>VZRQ01004838.1:141546-181622 GCA_013397975.1 Machaerirhynchus nigripectus | reverse complement strand
CGGGAGACGCCAGTTGGGGCTGTCTCCATCCTCCTCCTCCTCCTCTCTCTGAGCGATTCCCGGTGGACACCTCCTCCCCTCCCTTCTGTCTCTGCCGCTCTCCGGGATGCGCGGGGCTCCGGGGATGGAGCGCGGGGGAAGGAGCCGGCGGCAGCCAGCGGCCACAGGTGGGTTGCGCCTGGGGAGCTCGGGGGGCTGCAGCAGCGCTTTGGGACGGCACCCCAAGTTTGAAGCCCGGCTCCCCGTTTTTCCCATTCCCGAGGTTTCTGGGGTGTGGGGATCGGCTCTCGCAAAGTTTGTATTGAGGGAGCCTCGGCTCTCTGCTGAAGGTGGTTTGGGGGGCTGGGGGTCCCGGGGGACCCGCCACCCTCGGAAGGGTCGTGTGTAAGTGGGGCTGCTCCAGAGGCTGCCCACCCTCACGCCCGAGTGGGTGAAGCCGGATTGAGGTGTCACCCCGCTCTCTTCCCCTGCCTTGGGTGCCCTGGGGAGCCCCGGCTGGGATGCAGGGCAGCACTGGGCTCCTTCAGCCCCAGTCCACCTGCCCTGCCAGCCCAAGGCTTCCCGAATGTGCGGGTTCGCTTTCCTCCTCTCCTCTTCCTGCCCTCGGCACCCTGTGCTCTGTCTGGTGTTGTCTCCCTGCACCCCGTCCCCGCTTTCCGCGGGTCCAGGTGCTGCTCCCGAGTGCCTGGGTGTCGCTGGTGACAGTGATGAATGAGTGGGGTCCTAAATCAGGGTTTGTTTGCCTCGTTGTTCGAGCTCTCCCAGCTGCTCTTGCGTTGCACAGCGTGTGTTTTGGTGCTCGTGGCTCCTGTTGGCTCCTCGCGCGGCTGGAGCGGGGCCAGGGACAACTCTTCCCCCACGATCCTGGACTGGCAAGTGCTACCTGGACCCTGCGCCACGCTGTGTCCGCCACGGGCCGCATCCCCCCGCACCCCCGGGCTGCTCTCACCCTGCTCCCTGGGCTTTGTCCGTGCTGCAGATGGGGCGGTCTGGGTTCAGGATGCCGTGGGACGCGGTGACACTCTCGTCTGGTCCCGATCCACGGCTGGGCTGGATTGGCAGAGGAGGCAGAGCATCACGGAAGGCGCTGTCAGCGGGATGAGCCACGCGCTCGCAGCCTCGGCTGCTGCTGCCGGCAGCTTTGGCAAGGCTGGGGCACAGCCACCGCCCGCTGAGTGACTGGAGAGACCGAGTGCCATCCGAATTTGAGGGTTTTGGAGGGCTTTCCTTCAGCTCTGCCTCCCCAAAGCGTTTGTGCAGCTCTGTGCCGGTGGGCTGAGCTCCCCTGGATGTGGGGACTACAGACAGGGACTACGGGACTGGGAGGTGGAGGAGGTGGTGGTGGCATCAGGCACCGAGCTCCCCTCTGGTCTCTGCTGCTGCCTGGCTCAGTTTCTTCGCTCTTCAGTGGCCCTGGAGTACCTGGAAACTTAGTTCGCTGTAGTTTGGGATGCATTTGCATCCCTCGAGCACCCGGGGGTTTCCTCCTCCGCTGCTGCCACACAGGACAGTGCAAACCTTTTGCCAGTGGAAGGCTGAGTGAGAGCACGGCCCAGCCCCGGTGCACCTTGGCACCACTTCTGGGCAGGTGACAGGTTGGTGCTGAGGTAGAGTCTCCCTCTGGCTCACCCACGCTGCTGAAGGCACTAGTGGGGACCTGAGCATGTGTGTGAGACCTCTGGCAGGCAGCTGTGCCTCTGACCCCATGCAAACAGCACTGTCCCCTTGGCCGTGTGAGGCTGCAGCCCCCTGTGCCCCATCCCCGGCGTGGCTGAGTCAATGCGCCCACCCACTGCATCCAGTGTGTGACTCACAGGCTTTTCATGCACTGGTGTGAATCACTCACAGCCACATCGATGACTTTAGTGACAGCTGAAAAGAGAAATCAGTCCCCCCAGCACTTCCCCAGCACCTCTGCTGCTGCCAGATGGGCTCCCTGCTCCCAGTGACCCAAGAAAACTTCTGCGAGTGGCACTCTGGTGCTGGCAGCCGGAGTTTCTACTCATTCCTGCATCCCGTGGTTGAGTGGATCCGTGGGTGCCACCGAGGACCCTTGTGGCTGGAATGGAGGGGTGGACACTGGGGTGATGCAGGCAGGTGGGTGGCTCCTCTGCCTCGGTGCTGAGCGGGCTCTGTTTGCTCGATTGGGGTGGGTCTGGTGGTGCTCTGAGCCACTTCCCTCGGGGCAGGGTGTGTTCTGGGCCGCTTCTCCCGAGGCTGTTCCGCTTTCCACCTCGGTGGCTCTGGGGCCCACGTGTGGCGATGTGCAGCCCCACGCAGGCACCCCGCTCCTGCCCTCCCGAGCCCCTGGGTGCAGCAGGGCTGCCTGAGCCCCAGCGGGAGCAGCTGGTGATGAGCAAGAGCTGTCAGGAAAAGAGCCAGATCCCCCCCATGGCTTCGGCTGCTCCTCTCCGCGGTGCTGCTGGCTGGCAGATGGTGGCGGCCAGCAGCTCGGCTGGTGGCTGGGATGCTCTTTGCTGCCCTGCCAGAGCCCGGGGCTGTGTCTCCGCTGGCTCCCCTGGGGCCGGAGGTGCCTGTTTGAACACAGGGAGGAGAGGCTGCTTAATTAACCTCCCCGGGGATCGCTGTCACCTTCCTGCCTCTGCTGGAGACCGTCCAGAGGAGGAGCCTGGGGACACTGCCCTCTCCTGCCGCCCTGGGCAGGGGTCCCAGGCCATCCTGCATCCCTCCCCAACCAGGTACCGGCTTGCTGGGGGTTAGCAGAGCATCCCTGTGTCTCCACTCGAGCAGCGCGTTCAGGAGGAGATGATAAATCCTGTGCCTTGCAGCTCCACGGAGCTCCAGGGAAGGCACAGCCAAGGAGCAGAGGGGATCAGACAGGCTTTCCAGGTGCCTTCCAGGTCCCGGCCTGCCCCTCATCCGTCTCCCGCGTCTTTTCCACGCTGCTTTGCATTATCCCTGCCCGTTGCTCTTGCAAAAGCTCTTCCTGCCCTTCCCTCCCTGGTGCCGGCCCCCCACCAGCGTGTCCCCTCCTTCCTTCCTGCTCCCTGCGGCTGAAATGAAGTGCTGGAGTATTTCAGGGATGTCAAAACACACCATTAGTCACGGGCGTGAGGCCTCGTGCCCGGGGAGAGGCTGCTGAGCTCTCTGTCAGGCTGAGAAATGATCAGGGCAGGCAGGACCCCAGGGGCTTGGGGGGCGAAGGCTTTGGGCTTTCTCCCTTTCTGTCACCTCTGGCACGATCCTGACTTTGCTCTGAGCAGCAGGTTGGGTCAGACATTCCCTGGCATCAGTTGCTCCACAATTCCCCTGTGGAGCTGGGATGTGGCACCTGCAGAATGAGGGGCTAGGTCCCCCCCTGCTTTNGGGGGGGGGGGGGCGGGCTGTCCCCAAAAAAATCCCGTGTCAAGGCGACCCTCCAGTTGTGCCCAGCTGTGTTATTTATTGGCCCATAAGGGCTGTTTTTCTCCTCTACAGCAGAGATGTGTTGTCTTTAGTGTTTTCCGTGCTGGGATACGTGCTCCCTGCTTCAGAGGCCTCTTGTGGGTTTAAATCCAATATTGCGTTTTCCGGGCAGTTGTTTAAACAAAGCAGCATGGGCACCGAAACATCCACTCCCTGCGGAGGCACCAAGCCCTGCTGCTGCCCAGTTTGCCATCCACAGGCATATGTGCTTCCCAGCCTGGTTCAGGATTGTTGTTCTATTTCTTTAGTGCCCAAACACTCCATTTCCTTTCACTTACCGAGCAGGGAATGGGGGATCCTGCTAAAAACACCCCGAGCTCTTGGTGTGCGGTGCCTGCCTCCCGGCATCGGCGAGAAGCTGGAGATGTCTGAGCCTGATCTCTGCGGGAAAGGCAGCAGAAAGCTCAGACCTGTCGGGGGAAGGGGCTGAGCTTCATCTGCTCCCGTGGTTCTCCAGGGGCTGCTGCCTATAAATAAGCACAAACCAGCTGGAAAGGTGCCTCAAAGCACAGAGGTGTGGGCAGGCCTGGGCAACGCTGAGCCTTACCCCTGCCAGCACATCCCTGGAGAGAGCCCATTAAGCTGTGGCGAATATTTTTGTGAGGTTTTCTGGTTCAGCAAAGAGTGTTTGCATTCCCCTTGCCTCGTTTTCCCAAGCTGTGGGCAGAAGGTGGGCTTTAACCCCTTGTTACCCTGGCTCCATCTGCTTCGTGCCCTCCAACAGGAACCAGCGCGAGCGCTTTCCGAAAACGGGTCTGTGCTGGGTGACTTGTTTGGTGTTGAGGCACCGTGTGTGGTTTTTAGAGGTGACTGCTGGAGGGTGGAGGGCTCTGTGCGAGCTGGCACTGTTAGCAAAGGGCCCTGGAGAGTGTGCGGGCAGCGATCCTGCTCCCAAAAATCCAGGCAGGGTGCCCGTGCTTCCCTGCGTGCTCTGGGTCTCCATGGGGCTCATGAGGTGATGGGAGCACATGGTCAGTGCTCCAGAGAGAAATTCCATCTCTGGTCTGCACTCAGGGTGTGGATCAAATCCTGGAACTGGGTGGGAAAGATGCAAATCTCCCCACTCCTGCCCTCCAGCATCTGTTCTCCAAAGCCATGGTGCGCCCTCTGAGGCTTCCCAAGCAGGGCTGGGAAATCACACCCGGTGTAAAATTAATTAAACCAGGTCCTTCAAGGAAAACAGCACCTCTTGTGCATGTTCCCGTGTCCTGGATGAGCCCCGTGATGGGTCAAGGTGGTACTTCCACGCTGGTTTCGAGATAAGTTCTAATTGAAACCTCATGTGCTGACTGTGCCTGAGAAAATCAGGCTGTAACTAATGGGAATTGCTCAAGATGGTGGCTAATTACTGTGATTAACTGAGCAACACCTTGGGCTACTTTTCTCCTGCTCTGCCTCTCATCCTGGCCCCCGGGGAGCAGCTGCATCAGCCAGGGAAGGATCACACCCTGCTTATCTGGGGGATTGGGAGGAGGTGCACAGCCCCCCAGCAGTGGGGTTGTCTGTCTGGCCATCTCTGAGCCTCTGCTTTCCCTGAAAATAGGAGTTTTTCTCTCTGGAAGCAGCTGGTGAGGGCAGTATTGTTGCTGTGGGCACGGCTGGATCTGGGACCCTTCTCGTGGTGTGATACAGGGTGAGAAGCTTCATCTTAAAATCCTACAAGTGTGAGCTGTGGCATATGGGACATGCTGGGAAACAGGGGCCAGCCCTTGAGTTTTCCCACCCTGTTTTCCTCTGAGGGAGTTTTCCCTGTGATGGGGTCCCTCCTTCAGTTCTGCCCCATCCAAGGATGGCTTTGGATGTTTGATCATGGTTTAGTAAGCAACCTTAAAAAAAGCCCTGTTTACAAAACCTGTCCCTGATGCGAAGTGAGTCTGGTTCCGTGGGCTGCGCTCGCCAGCTCCACGCAAAATGTGTCACTTGCACTGAGCATTATTTTTAGAGCTGAGGTTTGCGGAATGCAAAGGCTGGGCAGGTTTTTCCAGGGTGCCAGATTCCTGGGAGGAGGAGGAAGACGGGACCAGGTTGATCTCTTGCTCTGTGCCAGTGTGTGGTGGCTACTGCTTCACCAGTGTCCTCTGGTGAGATGGTGCTCACGTGGCTTTTCCACATCTAGGTGAGGATTTGTGGATCCTTTATGTGCCTCTCTACTTTCCTTTTCTTTTTGTCCTCCTTGCTCTGTGTTCAGCGGTATTCCTGCCTCTCCATTCCATCTTTGGTGGCTGGTGCTGCCCTGGAGGCTGCTCAAGGTCTGGGGTCTCTCTGCCAGGGCTGGCTGCAGTGCAGCCCTGCCTGTCCTTCCAGCTGTTTTCCTTGCCTGGGAGCAGCCGGACCATGCCCAAGGTGGGTTGGGATGGACAGGCAGCAGGAATGGGCTGGATGCCAGCTAGTCTGGAGCTGGATGGGCACAGTAACTCTGTGGGAAGCTGGTCCTGGCAGTAGAGCTTTGCTTTGTCAATGTCCACCTTCTCACCTGTCTGTGCAGCTCCTCCCTCTCCTTCCAGCCTGCTTCTGGTCCAGGCTGGAAAGCCACCAGTCTTGCTCTCTGTACATCAGGAGAGCTATTGCCTGCTCTCCTGTAAACCCTCTCCTGCTCCCTCTCTCTGGGTGCTGAGCTCTGGGAGAGGTTGCTTCCCCTTCCAGCCTGACTTGTCCCAGAGATGTCACCCTCAGAGCTGTCCCAGGGCCATCCCCTCTGTAGACCCTGGGGCACCAAAGGCGCTGCTGGGTCTTGGAGCACTTTGCATTGTCACAGGAGGTGAGGAATGCCCTTCAATGCCTTTTTGTGGGTTGGGGTGATGCTGAGCAAGGAGAGGAGGAAATCAGCTCCTCAGGGTGCAGTGTGGTGATCAGGGAATCCACGGACATCCCCTGTGTTGGACCAGGGTGTGGTCTGGTGACCACAGACAGGGATGTCCCCAGCCTTGGAAGCAGTAGTTTGGTTGAAGCTGAAATGCTTCTGTGGGGTGAGGCTGGTTTGCAGCTGGCAAAATCATGAGAACAAGTAAAAAGGCCGAGAAGAGGGTAGAAGCTTTAAAAACGTCCAAAATTGATGGTGTATGCTGGAATAGGAAGTTGAAGGTTTGGAGGCTTTACTTTGAAAGCCATCTTTTAAATCTGGTGCTGTTTTTCCTGTGGTGGATGTGATATAAAAAGCAAAATTGAAATGAAGTGTGTCTGCTGTGTTGGACTAGACAGTTTCCACCAGACAAAATGACTTTTTACTTTCTTCTCCTCCCTTCTAGGTGCTTTTTGCCCCCAGCAGCTCCTGGAGCTGACACTCTTTGCTCAGCAGATCTCTCCTGCCCTGTGCCTGGCTACCACCCCACACCCTGGGCAGGCAGCACCTGGATGTGTTATTAAGACCATGCAGGGAGAATTTTCTCGCTCTGCTGTAGGATTTTACCCTTCTACCTCTGACTTATGGGCCAGGCTCTTGAGCTGGACCTCTGGGGTGGTGTTTCCCTTCTCCCAGCCCTGCGTGGCCAGGTTACAGCCGGCCAGGGATGTGCCCTGCCTGCTTCCTGTGCCAGTGCCTGCTTCCAGCCAGCTGCCAAAACCCACTGGGTCGCTGCCATGTCTCACTCAGCTCACTTGTGACTGTCGTGACTTTGTTTTAGTCACTTTGTCTGTTTTGCTAGTGCAGGGAGCTGTTAGTGTTGCTCAGAGGGTTTATTAGCCTTGAAGCCGTCACCTATTTCCTACTTGTTATTCCAGGTATTTCACTGTCTCTTGGCTTCCTGAGAGCTGGAGCTTGTTTTCCCTACGATTTCCTCTGAAGGAAGGTGCTTTTTCAGCTTCTGCCTCGGAGAGGGGGTGATGGAGAGGGCTTTGGTGTGCCCGGGGCTGGGGCTGTGGTGCAGAGCTGGGCTCTGACCTGGCACTGTCCCTTGCTGGGATTTTGGGGTGACTGGAGCTCGCCCAGAGCAAAAGCTGTAATTTGAATTAATGTTTTAATTATGCCGGTCTCTTCCCCAAAGGCTGTTCTCTTTGTCTTGAATGTGTAAAGCTCCTGTGTGCGCTCTCACGTTTTCCCCACTCCCCTCACTGTGCAGCTCATCCTGGGATGCTCTCCCTGGAAGGACCAGGAGCTGCTGCCAGGGCTGTGGGGCTGCTCCCGGAGAGCGGGAGGGGGGAACTCGGGGTCCATCCCACCGGCGCTTCCCATTCTCCCCACCCCAAACAGGTGAGTTTCAAGGCCCAGGCTTCCCGAAGAGGTGTTGGGTAATGAGGTGGGAGCTCCTGGGCGTTGATCTCCGAGGCAGCTTCTCACAGGGTGCACGGGATGGAGTCCAGGGGAGGTCGTGATGCTTTCCCCTTGGCATCCTGAAGGCTCCCCCTACCACGGGGGCACAGGGATGGGACGGGGGCTCTGGGATTCTGGTGTTTCTCCATGCCTGGAAGAGGGGGAGATGGGAGAGGAGGGGTGTGCACCTGCACGTGTGACACTCCAGCCCTGTCACCCTCAGGGGAGTGTCCCACCCACAGAATCAGCGCAGGAGAGCTGGGACGAGTTGATGAGAAGAGAAGCTGGAGCTGCTCTGATGGCTCAAATATGTATTTTACTAATAAAGGCTTACACTGTGAATGGAGTGGCCAGCAGCAGGAGCAGAGTCAAAGTGGGGATTTAAATGCTTGAAAAAAATCAGGTCGGGTAGATAGGAGAGAGAGCAGCTTACAGTGTTTTCATCTCCCTCTGTTATTCATCAGTTCCCTTAATAATTCAGGTGGGGGTTTTTTAATATTAAACAGACCACACTTGGCAAATAAGTGGAATGTGGCTCCTGAAGCTACAGGGTAAGTACTGAGGCTTGACAGTTCTTCTTTCCAGGTGATATTGGATTCTTGCTATTAGAAAACACAAGTACCCCACACCAGGAATTGATCACCTGTCTTGCAGCACATTATTATTATCATCGTTGCTTTATGGGATTGTGCTGGGGAATGTTTGCACCTGCCCAGGTGATGCTGCTTTGCTGTGACGGGCCAACTTGCACTGGCATGTTGGGGCGGGAATAACCTCCCCGTCCCCTGCCTCGAGTTCAGGAGCTTTCCTGGAGCTGGACTGGGTGGCTGTGGCTGCAGAAAGAGGTGCTGCCTGTGTGATTCTGGTGCCTTGGTGCACGTCCTGCACCTCTCAAATCAACCCGGGCTGCCGGTGACTATTGCTGTGCCTCACTGTGAGGAGAAGACAAATCACCTCCCTCGGGCCGTGCGTGGTTCCCAGCACAATATAGAAAAGCTGTCTTGGAGTGTTTAATGTGTTTCCAAAGGGCTGGAGGGTGTGGGTGACTTGAAAAGGTCTCCTTATGTGTTGGTTGCATTAAATGTCTTTGTTTGGGTTTTTATCCCTTTCCCCGCCTTGTTTTGGGGCAGATCTGTAGTTTTGTGGATTCAAAGGTTGAACGCTGAAGGCTTTGGGCTGCGCCTGCTGTTTCCTTCAGCCAAGGAATGTAAACATTGCATTGGGTTATAGAAATGTGTGAGGCTTTTAGTTTGTCATCTAAAAAAATGAGCTGAAAAACACTAGCTCTTGTATTAACTCTTAGCTTCTTGTATTAACTTTTTCAGGTCTATTTTCTGAAACTGGGGACAAGGAGGGAGGACTGGGAGTGACTTCTGGTCCAGCCCTGTTTTGGCTGTGGAATATTTTACTCTGGTGGCCTCTCAGTGATGCTTGGTGGAGCTGAGGGTGCTGTTGCCTCTATTTCATCTTCTGAATGCCAAATAACTGCATTTCTCATCTCCTCTCCAAACTCATGTTTTTCCACATCACGCTTCCTTTCTGGACTCTTCAGTAAATCAGCAGTTTGGTCGGTGTGTGTTTTCCTGAAGCCTCAGCGGCTGGGGCTGCTTTGGGAATTGTCAGGCACTGCTGCTCCTCTAGTTCTGAGCCAGGATTGCATCTCTATGACACGGTGCCTTGGGCTGGACCAGCCCTTCCCCTGGAGCGAGCTGAATTTTCCCAGATTTCCTGCCTGCAGACCCCGGGGTTTTCATAAATAACCAAAGCATCATTAGGCTTGCAGGGTCCCTCGGGCACACTGTGGTGGATTGGAATGGCACCGCGGTTTTACTTCCGTGCTGGGACCTGGCTTCGGAGCATCCCCGCCCTGGGGCCGGGCTTGTTTAGGTGCTGCGGACGGGGCGGAGCGGGGGCGGCACCACCGCAGCGCTCCCCCGGCCCGGGGCGGAGTGTGCTGGCAAAGTGCTGGGAGAAATCCCGCAAGGAAGAGGAAGGAGAGCTTGCTCCAGCCAGAACTCCGCGGCTCTGGGGCCCACCCGCGCCTGCCCGTGCTGCGGGGGGCTGTGGCCCTCCCCGGTGCGGGATGGGCGGCTGGTCAGATGCCAGCGACACTGGTCACCTCGGGGCGGGGGGGATGGCGCCGTGTGAGCTGGGGGAGCCGGAGGATAGAGCCTGTTTTCATCGAGGATCCCTCTGGATCCAGAGGCCATCCATCCGTCCTGGCGTGCTGGGTGGCGCAGGGTCCCGGGACACCACGAGGGGCGGCTGAGCCAGGGAAGGAGGTGCGAGGGACACGGGGGGGGCACGCCAGCAGCACACCACACACCCTGGCAGTGTGCTGGGAGCGCAGGACTCGCTGCCCGAGACTTGCCTGCGTGGAAAACGTACGGCCGGGTCGGAGCTGGCGCTGGGGACGCTGAGGAGCTCCGGGCAGCTTTGGCTGGGGGGCCGAGCCTCTTGCTCCCTGCAGTGCACCGTGTGAGCAGGCGCTTGGCACAGGAGATGTCCGAGCTCTGTGCATCAGCCCGGGGGGATTCGGTGGTCCCTGGAGGAAGCCCAGCAACGAGGGTGAAATCAGGCCAGTTCTGCTGCTTTTAGGGTGAACTCTCATCCTTGCCACTCCTCATTAAGTCCCATTAGGTGGCAGCCTGGTGGCTGCACGCTCCCCACTCTCCCCAGGCAGTGTGGGGCCAGCCTGTGCTTCCATGCCCTGCTTTGAACGTAGGCGTGACAATGAGGGTTTTATTTCTTCAATAATGAGCTGCTGCAGTGGATGCTGAGTTGGATGGCAGCAGTGACAGACCGTGGTTACTGTTGTCCTCTTGTCCACAATATGTTATGGAAGGGGGTTTTCCCCCTCCTCTTCCTTTTGACTTAATTTGGCATTTGCAGCACAGGGGAGTTTCTGGGAGGCTGCTTCTACCACAGTTTTTTGTTTTTCGGGTTTTTTTACCCCCTTGCTACAGTAGCTTTAGAAATTTATCACTGCTCTGATTTAGGGCTTTTTTTTTTTTTTTCTATTATTATTTTTTCCCTCCTGGCATATGGAAGTAGCGAGCCCGGAAAAAATGCAATCCGTTAGCCGTTTCAAGCAGGCTCTGCGTACACGGGGCTCCACGTCTCGCAGCAGGCTGAGATTTTTAGAAACACTCAGTACTGGCCTCGTGTTACAGCTCCTGTGGGATGTGGAAAGCACCCAAACCTCTTTCAGAGATGCATTGCTTGGTGCGTAGCATCCTCAGTCGAGGCTTATCTGGGGGGTTAGGCTGTGCGGTGGGGTCTGTGCTGTGGTGCTTTGGTTTCCAGATGGGGTAGGAAAGCCCAGAGGTGAAGGGATCTTGACCCAGAGGTCTTGGCTCAGCTCCTGGCAGTTTGCTGGGGCAGTGGGGGACACCCTGGACTCTTGGAAGTGAGGTGAATACCTGGGCTGGCCCTTGGATCCCCACCAAGCTATGGGTGGTTCAACACTCGGGCTGGAGATCCAAGGTGGCTGGAAAGAGCCTTAAACCACTGTGGATTATTCTTGCTTCCAAAAAGCTTCTCCAGAAGGGTACCTTGGGTGCCAAGGCTTTGTTGAGTCTTGTGCCTCCCGGCACTGCAGGGCTTCTGACAGCTTGGGAAGCTCTTTGCAGGCGGCTCGACACTTTGCTCGGGCACTCACTGGTGCTAACAAGCTTTCCCGCTGAGCTTCTGGGGCCAGGTTTCCTCTGCAAAATAAACCCGAGCGCGGCAGAAATGAGCTGAGATGCAGCCTGGGTGTGCCAGGCTGGGGATCCACCCCAAGGGGCTGTGGGATGTGCCTGGGAGGCGGGTGATGCGTGAGGGATCTGCTCTGCTGTGCCTTGGGCTGGCGTCTGTGTTGGAGTGGTTTTAGCTGGAAGGTGTCAGTGCTCTGGCTCAGGGGTGTTTTTGGAGGAGCTGGGGCAGATTTATGTCTTATGTCCAACTGGTGCTTCCTCAATAAAGCACTGGAAGGGCAAGGGAGGAGGGAAGAGCAAAGTTCTGGGCACAAGGCCTGCTTCCTCCCTGCTGGCGTGTTAGAGCTGTTCACTCACAGGAAAAGGGACCAGGACAGACCAGTTGCCTTCACCTGCTTTCCTGGACCCATGGCTGCCCCATCCCTGGAAGTGTTCAAGGCCAGGCTGGACAGGGCTTGGAGCAACCTGGTGTCCCTGCCCATGGCACAGGGGCTGGAACAGGTCCCTCCCAGCCCAAACCATTTATTGAGTCTGGTGATTCCATGGGCCCCAGTGCAGTGATGAGCTGGGTGTCATTTGCAGAGCGGGTGACAACCTGAGCACTGCCTGTGGAGGGTGACAGGGCTGTGTGGCTGAGGGGCAAAGCCTGTGAGCAGCTCTTGGGTCCTGGCAGTCACCGCTTTAGGGAAGCCTTGGTTTTGCTGGAGGAGCCTGGTCCTGGCTGCAGGGCTGACCCTGTGCCTGGTGCTGTCTGGGATGGGGGATCCCATCTGGGTGCTCACAGGCTTCAAGCACACCCTGTTTTCAGCTTGGGACTGTGACAAATTGCTGGCCCTGTTATTAGGGACTGTCCAGCCCGTTTCAGGCAGAGGCAAGGGTGTAAAACCCAGGAACACATGAGTGTAGTGTTCCCAAACGGTGACTCTGTGCTGGCGTGTGGTGTGACGGAGTTTTAATGCACCCCAGGCAGACCCACAGGCCCTGGAGGGAGACTGCAGCCCTCACAAGTGGTTCAGTTGGCAGCTGACACACAAACAAGAAAATGACCTGGTTTAAACCTGAAATGTTGGATGGGAGTCATGTATCAGTGCCAGTCTGGGAAGGGTGTGTGTGTCAGTGTGGTACCCTTCTGGGAGGGATGGATTTTGGTTGCTGCCACTTTGAGCTGTGCAGGCGGGGGCTGGGGGCCATGAAGGATGATTCCTTGGATTCTCCCCCCTGCTGCTGGTGCTCCGAATCCTGCCGGCGGACGGTGGATGGCTGGCATGGGAAAATCAGTGGCGTGAAGCTATTTAGGAAGGAGCAAGTGGGCAAGAGGAGAGTGAGGGGGAGTGACGCTGCCAGGAATAGCACTGCCCGCTGCTGAGGGGCTGAAAGCCAATGGGCTCTGCTGGTGTCAGCGTGGGGGTGGTGGTGAGCATGGGGCCGTGCTGGACAACTGGGCAGTGTGGGATGGGCGTGCCAGACAACTGGGCAGTGCCAGCTGGCCATGCCATGCTGGAGGAGAACCCCCCTGGGGAGTGCAGGCTGGGTGACATACGCCGTCAGTCTCGCACTGCCGGGCCTCAGCCATCCTGGAGATGTCTGAAAGTTCCAGATGGCAGTTCCCTGGTGTAAAAAGAGCTGAGTGTGTGTGGCCTGCGGAGGAGCCTCGTCTGGAGGAGCCTCTCCTTCCCGGAGACGGATGTTTGGGGGGGCCACCAGCGAGCAGTCACCGCAGTGTGAGGGCTGGTGTTTGCAAATACGGTGGAGTCCAAGCTCCAAGGGCATGTGCTGCTGCAAAAGGGCCAATTCCATGGTGGAGTTAGGAACTAATTGAGCTGTGGGGCATAATTTCAGCAGGGAGATGGAGCTGATGCATGGAGCAGTCAGCTTGGGTCAGAGCAAAGCTCCTTCTAGCTCCGTGCCTGAACTGGCTGCTCAGCGAGGACTGCGCAGAATGCTGGGCTGGAGGAATGCACGTCTTACATAAAGAGTGGTGTGAGAAAAGGGATGTGCATTGCTCTTTTCCTGCAGGATCTTCCCAGGCTCCAGCTGTCAGCAGCGCTGAGCTTGGAGGTTGGGGCTAGGCTGTTATTCCTGGCTGTGCCTGCCCTCCTCTGCTCCCTGAATTAGTCTCATCCTTAATTTGAGCTCATTTGCACCATGCTTAAGTGTCCCTCAAAGCAGCTCTCTGGCAGGAAGGTTGCTGTGGCACAAATTATTCCGAGAAACGTGCTTCAGAGGGATGGAAGAGTAGAGATGAAATAATGCCACAAAGAGGAGAAGGAGGGAAGGCAAGCGTGGCTCAGTGCCAGTGGTTGTATGAGCAGATAAAAGAAGGGAAAGCGGAGCTGGATGAGCTCCTGTTGAAAGAAAAAACATTGAGAGGAGGAGAGGGAGCCCAATGATAAGACAGTGGCTTTGGTCCAAAGGGAGGTGCTGGAATTGCTGTCTGTAAGGAAGCAAAGCAGATGGTGGGCGATCGGCACCGCTGTGGCTGTGGCACGGAGCAGGAATTGGCATCAGAGTTGGGGGCAAAGCGGTGTCACTGGAGGGAGAAGAGGCCGCTGATGGTGGCTGGGGTCCAGCTGGGTGTATCCGAAAGAGCAGTGCCTGCAAGTGCCATGCCCCGTGCCTGTCCTCCTGCCCGGGTGGTTTCCAGAAGCATAAACCCTTCACTTGGCACCTTGGCAAAGCATTGGGGCTCATGTCCAGGCTGGCTTAGCCCACGGCCCTCTGCAGGATGGCTGGCTGCCTTTGGCAGCCCGAAGGAAGCAGCCAGGCTTTCCTGAGGGATTTGGTGGTCTCCCCTGAGCAGGAGAGGGGCCCCTGGGACTTCCTGGGCGTGTGTGCATTGAGTAGGAGGTGAGAACTGGGTGCTTGCTGAGCCAGGTTATTAGTCCTGGTGGAAGAAGCAGGATTGCTGAAATGTTCTTTTTAGCTCCACAATAACGTTTATTTGTTTTGCTCCCATCTCCCAAAGTGTGGGAGAAACTGGGCTCAGAGGATGAGCTCTGGGGCTGTGCAGCAGCTTGGAGTGGCTGAGGATGGCAGGAACTGGGAAGGATGTGGAATGGGAGGAAGGGAAGGGGCTGGTCCAGGCTATTGTCCCTAAGCAGCAGAGTGTCCTGGGACATGCTTTCCTAACCAGTAGGGAAGCTGGTTGCTTGCTGAAGGGTCCTCGGGGCCTGATTTGTGCATGTGTGATGTTGCCAGGCAAGAAATCGCTTTTTATTGTCCATTTGTCCCAACCCTGCTCAAGCCAGGATAAGGCAAATCCACTCGATTCTCTGTGGTGTGTGAGGTGAACAGGGCCTGGTTAAAGGAACAGATGAAAACCTGCTTTTCCTCCTTTAAGGTGTAATCAGGAAGGTTTTGCTCTGTTTGCCAGGATTTAGGGCTCTGCTCTGCCCTTGTGCTTGTGGTGAGGACCCTGCAGTGGAGGATGCAGAGCACATGCTCTTCATGGAATTCTGGAACAGTTTGGGTTGGAAGGGACCTTAAAGATCATCTTGACCCGCCCCCCCGCCATGGGGAGACACCTGCCATGAGACCAGGCTGCTCAGAGTGGCTTTGAACACTTCCAGGGGTGGGGCATTCGCTATTTCTCTGGGCAACCTGTGCCTCACCACGGAGTTTCTTCCCCCCCAGCGTGGCAGGACAGACCTTTATCCCCTTCCCTTCTTCACCATGCAATTTGTGCGAGAGATTGTCTTTGTTTTTGCACAAACAATGAGACCTTTTCAGTGAGTCTTTGTGCATAATGGGAGCAGAAGTCAAAGAAGAATAAAGCCTGCTGTCGCTCACCTTTGCAGCATCCCTTTGTTCTCCCCTCTCAGGGGTGCTGTGACTCCTTTTGCCGGGAATCTGCTGTTTCCAGGATGGCATAATTACCTGTGCAGGTCTATTAGGCACTGACACACATCGTGGTTTGTGAGTCACCTCAGTCAAGGCACCGCTGGAAGTGAGAGCTCGTTCTCCCTGGCTTTGCCAGGTTAAACATTGATTTAGTGGCCACGGGATGCTGCCCCCCTGTGATGCTGCGATCCAAGCTGGGTGTGTTTCCTGCCCCACCCAGCTCCTGGCCGAGGCAGGTGTTTTGGGAGAAGCCGTAAGCTGGAGCATGCAGCCAGAATTGGGATGAGTGCTGGCGATGCTGGGATGTGGCAGGTGCCACTCAGGCCGGGGACAGCCCTCTGGGAGCCCAGAGTGAGCAGCTCCCGGGTCTCACAGTCACCTCTCCTGTGAGAACTGGCTGAGAGCGCTGGGGTTGTTCAGCCTGGAGAAGGGAAGGCTGTGGGGAGGCCTTAGAGCCCCTTCCAGTGCTAAAAGAGGTCTGGAGAGGGACTTTCAAGAAGAGCACAGAGTGATAGGACAAATGGGAATGGCTTCACACTGACAGAAGGCAGGGTTAGATTGGATATTTGGAAAAAATTCTTCTTCCCGTGGCAGTGTAGCTCGAACTAGAGGGGCTTTAAGGTCCCTTCCAAACCATTCTGTGATCTTGGGGCCACCTGTGTTCAGCCTTGACACAGGCGAACAAACTATTCCCAGGGCAGGGCACAGGAGAACTGAATGCTTCATGCATGGTTCCCTATTTTTCCTTCTGTATCTACATCAAATCCTCTTTACCTCTGTGGTTTTGAGCTCACCCAGGTTCCTGATGTCCCTCAGCAGCAGCAGTGCCCTGCTCTCAGCCCCTTCCTGCATGCTGCTTCCTTCCAGGTGCTCCGGAGCGAGGAGCCAGGGCTGGCTGCCTTCTGCCAGCAGCTCTTCCCAGAGGCTGCTCTATTTATTTTTAAAGCATTTTCTTTCTCTGTTGCACAGCAACTTCCAACACACCCTGGCTCCTGCGGGCAGCTCCTGCTCCTCTCCATACTTTGGCAATTCTTCAGCTGCTTTAGGGCTTGGGGAGATGGGGACTGGTGCTGAACTCTGATGTCACGTGGGTTCACTTGTCCCCTTTGAAATGTGCCAGCTCAGGCTGAGTTACCAGGCTTGGTAGCACTGCTTCCCATATTCCTATTCCTTGGGTGTGGGAGCAGCCGAGGTGCGATATGCAGAGTCAGTGCTGCTGCTGTGCACTAAAAAAAAGAACCAATTCAGGCTGTCCTCAGGGTGGTGGGGCTCTGTCCATGGCCATCTGCATACACTGGCTCTTGGATCGCCAAATACCCAGGGAAGGGTGGGCTGGGATGTGGAGATGCCACTCTCCCTTTGCCCGTGGCTGGGCAAGGGGACAGTTTGGGGCCCGTGAGCTCGGGGCTGTTTCCGTACCTGTGCTTTACCTTGTCTGTGTGCCCTGCACTGCGGGATGACAGGGAGCCCTGGAGGGCCTTTCCAAGGAGAATCTCCTCAGGGTGGGAGTACAGGGAGAAGGGCAGCGTAGCTCCGTAGGGGTGACAGCCTGTACTCTTACGCAGGAGCAGAGCTAATTCCTGGAGGGTGGCCTGGAAATTATCTTGAGGAGTCCTGGCTGTGCCCTTCTTTGGAAAGCGAGCTCCTGAGGGCGCGCTCTCTGGCTGTGCTCGGCGCTGCCGGGCTCTGGGCGCTGCCGGCGTGCGGATCACGCTGGCTTTCCCATCCTGGCTTATTCCTACTGCTAGGCTCGGTCCCTGCTGTTTCAGAGCTGCTCCCACTGGAGCCATACCTCTCCCCTGCTGGGTGGAAGAGCTCGTGCGAGGAAGGGGAACGCTGAGCTGTCCCAGGCATCGTCCCTTGTTCCCCATTCCTGCCCACGGTGGATGGCACACACCCCCTCAGGTCTGTCTGTCTGCCTTTGCTCTGCTCTCCTGGGGATTTGGGATGCTGGTGTGGAGTTGGGGGTGGCAGGTCGTAGATGTGATGGGTGTGTGATGAGGGATGTCTTGCCTGGAGCTGCAGAGACCTGCCTGCCCTGCAGGGAGAGGAGGTGAGATGAGACTGTCTCAAAGGCGGTGCTGGAAGAAGTTTGGGCATTGTGTTGTTTGTCAGGATGTGTGTTCCCAGCTGCTGTGCCTGGTTCTGCCCCCGTGTCAGGCCAGACAGCCCTGTCTCTCACTGCCACCCCAGCAGGGATGTGCCTGCCCATGCTCTGAAAGCATCCTCGGGGCTGGGGTTCGCTGCCTGCAGCAGCCCTGGGGTCCTGCTCCCCGCAGTCTCCATCTCTCTGTGCTGGAGAAGTGCTGAGTTCTTTGACGTACATCTATATAAATAGTAGTGGTGTTGTTTAACAGTTGCTCTTAAAGGAGAGATGAGATAATTTCATGTTTTGATACTCCTAAAGCTGATTCCCCCGGGAGCGGTGCTCTGTAGGAGGGCTCCTGTGCTCGGGGCTGTGCTACCCGAGGTGAGCCCTCGTACCCACTGGGGGCTCGCTGGCCTCGGAGAGCCTCCTGCCTGGGATGGGGCCTGAGCAGCAGCCTGGCTCCATCCGGGCTCAGCTCAGCTTTTCTTGGGAAGCAGAAGCGGTGCTGAGCCCTGAGGAGTGGACTCTGCTGCCGGAGCATCCCTCCAGCTGTGACAACCCTGGCGTGGCAGAACAAAAGCTGTTTCCCAGACAAGAGATTGTCTGATGTCTGCTGCTGAAGCTTCTCCCAGCCTGAAGCAGCTCCTGGGTGTTCCGAGCTCTGCTCTTTCCTCCATCTGATCTTTGCAGGTGTTCCAGTGGTCTTTGTCGCGTTGTTCTGGTGCCACAATGGCCCAAAAAATAGTATGTAATATATGAGTGGGTGATGATAAAGGAATGTTTTCTGAGCCAAGTGGCCGGTCTTTGATTCCACCGTGTCTCTCTGTCCTCAGCACAGTGGCATGTGTGATGCTGCCTTCCTGACTCTCCCATTTTGGCACATTTGGCCTGACCCTTTATCCACACCTTTTGCTGTGCGTGGGACTGAGTCTGTGCAAGGAGCCTTTGCCTGTAAACATCTCCCTCCCTCCCTCCCTCCCTCCCTTCCTTCCCACCTTGTTAGGTCCCTTGTTACTCATGTACAAAGCTCCCAAGCCTGGAATGCAGCCCTGGCTCCTGCTGGGTCCCAGGGATGCTGGGAGCAGCTCTTCCCAGCAGAACCACTGCAGATCTGCCAGTGCTGGGGGCTATGGGAGGGGAGTTTGAGCCAACAAACTTTTCCCCAGTATCAAACGACTCGACTAAAAATAACCCCGTTGCCAGCTGGCTCCCACAGCCGCCGTGCTGCACAGCCCCGGCGCTTGCTGCAAGACGGGCTGGAGCACCCGGGGGGCCCGGAGCTGACCCGGGCAGGGCTCGCCCACCACAGCATCCGTGTCGCTGCGAGGGGAGCTGCACGTGGCAGGAGAGGAAAAGGCCACAAGGATGAATCAGCTGCTCTCGCAGCCCATCTGTCTCTGTTTGGAAGGGCCCCACGCTGAAATCCTTGTGAGCGCTCGGAGGTTCAGCGCTCTGCTTTCCACGCGGCGTGAGCTCCCTGTTCGCCCTCGGAGCAGGGACTGATAATCAGGAGCTCAGGGCAAGCATGGCTCAGTGGAGAGAGGCTCTTGATTGTCCTGGAAACCAAGTGGCCCCTGTGGCCCGGGGAGAAGCAGGTCAGTGAGTCGGAGAGAAGGGGCAGCAGGGGCCGGATTTGGAGCATCCCTGTGCCTCAGGAAGGGTGGAACTAGGCCAAGATACCTCAGCATGTGAGTGCCCAGGGAGAGCAGCCAAGCCGGGAGGAGACATCTCCTGTGGGCTGGTGAAGTGAAAAATCCTTGCCTGGCTTGGGGTGCCCCCAAGGTCCTTGGGAGCAGCATCCTAGATGCTCTCAGATAGATTTATATTATATATATATGTAGTGTCATACATGTTTTTCATATATATTTTTAACAGCTTCTTGCTCTGATGCTGCTGTCAAAATCATCCCCCAAATCCTCAGGGAAGGCTGCTGGGGTGCTGAGCCATGTTTGGAGGGCTCCAGCAGCTTTGTTGCCCATGGAATACACCACAGCCAGGGTCTGTCCATGCTGCCCTCTCCGGGAAGGGATCTCCGCCTCCTTGCTCTCCTGGGGCTTTTGGCAGTGCTGGAGCTCAGCATTGCAGGCCTTGTGCTGCCTGGGGATCAGCCCTGTGGACCAGCACAGCACTAAACCTTTTGCTTTAACTCCGGGGGTTTTGGTAGAGGTTGTTCAGATAATGGAAGCACAGAGCTCACCCAGCGCCTCAGGTGCTGAGTGCAGTTATTATGGTAATACATCGTTATTGGCTAAAGGCTGGATTGCTGCTGCTGTAATACAAACACACTCACAGAAAACCCCTAAAAGGAATTTCCTCTTTGAGGGCAGCGCTGCTGCTGGGAGCCTGCTTCTCTCTGCAGCTCTTTATTAGTTAATCAGCTGCCAGAGGTGAAAAAATGAAGCATGGTGTGAGATCTCGGGGTCTCCTGCCTGCCGGGGCTGCGCTCCTTGGTTCTGGCATGTGGCTGGGGTTGAAGTAATGGGGTTGGGTCTCCTGAGGATGCTGTAGAGAGGATCCCTGTGTGTTTCTTCTTCCGTCACTTGTGCTCTGGTGCTTGAAAAGCCTCTTCTGAGCGGTTTGTGGGGTGGGCATGCTGCCCTGGCTTGTGTTCTCGGTGGTTTGTGGGGTGGGATGCTGCCTTTGGATGCTTGTGTCCCATTTCAGCCCACACTGATGTACAGACCAAGGGGCCAGAGCTGCTCACTGTTCTGCTCCCGTTTGGCCGTGGCAGTTCCATGTGGGAAGGATGGATGGATGGATGGAAGGATGGATGCAGTCTCTCTGAGATCCCCGTTAGATGATGTGACCTCCAGCTGTGCCAACACAGCTCGGTGATCCGTGTCCTCAGCTGTGCCCTGGGCTGAGCAGGGAGCATCACGCTGCTCCCAGCCAGGCGAAAGTACCAGTGCCCGTGTTTTTGCAGCTGAATATGCCCTCTCTAATTCAGTCTGGCCGCTCTCAGTGCCCTGTGGCCATGGGTTTAGCCAGGTGATTTCTCCACAGCAGGAGCAAACAGAGAATTTCCTGACTTTTATTACTTTTAGAATGAAGTTTGGGAGGTGAGAGCTTCTAGAGGCTTCATTTTAATGTATTGCAAGCCTGCTTTGTGTCACAGTGCAGCAGTTCCTTGGGTCTCCTGTATCAGACACAGACCAGTGTCTCGTTGCTGGGCAGTGACATCCCTGTTCCTGTGGCAGGGGCTGTCCCACGTCCCTGCTGCATCCCAGCTGCACCACCAGAGACACGGACAGTGAGCATCAGCCGGGATCACCTGTGGGCAGCCATGTGTGGGCAGCACGGGGGTCATACAGGTGGACATGCTGTTTTCCTTTGCTGTTTTTAACTCTTAATTGTCGTTTGTGGGGGTGTGAAGTCACCTTCTGCCCAGCTGTTAGCAGGGAGCTGTGTGGCATCCTGGGTTTATTCCCAGGAAAAGGCTGATTTGCAGCTGGAAGGGCTCAGAGGCACTGAAACCTGACGGGAGCCTGCAAGAAAGATCCAGAGAAATTAGTTATGAGGGCCTGGAGTGACAGGACAAAGGGGAGTGGCTTCACACTGACAGAGTAGGTTTAGGTTAGATATTAGGAAAGAATTTTGCCCTGTGAGGGTGGGGAGGCCCTGGCACAGGGTGCCCAGAGAAGCTGTGGCTGCCCCTGGATCCCTGGAAGTGTCCAAGGCCAGGCGGGATGGGGCTTGGAGCGATCTGGGATAGGGAAAGGTGTCCCTGCCCACGGCAGGGGGTTGGAACAAGATGAACATCAAGGCGTTTTCCAACCCAGGCCGTTTTGTTACACACACAAGTTCTATGTTATTAAGAAAATCCAGGCTGGAGGTAGAGCTGCTGGCTGGCTCCATGGTCCTGGCCCTGGCCATGCCTCTTCCCAGCACAGCCCAAGCTCTTGGTTCCCACCAACAGAGGCAGGGCTGGCATTTAAACAGCAGAAGCCAAACTACATGAGCCAATGTGGTGTTTTTTCCCATTAATTCAGATTTTGGGTAAAAATAAAGCATTTGTTTTCAGTGTGAGGAGGGGTCCAAAGGCCAGAGGAGGGGCAGGTGCCCTGGTGCCAGATGCTTGGTACCTGGCATGTGGCATCCCTCGAGCACCCTCGTTAGCGTGAAACCTCGTCAGCTTTCCTTAACAAAATGTTCTGGCATCCTCCCTTCTCTCCTTGTCACTTCTCCAGAGGGAACGTGGCTTGTTCTGCTGGCAGCATGAGCCCTGTTTGCTTGGGCGGAGGCAAAGCTAATTATTTCTATTTATTTCCTCAAACTTTCTCAGTGTTTCGTTTGAGGGCTCCGCCTGAGCTTTTCCACTTGCCTCCAAGCCCGGGGGTCACCAGCATCCCTGGAGTGGGAGATGCTCTGGGAGGCATCAGCAGAGCCAGTGTCCGTGTGGATGCTGGACCTGCCCTTGGGATTTATCCTCATTTGCTCTTGGCTAATTGTCCTCAGGCATGGCTGAAACCAGGAGTGTTCACGCTTGGTGTGCGTGAAATCCTCCTGTCCTTGCCAAGGAAATGACTAGGAAAGGAACGAGGCTAATGGTTGTTTAGAAAACATAAAAACCAAAACAAACAGAAACAAAACCTAACCAAACAAAAAAATGAAACAAAACAAAAAGCTCAGGAAAAAAAACCAAAACCAAAAAAGCCCCCAAAACCCAAGCAAACCTGGAGTTAAACTTTAAGAGGAGAGGGTTGAAAACAAGCAGAACAATATGAGAAGGAAAAGCAGAAGTTGGAGAAAATGCGATATGATGAAGGTCTCCAGAACTGATTCGAAAAAGTAATTAATGCTCCTAAAATAAGTCGCATGGGTAAGCAAAGTAGTGGAGTGAAGGATCCGTTTATAGCTTTCAGTGGGAGCAGCCACGCTCGCCTTATCAATGTGCTAATTAATTTGCTGAGGTTCTTGTTGTCGGTTGCCTTTTTCTTTCCGGAGAGCTTGCCAAGGGCTGAGTATCCCTTGGGCTGGGCTGGTTTCAGTTTGAGGGTGACTTTGGGTGCCTTCTGTTTACAGGCCAGCACCACGGGCCTGAAGGAGATGGGATGCTCCCCTGGGCCCTCCATCCCTTCACCCCATGAGGAATTTCAGGCTTGTTTTGACTGGGATGGAGGCCATGCTCCATGTCGTCCCCTCAGTTACTGTTAATTTTTTCCCCTCTATTTAATTTATTTTTGCTTCTGGTGGGGTGTTCCCCAGCCTTTATCCCAACCTCCCTTGTCCCCTCCCTGTTTTTTCAGGAGGTGTCTTCAAATGATGCCTTGGGAAGGAGTTAGATGATGGTTTGCTGCATGACTGGGGCATTCAAATCCTCCTTTTCCCTGCCGGGTTGCTTTCTCCTGCATCAGGGTTGTAGTTAGGCAGGGGGTAACTGCCTTATGCTTTCTCTCACCCCCTTTTTCACCTTCATCACAGGCAAACACTGGAAGAGGAATTTCTGGGGCTGATAAAGCAAAGCCCTTCCTGCAGCATTAACATGCTGAACAGAGCTTTTCCAACGTGAAAACAAAACATTTCACTGTGGCAAGGCTTTGGGTGTAGTCTTGTACGTGAGCACCTCCTGTCTGTGGGGCATCCCGGGCTTTGCTTGGCCAAGGAGCGGTGTTTGGTGTGGTGTTCCTGGCAGCATTCCTGTGCCTTCGGCTCCCACAGGCAGCTCCCGACTGAAAGCCGTGCTGGTATTTCCCCATCCAGCCTCCTGAAGTGCTGCCTGTCTCTGGGGCTGCCTGGCTGTCACCCCGTGAGTGTGGGGCTGGAGGGGGGATCTGGATGCTCCAGCCAGGGCTGCTCCACAGAGAAAAACCAACCAAATGGAAGGAGCTGGGGGTGGTTTGACCCAGGTGTCCCAAATCTCCTCTTTTCCGATCTCCTCGTGCTGTGCTGCTCTGGGGTCAGGGAGCTGTAGGTTCAAGAGGTTCAGGGATGCCCAAACTGGGAAGGATGAGGAAGGCAGGAGGTGCTGCCCCTTGCCCTAAGCTTGGGGATCCAGTGATGTGTGTCCTGGTGTGAGAGGTTCCGGCCCAACAAACCGAGGAGGAACGGGACTTTTGATTGATGTGGGAGGAAGGGAGGGAATCGCGCGGCAAACAGAGCAAACCCCTGAGCCTCCCTCTGTCTTGTTCCCCTCCAGAGTGATGAGCCACCCCAGCAGCAGCGATGCTGGGATTCGGGACGTGCTCCATGGGTGCCCCGGCGCCGGGCAGGGGGGCTGAGCTGGCCGCTGCCTCGTCCCGCTGCGTCCTGGCCCTGCCCGAGGAGGAGACGTGGCGGCAGCACCGGCTGGGCCTGATGCAGAACACGCAGTCCTGCAACCTGCTGGAGCCCGGGAGCCTGGCCCAGGCCCTGGTGTCCCGCGCCGCCTCCTTCGACGCCCTCTACGATTCCCGCGCCCGGGATGCCGAGGCGGACGCCAGCAGCGCCGCGGACCTGGGGCTGGGCCTGCTGGTGCCCGTGAGCCCGGATGTGATCAAGCGCCGGCGGGGCGGGCTCATCGAGCAGAGGGACATTATCAAGGCGCACGAGGCTCACAAGATGCAGAGCACGCCCCAGGCGCGGAGGAAGGAGTGGGAGTAAGTACCGGAGAGCCCCCAGCCCAGGTGGGCAGCTGGGGGGAGCGGGGCTGTCCCTGTGCTCGGTGGGGCCGCTGCGGGGCTGGGGGTGTCCCGCTGGGGAGCCGGTGCCAGCTGTGCTCCGGCTCCTGGCGCTGCGGGCTTGGGCCGCTCGGCCCTGAGCTGCAGGGTGGCATCCCGCGGGAATGCTGTGTCCCCGGGCTGTGGGGTGGTAGAGGAAAGCGGCATGGAGAGGGAAGCTGGAAGCTCTCTGTTTTGGAAGCCCTCAAGGCAGTTTCCCTCGGCTGTATCTCGGTATTTAGACGCGTTTGGGGCTCTCGCCTTTCTGCTTTTGCTGTGGCTTGACCCCACTGTGAGGGGATTATCTGTGGATGTGGTTGAGGCCATTTTTTGTGGGACTTGGCAGTGCTGAGTTAACAGTTGGACTTGATGATTTTAGAGGTCTTTTACAACCTCTAAATTCTATGATTTGTATTTAATTTCAAAAAGTCCTCCTGAATCAGAGCAAGCTGGAACATTAACAAACTTGAGGAAACAGAATTGCTTGGCAGAGCTAGAACCCACTGGTTTCATTTTTCATTTCCCTTTAATTAACTTATCCTCGTTGTTTGCCTCGGTGCCGTGAGAAAAGCCCAGCTCCAGGTCCTGGGTTAGCCTCTCTCACCCTACACTTGCCGTGTGACAGGGCTGCAGCCACTTCAGGCCCGCGTTTAAATGACAGGCTTCTCCTCCCTGTGTCTGCTCAGCGGGATTGCCTGGGATGAGCTGCTGCAGCACATCCTACTCCAGTATCACTGGTCTGGAGCAGTTCCCGGCCTCCAGAACTTGATTTGGGGAATAATGTTTAATGAAACACCCAAAGGAGACAGGAGCCCCCATATTAATTAGATATGGCACATTGCTTTGGCGAGATCTAGGTCAGCGCTCTGCTCGTAGGGTTTCTTTGGGATGGTTTCCATGATAAAACCGCTTGCGATAACGCTGAGGCTGCTCCTGCTTTTTCTGGAGAGCAGCCCGACGCTGAGGCGGGCTCTCCCTGGCCCTCTCGGCTCCGTGCTCATCCCTTTGTGCCCGGGGAACCTCCTGGCTGGTGACTCAGGCAGCTTTGCAGGGAAAATAAATTGCCATATGGGCTCGGCAGGCGCTCTGTGCCTTGTTATCTTTTGCAGCCCACTGGGGATGCCAGATGAATAAATCATGGCGGGGCAGGAAGCAGAGGGGTGGCCTCGTTAATTGTCGGCTGGCGGAGCGCGACCCCCGAACGCTGCTCGCTAATTAACGGCCTGCACCTCCACTGCTCTGCTTGGTGGCAGGGACCTGGAGCTGGAGCCCTTCCCGCTCCTGAGGGCGAGCTGTGCCCCTCTGGCTGCCCTCAGCTGCTCCATCCAGCAGTGACTCGAACACAAAGCCCAACATTTCTGTCCTTAATGCAGTGGGGACGCTCAGGCAGCAATGCCAGGTGCTGCCATCCCGGTGTGGTTTAACAGGATGTTTCCCCAGGCTGGTAGGGTCCTGCCTTTGCACTTCCCATCTCCTGGGTGCTTGCATTTGTCATTTCATCCCACTTTATGATGGTTTTCTGGGAGGCCTCTGATGTTGGGGGAACAATGGGCTCTGGCCCTTGGGCTTTGCAGACCTCACATCCCACTAAGGACCAGAGAGCCCCACTCCCTGTCCCTGCCAGGCCCCTTCCTGGGAAGCTGGTGAGCACCAAGGGAATCGATCTGTTCCTTTCCCAGACTTATGTGTCCTGATACCCCATTAGCCTGCAAAAACCACGTGCCAGAGGTTCCTGCTTTAACATCAGACTCAAACATCAGGAGGAGAGGGACTTTTGATAAGGGCATGCAGTGGCAGGATGAGAGAGGGAGAGTGGCTTTAAACTGAAAGTGAGGGGGTTTAAGGTTAAGAATTCTTGACCGTGAGGGTGGGGAGGCCCTGGCACGGGGTGCCCAGAGCGGCTGTGGCTGCCCCTGGATCCCTGGAAGTGTCCAAGGCCAGGCTGGGTGGGGCTTGGGACAACCTGGGATAGTGGAAGGTGTCCCTGCCTATGGAACAAGATGAGCTTTAAGGTCCCTTCCAATCCAAACCATTCTATCCTTCTGGGACAAACCACCAATGTTCTCCGCAAAAGCATTGCTGAAGCCCAGGTAGGTGAGCAGAGCCAGTAACCCTAGTACCATGGATGCTCCCTGTGGGGGAGAAAAAGCAAATTAATTTCCTTGTGTGTAATTTTGTTAGTAATAATGCAATTTTCCTGTGATTTAATTTTCAGAAGGGCCCATCTCACATGCCTTGAATCACCCTGCGGGCTTTCACCTGGGCAGTTTAGCTCTGGTTAGCAGTGAGGGCGGGTATTTTCCCGTAGCTCCAGCATAGTGGTGGGCATTAAATGGGACAATTTGAAATGTGGAAAATATCTGAGTAGCTGCAGGAGCTCACCTCGTGTTCCTGTCTGCCAGCTGTGGCCAGGTCTGCAGGGTGGTGGGCACAGGGAGAGATGCTGCTTGTGCCTCTCTTCTGCAGCATGAGACCTCTGCTCCCCTGGAGCAGCTCTGGCTCTGCAGATGTGGCATTCCTGGTGCATAGCCAGATGTTGCTTGGTTGCTCTGAGGGGAGTGAAGAAAGGCTTTTTGTTTGTGCTCACCAGTGTTAGCAGGTCTGACCCTCACTAAACCTCCCCCTCTGCTGCCTTTTGCCAGTGGAACAATCCCAAAAGTAGAATAAGAATAGGAATGGTAAAATGCTTTTCCCTGGTTTTTTGGGTTTTTTTTTCTTTCAAGAGGAAACTGAGGCAGAGAACAGAAAACACAAAGTGCCTGTGGGGCGGCGGCTCTGTGGGAGGATTAACTTTATGGTGAGAAATGAATGTACCAGCCCACCTTGTTCTTGTCTGAGGGGATTTCAGTCCAGGGCAGACATCAAACCCTGTTTTCCAGAGTCCCAGCCGGATTCCCTGCCCTCCATCCCTGTGTTCACACCTGGGCTCAGGGATGGAGGTGTGTGGAGAGATATGCTGTGCTCCAAGGCTGAATCACTGCTGCCTTTGCTCTGGATGCCTGGCAGCATCCTTTAGATAATGTCGAGCCTAGAGACAGCTCAAAAGAAAAGCTCCTCGTCAAAATAAGCAAACGGGGAACCTCCTGTGGCTTCTCCAGGATGAGCAGCTGCCTCCTCAGCTGATGGCAAGGACAGGCAGAGCCACACAGGGAGCATATCCCAGAAAAGCCTCGGGCTGAATTTGAAGCACACAGGACCCAACCCTGCTTTGCATGGCCGAAATCCACGTGTGCATGGGCACTTGTTAAGCTTAGCTTGTGCAATTTGGGGAATGCAAGCTGTGCCCTCATTTTGGAGTGATATTTGGCCAGGATATTTATCAGTGATATTAACCAGGATGCATGGAAAAAGCCTGATTCCAGGCAGGTGTTGGGCAGGGAATGGAGGAGACAGGAGGGAAAGCAGCAGTCGTGGCACAGTGTGAAGGCAGGGTGCTGTAATTCAGCCTCTGAGCACCCAAGTGATGGGTGGAGGGTCTCAGCGTCCTGGGGGCAGCGAGGCACTCTGCCCACAGCACAGCCGACCCCAAAGGATAAGGGGATTAAAAGGGACGTCCTGTCTTGGAGTATCTTAATTCACATCACATTGCTATGAATGTGCGAGGTCTCCTTGTCCCGGGAGCCCGCGGTCTGGGGAGCTTTGTGCTGCTGGCTGGCTCGGTCCCTGCAGTGCAGCCCGGGGGGGAGCCCGGGGCTGGAGCGTTCCCGCAGCTCTGCCTCGGGAGTGGGAGAGAACAGAACAGGCTGCAAACGCGCAGAGTGTTGCTCACAGATCTCGGTGGCTTTTTACGACTTGGCAGCCTCTGTCTGGTTATGTGCACGCTCTGCATCCCAGATTACAAATGAAGCTGAATTTTTTTTCCTTAAATCCCTGGGTTTTTTTCTTTTTTTTGCTGGTGCTGAATGAGGCGAAGGCCCCCCTTGGTGTGTGCTGGGCTGCCAGCTCCGTCGCTGCCTCCCAGCATAATCCCCAGCACCATCTGGGTCTGACTGGCTGCAGCGATGGAGAGGCCAGGAGCACACGGGCTGGCACTGCCCCTTGCCTGGGAAATGCCCCCGGGTGGGCTGCTCAGGCAGCTGGACCAGCACCCACCACCCTGCCGCTCTTTGTCTCTGCGGGGAAGGGACCAGCCCCGGGGTGGCTCTGGGTCGCCGTCACTGGTGCTGGCAGCTCTGCAGCACAGGCTTGGGAGAGGTGCTGGTTGCAGCTGCTGTGCTCTGAGCATCAGCCCTACTCCCACCTGACGGTGCTCTGTGGGGGCTTCTTGGTGCTGTCCTGCCACACACAGGGGCTGGAGAAGGACTCTTGGCACCTCTGCAGTGTCACTTGCTGTCAGAGACAGCTTAGCCCCGTCCTTCTCCACCACGGGCTCCTCTTCAGACGTCTGTTGCCATGAGCCCAGGGGTTTGGGAGGGCTGGGAAATAGGGTTGGGGCATCTCGGGCAGCTGGCAGGAGCTCTGGGAGCTCTGCAGGTGAAAGCCCTGAGATCTTGCTGGCAGGTGATGCTGCGAATTATGTACCTGGGAGGATCCTTCCTGTCGCTCCACCCATGTTTCCAAGTCTTCTACAATGCCCCGCAAAGCAATTAGCTTCTCTGAGTCTAACGAGCGTCGAGCGTCTCTTTGTTAATGTGGCTTTCCCCGCTCGAGTTTTACCCTGCACGAGGAGCAGTGCAGGGGGTGAAAAGGACTGTGGATGTGCTAAACGTGGCAATGGGGACACTGAAATCTGGCTTTTGCCATGGTACCTTGCCCTGAGCAGCAGAGAAACTCTCCCAGAGGTATCTGCCCAGGACCTCCCTGTGCTCTCCCTGCTTCCCTTTAGAGCAGATCAAGGTTTGCATCCTGGGGAGGAGTTTGTTTTTTGACCTGGGATGAACTTGACTGACACGGAATATCCTGGCAATGGCTTGGAAATAGCAGCATCCTTCACTGAATTTCCTCCAAGTCTGAGTTTCTCGAACACCCTGCAGGAATTCCCTATCTGAGTTAATTCCGGTGACTGCAAAGCCTCCTGAGGGCTGCCAGAGGGGTGGGCACTCAGGGGCAGTCTGAGCCTTTTTGCATGGCTGAGCCAGTGCAGGCTCAGAAGTGCTTCCAGGGAGCTCCTTAGGAGCCGAGCACGGAAGGACAAGGTGGTTCCCAGCAGATGCTTCCGCTCGGGAGCTGCTGCCTTGTGTTTTGCCACTGCATCCTGGCAGCTCCTGCTTCCCTCACTGGAATCTCAGCTGCAGGTGTTGGGAAGCTTTGTGCACGTCTTGGAGCAGTGTTCAAACCATGGTCCATGCTTTCCAGGAACCAGCCTTTGGAAGGAGCTTCCCCCTTAGCCTGGGGCTGGCCATGGCTCAGAAACACAGAATTACTGGGAGGGAGGGAAGGGGCCAAGAACCTCAAGCAGGGTTACCTAGAGCAGGCTCCATGGTCCTCTGAGCTTCTGCCTGTCGCATGGCCACGTGGGTATTGAGTATCTCCAAATATGGAGAGTCCACAACCTCCCTGGGCAGCTTGTCCGAAATGTTTAGCTCCCCTCACAGTGGAAAAGTTTATTCCCATGTACAGGCAGAGTTTGTTTTATTGCAGTTTGTGCCTGTTGCCTCTAGTCGAGTCTCTGGGTGCTACGGAGAAGAGCCTGGCTCTGCCTCTTCCCCCGCTCTCAGATATTCTGTGCATTGGTCAGATTCTCTCTGAGCCTCTTCCAGCCAGGCTGAGCAGCCCCAGCTCTTCCAGCTCCTGTCCTTTAGTCACCTTGGCTGGAGTTGCGCCAGCAAGCCCGTGTCTCCCGTCCTGCAGGGCCCTGGTGAGGGCTACGTGAAGGGGACAGGCCACCTCCTCGACCCACTGGCTTTGCCTAACACACCCCAGGGGGCTGCTGGCCCACTGTTTTTCAGAGCACAGTGCTGGCTCGGGGCCAGCTTTGTGGCCACCAGGTCCCTCGGGGCTCTCCCCGCCCAGCCCCTTCCCAGCCGGCATGGACAGGGTCATTCCTCCCCAAGTGCAGGGCTTGGTTTTTCCCGTGAGGCTGAGCTCCATGCTGCCCCTCTGCTGTTCCTCCAGGCTGCTGAAGTCCCTCTGGATGGCAGCACAGCCTCTGCTTCAGCACTCACTGATTTTTAGCATCGCCCTGCACTGGAGAGCGAGATTCGGTGCAGCCTGCAGGCACTGAAACTTCTGACACTCCCCGCTCAGTGGCACCCTCGTCCTTTCCCTCCCCTGAAGTAATTCAGCCTCCTCCCCTCTCCCAGGCAGCCCCCAGCTGTCTCTGTGTGATTCAGATGGGGGGCTGTCTGCTGGCTGGGGGGTGTTTATGGCAGAGGTGCTTTCCAGCCTCTGCAGTTCGCAGGGTTAATGTGATTTCCTGCACTCAGTTTCTAATGTGCAGTACCTGCCTTGCCCCTCCCACCCTCACGAACTGTTTGTCTTTCAGGGAGGACAGCATAATATGTCAGTTCAGGGACCTCAGGACGTATCTCGTTTGATCAGACAATTGCTTGTTTTTCGTTTAACTCAACGTTTTGCATGTTAAAATATAGAGGATGTCTCACTGCACACTCCCAAAATGGAATTTTCTCAACTGAGGGTGGTGAGGCCCTGGCACAGGTTGCACAGGGAAGTTGTGGATTTCCCATCCTTAAAAGTGTCTGAAGCCAGGCTGGATGGGGCATGGAGCAACCTGGTCTGGTGGAAGGTGTCCCTGCCCATGGCGGGGGGTTGGAACAAGATGATTTTTAAGGTTCCTTGCGACACAAACCATTCCACGATTCTGTAAAACATCAGGAAGGTCCCTGAAGTTGTACTAAAGCAGCTTTCAAAATGGGACTTAGGATTTCCCAGAGAGGCCTTTGGAATACTGAGATCTTTCCTAGAAAAGCAGAGAGCAGAGATGCTCTGCTTGTCTCCACTTATCTTTTGTGTGCTCAGTGGGAAAGGTGGCTCTGATCCTTCAGGCCGGGGTTGTGGGTGCATAGGTCACCCAAAACATGCCTCTGTTTCTGTTGCTTGGCTGGTTTTGGGCTGGTGCTACACACTCCAGCATGGCTCTTGCTTTTTAACTGGGGAAAATGTTCTGGTGCTTATCCCAGCCGTGGGGAAGGAGATCAGCGGGACACTGTCCTTCCCAAAACACAACTGAAAGAGCTGGTGTTGTCTCATCTTTCCTGGATGATGCCAACCAGCTTGTTTGGTGGGAAGCAGCTTTCCTGCGAGCTTGGAACACGCCACCGTGGTGGATGATGCTGTGATGAAACCTGCGTCATCTCCATGAGCTCTACTACAGATCCCAACTCCTTTATTTGTCATCAGAGGAGCTTCACAGGGGTCACTTCCCTCCCCCCGCCCCAGCTCGTGAGCCAGTCCGTGATGTGCTGTAACTGCCTTTTCCATGCATTTTCTCGGGCGGAATTAAGCCTAGAAATTCTTCAATGGACTTTTTCCCATTGAGGAAATTCGGGAGCCATGCTCAGCCTTGGCTGCTGAGGGTGTTTGCCTTCGTGGAGGCTGCTGAGCTGATGCCTGCCTGTCGCTGCAGCAAGGGGGATGCTTTTTCACACCTCCCAGCACTGAGTAGCTCTGGGAGAGAGGTTTTGCTCTTTGGCCTTTTCTCTTTCACGGGTTTGGAAGAGGGAAGCAGCATCTCCTTCCTGGCTGCCCGCCAGGGATGGGGCTTCTCTGGCTGTGTTGAGCATCAGCTGCTCAGTGCAAGTTCAGACCTGCTGGAAAAATTTTTCAACAGCTCCGTCTTCTCCTGGCACTTGTCCTGATAACGTAGCTTCGTCAAAGCCACCCCGTTTGCTAGCAGGGTAGCTATGGAGAAAGCTGAGCCTGTGGCTTCATTAGGTTGGAGATGGAGTTGGTGGATTTCTGGTCCAGCTTTCTTTTTATTGCGAAGGGTATTTGCAATCTGAAGGAAGGAAGGAGGCTCCTCTGTCACCCCACCCCCTGGCAATGAGTGTTTTGCTGTGTTTATCTGACTTGAGCCTTGCAGGGTGGGCAGAGGATCAGAGAAAGCACTGGATGGTCCTCAGGCATGGCCCTGCCTCTTGGAGGGGTGAAGAGGAGATCTAAGGGAGAAGAAAATTGCCTGCTGGCTTTGGCAGGAGCTAACGCTGCTGTGCCAGAGGGGTCATGAGGATGCTGGGGGATTTCTTTTGCTTTGAGTAGTGCAGCAGTTGAAAAAAATGCTTTTAGAGATCCCTCTCCAACCCTTTGACAGGCTAGAAATAAGTTTTTTGCTGTTGGCTGTCTATGGATGGCTCTGGGGACATCTCTTCTGAGCTTGTTCCCACACACACGTAAAGTTTGGCAGCTCAGTGTCTAGCTCTTGCAGGGCTTTGGTGGCAAGAAGGGGAATATCCCCCTGGGCCTCTGCTTCGTCCCTTCCTCCTCTCCTTGGTGTCTCTTTATCCATGCTGCTCAGTCCCAATGTTTTGGGCAGGATATCTCAAATATCCCTCGTTTTTTCTCCCATTGGATCTCCTCAAGTGGACCTCTCTGGAATTGCCTTGCCCAAAGCTGGACCTGTCTGAGACAGGGGAGGATGGAGAGGTGTGATCTCGCCTCCTGCCAGCTCGCTTACTGCGAGGTTGGGACACTCCGCAGCTTTTGGCTGAGGGGAGAGGTTGTGTAGAGGGCTTTGGGGGTTGGAAGCGGGGATGGAAATTCGCTTTAATGTGATGGCAAAGCCAGGGAGGGTGGGTAGCTGTTCCCCGAGAGGCGGGATTGCTGCACGCCTGCCCAGAGCAGCCAGGATGCGACTGTGAATGCTAATTGGAGCCTGGCTTGCAAAGCTAAATAAGGCAGCAGGGCACTCCAGGCAATTTATTAATGGGTGATTATTCCAGGGCCCTTCAGTTGAGCCACAAAGCTTCCTGGCCTGAGGCAGAGTCAGCCCGAGGAGCGCTGTGCTGCCAGGAACACTTGGAGTGGGGTGTTTAGGTAGGAAAAGGGAGAGCGGGCAGTGTCAGGCTGGGGGAGGCATCCCTGCAGCCAGCACTGGGGCAAAGCAGTGCTGTCCCTTTTCTCGGCGGTTTGGGGGTGATGGGGTCTCACCTGCCTCTGCTTGAGGTGTCAGCAATCCCCCGGGCTGGTTTGGGTGCTGTAATGCACCCACAGAGGTGGCTCTTGGTTTTGGTGGGGTTTTTTTGGGGAGTACAAAGTCCTGAGCAGCCTGAGCAGGTGGGTTAGTGCAAGCACTGAGCTTCACAGTGGCAGAGTGGGACTGAGCACCAAAACCAGCTCCTGGGAGTTTTATGGGGCTGGGTGCACATGCCTGCTGTGTCCCCATAAGTGCCCAGGACCAGAGGGTTCCTTTGCTGTCCTTTAAGCTTCTCCCAGCCTGCCATCATTCCAAGGCCATGTTGGACTGGGCTCTGAGCAACCTGGTCTAGTTGAAGATGCCTCTGCTCATGGCAGGGCAATTGGACTAGATGGCCTTTGAAGGTCCCTCCCAACCCAATCCATTCTGTGATTCCACGATTTGGTTGCTAAATCCACCTTTAATTGAAGATGCAACATCATTCTGCTTTATCAGTGGCTCTGATGCATGAGCTGCTCCAGTCCCACAGCAATGCAGTGTGGGGCCATATCCATCTTGAAGGGTCTGTGGTGTCTTTGGGCACTTTTGGTGGCTTCAAGAGCCATGTGAGGAGTTTAGTCTCGGCCACCTGAGCAGGACCTGGTGCTAGGCTGCGCTCTGTGCTGACAGAACACCTGGGCAATCATAAGAAGCAGGTTATACACAGCTCCTGATCCCTGTTCTCACATCCCACCTGACTTGAGGAGACATCATTAGTGTGTCTCCCCTTTGCTTGCTCAGAAAGATGTCACCAGCGATCCCTGTGGAGCATCTGCACATCGTGGAGGAGGGAAAGGGATGGAGGAAAGGGATGGAAGCTCCCTAAACAGCCGTGGCTAATCAGCCCTGGCTTTTCACCCCTAGGGCAGCTGGAGGCTGGCGGGCCCTGATGGGCTGTGATGGGATGACGTTGTAGGTCTGGGAACCTTGACTGGGACCTGCTGCACTCATGTTTCTGGGGCATTTTGCTCCAGGTTTGTGTCGTGTTGTTGTGTCGTGTTGGCAGCTGAGAACTGGAAGGCATTTTAAGAGGTGGGACCAGAGATGCTCTGGGCTGGATTGTTTTAAGCAGACGCTTGTAGAGAGGTTAGGAAAAAAGGATCCCTAGGGTGGGAATGCAAGGTGTGCTGCACCTGGGGCTTGGGAAGGGGCTGCTGGGGAAGAGCTGCTCTGCCACTGCTTCTTTTGTATCTCCATCACCTGCTAAAGCTTTTCTGGGTGGAGATACAACCACCAAAGTCTCCTTTTCCAGAGGATTATTCCCTTATCCCAGCAGAAGAGAGCTTTACAGGATGTTTGCTATTGATTTTGAAGATGCCAAGGCTGGCTGTTGGACTTGTGGGCCTTGGCAATTAAAGCAGCAGTGTCTGTGAACGTGGGGATGTGTTATGGCACTGTGCAGCTAAATCCCCTGCCAGCCTCACACGTCCAGGTTCTCCTGCCACGGCTGCTGTGTGACACCTGGAGTGGCTGCTGCAGCCCAGGGGCCAGAGGAGGGTGGGGCAGTGGTGGCAGTGGCTTAAATCTGGAGGCAGAATTTACAGCCTGGTGTGAGATTTTCTGGCTCACCCTTCTCTTCCAGCCCTCTGATCCCTCAGTGGATAAATCCCAGTGCTGACCTTGCAAATTCCACCTCTGGGCTGGTGTTGGGAACGTGTCCTGGCGGTTGTGAGGATGATGGTGCCCATCTCTGTCAGTGCTGGGGAAGGCACGTCCTGGCGAGGTTGTGGGGAAAAAGTGGGAGCAGACGGCAGAGAGGAAACACTTGCCCTGGTCTGGGTGCGGGCTGCCTTACTGAGAGGTCGTGCTGAGTCTCTGCAGGGCTTTGTTGGCGCAAGAAATGCCATCAGGGCCATCCTGCCCAGCACCACAGCTGCCAACATCTGCACAGATGAGCATCAGGCAGAGGCTGGTGTGGTGCCCCCCTCCAGAGGTGCCATCCTGGAGCTGCTCGGACCTTGTCCACCTGCATCCCTGGGTGAACGGTTCCAGCCCAGGGATTCTGTCTCCCTGCTGCTGCGGAGGTGCTCGGCTCAGCAGGACTTTTCCTTTGCAAGTGGGGAGAACATCCTCCTTCTAATCCAGCAGGTAATGAAACTGTTCCTGGAAGAAACCTTGCATTCCTGCATGGTTATAAACACGCTTCTGAGTCACAGCTACTCAGTCCCAATTTGAAATTTGGCCAGAGCACCACTGTAGATGATTCTCATTTGATCCTTTTATTTTATTATTTTTTTCATCTCAGCATAGCCATATTTAAAAAATAAATCAGGATGCCAAAAGCTACTTTCTAAGATGAGTGCAGTCCATCACAGCTCCTGGGAATATCAGTCATGGAAGGGGAGCCTGTCCGCCCTCTCCAGACCCTGGCTGCACTGCATTAGACTCATAGAATGGTTTGGGTTTGAAGGCATCTCAACGATCCCCAACCCCGCTGCCGTGGGCAGGGTCACCTTCCACTATCCCAGGTTGCTCCAAACCCCATCCAGCCTGGCCTTGAACATTTCTAGGCATGGAGCAGCCACAGCTTCTCTGGGCAACCTGTGCCAGTGTCTCCCACCCTCACAGTCAAGAGTTTCTTCCTAATATCCCATTTCACCCTGCCCCTCTGTCAGCTTGAAACCATTCTCCCTTGTCCTGTTACTCCAGGCCCTCGTCCTAAGTCCCTCTCCAGCTCTCTTGAGCTCCTTTAGGCACTGGAAGGGGCTCTAAACTCTCCCTGGAACCTCCTCTCCTCCAGGCTGAACACCCCCAGCTCTCAGCCTCTCCTCAGGGCCTTGTTCCCTGCCTGGTGCTCCCTCCAAGGTGAGGAGCAGCCTCTGGCTGGCTGAGCAACGCAGGGCTTGGCAGAGGATGCTTTCAACACCGTTTCCCGGGTTTTTTTTTGGTGCCTGAACGCAGCAACGCACAGACAGGAGATTTCGGGGTGAGCCGGTGGCTGCGCGAAGGGATGCGGGGGGTTTGCATCTGCTCCAAGCATCCCGCGGCAAGGGGCCAGCCGGGGGGAGCCCAGCCGAGCCCCGGGGAGCCCAGCCGAGCCCCGGGCTGCTGTCTGAGGCCGGGGGGACGCAGGGAGGGGACAGCTGCCGCTAGATGGCAATGCCGGAGCGGCGGCAGCGGCCCCGCGGTGCCGGGGGGAGGCTGGGGGATGTGACAGAGGGGCTCGGCATCACCCGGGAGGGGTCAGCCCCGTGTCTCCGGTGCTGTCCTGCCGTGCAGGGCTGGTGGCATGGCTGGGAGAGGTGGAGGCAAAGCATGGAGGAGACTTGAAAGGCAATACTGGTGTGAGAATCATGGAACCGTGGAATCATTTAGGTTGGAAAAGGCCTCTAAACTCATCGAGTCCATAAACCCAGCACTGCCAAGGCCACCACTCACCCATGTCCCCGAGTGCCACACCCACACATCTTTCAAATCTCTCCCGGGATGGTGACTCCATCACTTCCCTGGGCTGCCTGTGCCAGGGCTTGACAATCCTTTCGGATAAGGGACCTTTCCCGAAATCTAACCTGAACATCCCCTGGTGTGACTTGAAGCCATTTCTTCTTGTCCTGTCACTTGTTGCCTAACAGAAGAGACCAACTGCCACTAGTCTCCTTTCAGTCTCCTTTCAGGAGCAATAAGGTCTCCCCTGGGCCTCCTTTCCTCCAGGCTGAGCCCCCTGCCAGCTCCCTCAGCTGCTCCTCCTCAGAGTTGTGCTCCAGACCGGAGGAGTGTTAGCCTGTCTCTGTAAAACCAAGTGCATCCTGAGTGCCTTCCTGTCCTGGCACCCGCTGTTCCCTGTCTTCCTGCGTTTCCTCCATTCACAAAAACCCAAACAGCCCCCCAGAGCTGGCTCTGAATCCCTGTGCCATGTTGAATCATGTGGGCATCAGCCACACTTCTCCCTGACTCACAGATCCCAGTGTGCTGGGTGAGGGTCAAGATGAGAACGGCAATAAACATCCTGGGAAACAGAGCCTGCATCTCTTGGCATAGCCAGAGACTTTTTTTTCTTTTGGCTCTCAATCTTCTCCTAAGGAGCGGCTTTCTCATAAATATCCCATCCTTTAGCACCGTCTGAGCAGGAGAGAGGCTCCCAGCGGGGTCATCCTGCACTCTGCTCTGCAGCAGCGACCATAGAGTAGAGGCGAGAGCAAACTCCAGGTTCAGGGGACAGCTCAGTGCCCCAGCAGAAGTGTCCAGGTAAGGGGTGCATCCCTGTTTTGAGGGAATGGAGGAGGAAGGCTGCCTTCCTCCCCCTCAGCCCCTTGCTCTGAGCCAGGCAGGGGGTGCAGGGGCTGGGTCCAGCCTTCCCCATACTCCTCAGGCTCTGGGTACCACACAGAGCCTGAACATTTCGGCTGGATGGGGCCTTGCCGTGCAGGCAAGGATGGAGAGGGCTGGGTGAGCAGAAGCAGGAGCTCTGCAAGGCTGAGGATCTGCTCCTGGCAATCGACCCAGCCTCGGGCTTAATTAACAGTGGCTTAAAGGGCTGAAAGGTGGGAAGAGCGGCATCGCTGCTGCTGCTGCGTTGGTGGTGGGGAGGAGGAGGAGGAGGTGGTGTGAGCCACAAATAATAATTGATTTGTTTAGGGCAGTGTCTTGCCTGGGCTGAATCGAAGGGACTGTAATTAGTTGGTAGCTGCTGTGGCCGCCTCCTTGCCTGTTGTTAATGGAATGAAAACCCAGGGTCACTCTGGCTGGCTGGTGGCCTGGGAAGTGTTTTGGGGGGGATATGTGCACCCCTGCTCCACTCTGTGCTGCAGGGTGGGTAGTAAGGCAGCTGAGGACTTGTTGAAAACCCTCCAGGTAACAAAACCCACTTTGGTTGTAAAGATAATCAGAAGGAGAGAGTTAAGAAGGGATGTGGTAGCTGGGTGTCATGGAGAGCTGGTGGGCTCTCGGTGCCTGGCTGAGGCTGGGGCAATGATCCCACAACCCTTTCTGCAAACACTCCTCTGTTGTCTTGCTGAGGAGGACCTGGTCCTTCCTCTTCCTCACCTAGGCAGCCCAAGGGCTCCTGGCAACGCACCCATGAGAGCCTGGTCCAAAAAATGAGCCCTGTGGCCCTTCAGCCACTGTAGTGCCTGCAGAACGGGGAAGTCCCAGGTCAGGTGTTGCCAGGCCGCACCAAGGGTGAAGCCCTGGCCCAAATGAGATAATGATTTGTGTTATTAAGAGCTTGTTGGTTTTTTTGTTTCGTTGGGTTGGTTTTTGTTTTTTTGTTTTTTTTTTTTAAATTTAAATGCCTCAAGCATTCCTGGCTTCCTCACAGCAGGTGTGAGGGACAGAGCAGCTGCCACTGTGTTTGCAGAGCAGGTTGTCGGTGGGGTGGCCAAGGGAAGAGCATGACAGGGACACAGGGTGACTTGTGCTGCTGTCTGCTTGTGGGAAAGGCAGGTAGCGAGTGTCACAGGCCTTGGGGAGCGCTGTGGCCTCGGGGTCCAGTGGGAGGGGTGGGGGACCCTGGGTGTGAACTGCTCACAGGGTATGCTCTGTGCTGTGCCCTGCCCTGCCTGGTGGCTACAGAGGACTTGGGGACACCCCGCGGGTCTGGGGGTACCCTGTGTGTGCCAGGACGGCAGGGTGGGTTCTCCAAAGGTGGGTGGGTGGGCAGGCAGCCCCCCCCACCGGGGCACAGCCCAGCCCAGGGGACCCTGGGCATCACTGGGTGGGTGACCGTGGCACATGCATGGCTGTAGCATCAGCGGTGTCCCCAGTCCCCTGCCCTTAGTGGGGTGCTTGGGGGGGAGCAGGGTCAGAGACACCCCCCACAGAAGCTGCTGCAGGGACCCATCCAGCCCGGGTTGTTTACACCTCTTGAATGAGCCGCTGTTTCTTCCAGACAACATCGTGTGTGAAAAGGAAAATACCGAGGTGTGGAGGCTCATTTGTATGCGAGGGAGCAGGAGGGCTCTCCCCGGGCACCCGCTGGCACCGGGCGGCTCCGGCAGGGAGCCGGGAGCCTCGAAGTGTCCCAGGGATGGGGGGAGGATGATGCATGTGGCCAGAGAGAGATGCTCGGTGCGGGCTGAGGTGGGGTGGGGGGGGATGCAGGGAGGGGAGCCCGCCCTTGCTCCCCAATTTAGCCACTCACCTAGGAGCACCCGTGTGCTGGAAAGCCCTCTGCAGCCAGGGCGGGGGGCGTGTGTGTTTCTGGCAGGGTGGGGGCTCCCCCATTGCCTTTGTTCCCTTCAGACCCACCCCTCGCCTCTGATTTTTCCTTTGCGGCAGCTCCCGTGCTTGCCAAAAGAACGCACTGGATGGAGCGAGGGAGCGAGCCGGGCGTGCTGTGCGTGTGTGCGCGCTTGTGTGCGCCTGTGTTGCCACTGACTTCATTAAAGCGAGCTGTCCCCGAGCTGCAGAGGCGCGGCAGCCTTTAATTTTGTGGCCCGGCTCCTGCGGGAAGCCGACGTCGCCTTGCGTGCTCCTGCCCTGGCAGCGAAGGGCTGGGCATCCCTGCCGCCGCAGGTGCCTGCCCTGGGGCTCAGCCCTCCGCCCCCGCCTGCTGCCCCAGCCAGCCGGCAGATGGGTGGCCAGGCTCCCGCAGGATGCTGAAGATGGAGTCGGGAGGAAGGAGTTGGACACTTGGCTCCAACTAGGCTGGACCGCGCTGCAACCTGTTCCCCTGGCCGCGGCTGCTGCGCTGGGTGCTGTTCCGAATTGTGTCTTCCTTCGCGAGGGGGTAGCTGAAAGGACCTGGATCCCTGCCCTTCCCATGCCCGCTCTCTGCTCGCCCTGCGGCGGCGGGGGGTTAAAAGGGGCTGGTTTGGGCTTGCAGGCAGAGCGGTGGGGAGGATGTGGCTGGCTTTAACCCCTTGCTTTGTGGGGGAAGGTGCTTGGGGACCGAGCGGCTGCGGCCTCCGCGGAGCACGGAGGAGGGCTCGCCACCTGCCCTGCTGCCCGGGTGGCCGTTCTGGGGGGCTGGAGGCTCGGCTGCCCCCCACGCCGTGCCCAAGGCGCTGAGCCGGTGCCGCACGTTGCCGCCTCTCCTCCACGCGGGTCCCTGCTTCCCCGGAGGGATGGACGAGAGACGGAGCTGAGCATCACCCGGAGAGGAGGAGGGGGCTGTGGTTGGGACTGCGCCCCG
>VZRQ01004838.1:125360-141512 GCA_013397975.1 Machaerirhynchus nigripectus | reverse complement strand
CCCCCCGCCGCCTCGGTGCTGCTGCTTTGGCTCACCTGTGTGTTTTCTTCCAGGATGGCTCGCTTTGGGGAGGCAGTGGCCGGCAGGCTGGGCTCCGGAGATGGGGGCTCCGACCAGAACCGGAGCCGGCAAGGAGCTCCTGCCCCTGCGGGAGGGAGCCCGGGAGCCTTCAAGCAAACCAAAGCGCAGAGAGCTCGGACTATGGCTCTGTACAACCCCATCCCCGTCCGGCAGAACTGCTTCACCGTCAACAGATCACTCTTCCTCTTTGGGGAAGAGAACATAGTCAGGAAATATGCCAAGAAGCTCATCGACTGGCCATATCCTTTCTGCACCCCCTGCGAGCCCCCCGCTTTGCTGCCCGGATTTGCCTCGGTGGCCGCCCAGGACACGTGCGTGTGGCACTATCGGGCAGGTAAGGCGTGCGGAGAGGGGTGCCCCGGCCCCTGGGGATGCTCTCCTCGCCCTGTTGCTGCTTCTCCTTCTGTCCTCGGCTCCCTGCCTGCTCCTGGCAGGAGCTGAGCTTTTTCTCCCACCGGGGAACCCCTGAGCCCCTCCTGAGGCTTGGATTTATTAGTCCCCCATGCTGGCGAGGAGGGGTGCTCTGATCCCAGATTAACCCTGTGTGCTTTGGGATGCTCTGTGTGTGTGCCTGGGGAGGTGGGGGGCAGTGGCCTTTTCTCTGTGCCTCGATGTCTGGTGGAGTTTTGTCACCCCACCCCACCTGGAGCCACCTGAGAGCCCACGAATCTCCAGTCCCTGCTGGGTGGTGGCCCTGTCCCTCCTGTGTGTGCCCTCTTCGCTGCAGATCATGCCTGGCAGGGGCACGGCCATCCTTGCCCTGCAGCCCCCGGCCCCCCATGGTGGCTCTGGGAACTGGCTGCCCCCTCCCTGCAGCAGATGGAAGGATGTTGGAAACCTCTGTCTGTGCCCCGTGGCCCTTCTTGGGGAGCTGTGATTTTATCCCAGGGACCCCTCTTCTAGGGCGGGGTGGAGGGTGCAGATCTCCCCCACTCCTTCCCCTGTTCCTCCATCCTTTCATACCTCCCCACGCACCTCTCTCTCCTCCCACCCTCCCTGTGGGTGCCCCTGGGCGCCTTGGCTGCTGCCCAGCGCCACAGCGCTCAGCCCCACACCAACCTGGGCTCGATGCCTGCTGCCCCCCGAGACACCTCCTGGGCTTTGCCACCACGGAGGATCTGAGCCTGAGAACTTCAGCGTGGCTGCGCTTTGGCTGTAGGAGCCTCCCTGTGCTGTGTTCTGCAGCAGTGATTCCATGCAGCTCCCGCTGCTGCCGCTTTCTCTCCCTGCAACTTGTTGGTTGAGTTCCTGGCCCCTCCGGCGGGCACAGGAGAGCTTTCCCTGGTGCCAGGCAGCAATGCCATGGTTTGGTGCAACAGGTACCTCGGGGAAAGCCTCTGGTGAGGCCCAGGGATGCAGGACAGGTCACCCGCCCTGCAGAGCATCGCAGGGGAATTAATTGTCCCTTCGCAGCTCCGACACCTCAGGTCAAGCCTCCGCCAAGCAGGAACTGGTCCTGCCTAGGGAGCTGTGACATCTCCAGGCATGAGGGGGTGACCTGGGCGTGAAGGGCTGGCTTGGAGGGGCTGAACCCCCATGGCATCCCTGAATCTGCCCCTCCTGGCAGCACCCACCAGGCAGGTCGCTGCAGGAGTGCTGGTACGGTGGCGAGCTCGGGGATGTGGCGGCTCAGCGCGGAGCCCTGCAGGGCAGCAGCCAGGCCAGCCACCTGCTTTTCCAGAATATGCCAAATTATTCATGTGCTTTTCCAGCGCGGTGTGGGAGGGCCCTCGCCCCTCCGGCTTTTGTTGGGAGCCAGAAGGAGCTGGGGTGCTGCCGCTGGCCCGGCACTCCCAGCGTGGGCTGGGGTCCCGTGCCGGCGTGATGTCTCATCTCCAGGCAGCCGCTGTCTCCTAGAGACTGGAGCTCCACCACCACACGAGCAAAACTCCCCAGCATTATTCTCGCCTGGAATTTGCAATGCATGAGGGAGATGGGCTCATTTTGTATTTTTTTTCCAGAAGTAAGTGACATATTCCCATGTGAGTGCTGGGAACAGGCGTGCTCCAGGCGCGGGAGCTGAGTGTTCCTGCCTATCCCCCGCCCAGCTGCCATCTCTTTCCAAGAAAAACTCATCCACCCTGGATGTTCCTCTGCACCACTGGAGTTTTGAGGGCTTGGGAACGGGCAAGGCCTTTTGGGGACGAGTTTGGTTAGGTTGGCCGGGCAAGTTGTTCCCATCCTTGTAGTTGTAGCCTGGCACAGGCAGCCTTTTGGTAGGGCCAGAAAGACCATGTGAGTACCTCAGCTGCCTGGCCTGAGGCCCATGGCATCGCTCCTGGGCGAGGGTATTTTGGGGAGGAGAGCTTTGGATCTTGGCCATGGTCAGTAGGACCTTGGGAGGGCGATGGGCCAGTCCTGGTGCTGTGGGTCAGGGTGAGCACAGCACCAAGGAAAGCCAAGGGTGTTGGAGAGGAGCGCAGGGAGGAGTGGAGGCTCTTCTTCATCCAGCTCTAGTTGACTAGGTAATAAGGCTAAAAATATCTGGTGATTCAGGCCTGGATATCTGCTGGGTAACTGTGTAATTATAACCAGCAGCCTCTGCAGTTTGGCTTCCCAGTGTAAATAGGGATGATGCATGGAGGAGAAGGAGGAGAAATACGAGCAACTGGGACTGGGATGCAGCTCCATGGGAGGCGAGTCTTTGCCAAGTTCCTCGCTGGAAAGCCCAGTGCGTTGCCTTCACTGGAGCTGCTCTTTTAAAGCTGGTCCTGCCCAAACCATGGGGCAGCTTCTGTTTTGGCTGTAGGAACATATCCCTCTCTTCTCCTTGGGAAATGCAGCCTTGTCCTCCTGCCTGCTCTCCTCCTGCTGATGGCCAGGCCTTTCACCCTGATTTCATTTGTTTGGCTGCCTGGAAGGCTCCAATTCAGTTAGTACATGAGATGGGCTGCAGCTCATCTATATCTGCTCCGTTCCTCATTCGCTTAATCACATTTGACCTGGATAAGATCCCTCTCCTGCCCCAGGAAGGCCAGATGACATTGTGTGGCTCTGGCTGTGTCCCCAAGGACAGCATCTGGCTGCAGGCTGTCTGCTGCACCTACTCCCAATGTGGCAGGGAAAAGGGATGTCCATCAGGACCTTGCTGGTCCCTACAGTGAGGAATTTCATCTATCTTGGCTCCTTTGAGGACCATATTTGGTGCTGGGCTGGCCTAGAGCAGCTGGAGTGCCCTCAGAACCCCAGGGCACATCCCCGTCCCAACAGTCAGGGGGATTTTGCTCCATGGGAAGCACACCCGTGAGTGCCTGAATTGTTTTGCTCACAGTGACTCTCCCTGGGACCTGATGCTGCGTAGGCAGTGCCCTCGGGGACCCTGGTGATGTCATGCCCCACCTGGCCAAGCACCTCCTGCACCTTGGCTTTTCCCCAGCGAAGATTCCGGCAGGTCTTGCCTTCCCAAGGGAAGAGCCTGCGCCATGTCGTGCCATCCTTGGGCAGCTCCATCCTTGCACTCCCCAGGAACATTTTTTTTTTCCCCCCCTCCCAGGCTGTTTTCTGTGCCCTCCATTCATCAGATTTTAGAAGGGTTTTTTTTTTTGGGAGGGGCGAGTAGGTGTAATGGCAGGTCCATCTTTTTGACAGCCGGGGAGAGTGAGGCTGCCTGTCAGATGGTGAATTTAAACAGAGGCAGCTGTTGCCATGGTGATGCCAAGTTGCATCCTGTTGCTGTGGCAACCAAAGTTAAAAAAACTGATGTTAAGGCAGGAAAATCACATGATATGGTCCTTTTTTGTTTAAAAAAAAAAAAAAAAGGAGGAGGAGAGGAGAGAGATTTGATTTCCAGGGTGAGGTGGGGGAGAAGGAGACGCTTCTCCATGGAGCTGTTTGCACGTGGCAGGCAGGCATCCCACATCCCGCATCCCTACGGGAGCGGCAGCAGTGTGGGCAGCTCTGCCCCGCTGGACTCCTGGCTGTCACTGCCTTCGCTTTAACCCCCGATGGAAACCAAACCACTGCGTTTTGGAGCCGTGAGCAGCAACAGCTGGGACTGCAGAGTGAGTGTGGTGTCCTGTGTCCTTGCAGTGGGATTGAGGCAGGCTGAGTGCTCCTTGCCAGCTGTGCAGGGACACAAGCACAACCCAAGCCCGTGTTCACACTCCTGAGCCTCTGTGTGGCAGGCACACAGTGGTTGGCTCATGTTCAAAGCGTAGTGGGAGGATTTGGGGTCTGGACTTTCCGTCCACCCCCTCCCAGCATGGATGGGCTGGGAGCACTGGGTGGCAGGACACAGGGATAGAGACAGCCAAAAGGGGCCACAGCTCTATGGATAGCCTTATCAGTGGGGGAAAATCCCTTGTGTCCTCAGGGACAAGCCAGGGAGGTGCTGTGGGGATGGGGAATCCCAGAGTTGAATTAGGGCCACTCACAGGCTTTGCTCTACTTGGCACTTTCATTTTTTCTTGGAAACCAAAAACCTCACTTGCACAGAGAGTTTGTGGACTCCCTGGAATTGTTCAAGGTCTGGTGGGTTGGGGCTCTGAGCACCCTTGTCTACTGGAAGGTGTCCCTGCCCATGGCAGGGGGTTGGAACCAGATGATAAGGTCCCTTCCAACCCAAACCATTCCACGATTCTGTGAAAACAGTCTTGGAGAGAAGGTCCTCTCTTTTCCTGCTGCAGTGTGGAGCTGAGAAGAGGAAGATTGAGGCATCCTAAGTGGGGAGGTTGAAGGTGTGGATCTTTCTCCCTGTCGTGCCATGTCTGCACGGGACAGGCAGCAGTGCTGGGGTTGGGACCAGAAAGATGAAATCCACAGGTGTAGGAACTGAGGATTTTTCTCCTTGACACCTGAGGAGCAGGGAAAGCCCCTCAGAGCAGCAGGTCCCCAGGGAAGCTTGGGGAGAGGTGGGAAATGAAGACATGGCTTTCTAGGAGGTGTTGGAGCTGGGCTGGATGATGCAGGCGTGGACAGGGGTTAAGTTGCTCCTGCTCTTTTGGTGGCACTGGAAGGTAGGATTCCCCAAGGCACATGTGGCCTCACTCCTCCCCTCTCTGCCTGCCCAGGAGTGGGGAGAAGGTACTGGGATGTGGTGGGATGGAGGGGAGCTCTCCATAGCTCCCATCCATGCCCGCTTCCAGGGAGGGATTTATCTTGTACCCAGCCTCCTGCGGAGATTGCGTCCATGTCCCATCAGCACCATAAATCCATCTCCAGGGACTGGAGCTGGGCACACTCCCTGCCTTAGCAAGATGGGTGTTCTGGGTGGGCCGGTTTGGGCTTCTGGCTGGGGAGAAAGGTGAAGAGGAAGGTCACAGCTGGAAGCAGGGATCTGCAGGTGGCTGAACGCCTCCCTGACAGACCCGCCAAGGATCTCCAGCTGCAGGCATGGGGTTACCCCACAGAGCCTGCTCCAGGTGGTCTCGGGGATGCCCCCATGGCCTGGGGCCACTGTCCCCACCTCAAAGGCACCAGGAGGGAAGCGTGGAGCTGCAGGTGTGGCGTGCACAGGGATTGGCCGAGTTGCTAAGGAAACAAGTCAACGGTGCAGGGGAGAGAGCATTGGGTAAAGGAGATAAATCAATAAGAAAACCTATTTTTATCGGCTCCCTAATGATCCTCCANCCAGGTTGTGCACTTTCAAGCCTCTGTCTTCAGGCGGAGGAGGAGGAGGAGGAGGAGGAGGAGGAGGAGAAGGCTGGAGGGAGATGGGCTCTCGTTACTGGGCTTGGAGGGGGGTGAGGGCTACTCTGCGTTTTGGGTGGTTGAAAGGTTGTGTAATTACTCATCTGATGTGGGAGAAAACAAAGCACTGATAGAGGATTGTCCAGTGGACTGCAGCCCTGACTGGGAGGATGCTTGCTTGGCTGAAGTAAAGAGTGGGGATAAAACATCCCTCAGTTCAAGCAGATGTTCCTGCTCTCCCTTGGAAGGTTTTTTTCCTCTTGGTCCTTCCAAACCTGGCACAGCTGGAGCTATGGGGGCTGGTTTCCATGGGACTGATGTCTCACATGGCTCTGGATGTGATAACCTAGGCTCAGCTCCGTGGGAAACTGGGCCAGTGGGGTTTGGAGAGTCACTTTTGGCAGTGACCTCGTGCTTAGGTCAGTGCTTTGGGGAGCGATTGCCCTTTTAGACTTGGCCAGCCTGGATGGGGCTCTGGGCACCCTGGTCTAGTGGGAGGTGTTCCTGTCCGTGACAGGCTGGAACGAGATGATCTTTAGGGTCCCTTCCAACTCAAACCATGCCTTGATTCCATGATACCTGTTCACCCACATGCCATGAACATGCTGGAGGTGGAGCGGGACTGTGTCCTGTGCAGGGGTGTGACAGATGTGCATTATTGTGCTTGTGCTTTGAACCAGAGGCTGGAGCCAGCAAGGAAGGACAGGGGCAAGGCATTCTGAGCTCCGCAGGCACTTCTGAGCAGGGGTCCCTCGCTGCTGCCTTTAGAGCAGTTGGTTTTTCCCCACCTGGGTGTCTCTCCCACGGGAGCGGTGGCTGTGGCAGGAAGCGGTGCGGGATGCTGGGCGGACAGACGGACTCTCCGCGCCATTCCCACACTTCTCATCTAGGCAAATGTGCCGGGTGCCTGGGGAGCTGCTGCCCCGCCCCACTAACACGCTGTTTGTCTCCTAAGCTGGTGCTAATTGCTTGCAGACTTTCAGGAAAATGATACCAAAAGGTCCCAAATAGGCTGGTGGCACCGGGCCAAGCGCCGCGGTTGGCTGGAGCGTGCCGCCAGAGGTGGGAACAGCGAGAGGACGTGGCCTTTGCCGGAGCCATGCAGTGAAATACTCGCTTGTGTTAAGCCTCAGAGGAAAACTTTTGGAGTCTGGGCCCCCTCCCCAAGCGCAGGGAGCTGCTCCTGCTCTGTGCCAGGCTGGCAGCGAAGTCTGAGCCGGCAGCAGGGAGCTCTGCAGCCTTTCCCTTTGGGTTTGCCTCTAACTTAGCGACCATTAATTTCACTGAGTGGCCTTTTAAATGCCTTGGCCGAATCTTTCCTGGCTCTTCTTCCCACCAGGCTAAATACATCCCAGCTCCCTCAGGCTCTCCTTGGCTGCCTCTCCTGGCCATCTCTCTGGGGACCTGCTGCCATGCCCATCCCTGCTCCTACCTTGCCAGCGTGCCACAGCTTCACTGCTGCCGGGGTCACTTCATGCTTTCCCATTTCCCATGCTCGTGGCTGGCACTGGGGTGTCTTCTCTTGCCCACGGGCTCAGGGCCACTGGTTGAGAGCAGTGCAGTGTAGTTGGTGGCCAAAAGACAAGGTTGGAAAAGACAAAATCACCCCTTTTCCCAAGGGCTGACGGGATGGACGTTGGACACCTTGCTTAAAACATGTCAGCCTGAGGGTGTTGGGTCTGGAGAAGCCTGGTGTGGTAGGGAAGGCCTTAGCTGGCTTGGGATGGTGGGAGTGCGGATGATTCCTTTATGGGCGAATCCATCCCAGGCAGGATCACATCCCCCTTCCACAGACACAAGCTTTGGGAAGGTGGCAGTCCTCTCCCAGGGTGGCTGCTGGTGCCAGTGGTGACAGTAATAGAGCTGTTTTGGCACAGAGGGAGCGGAAGCAGGGGTGTGCTGCCTGCTACGGTATCACTCCACATTTTGTTATTGAGGACAACAGGGCTTTTATTGTGAAGAACTGGGAAAGATGGATGGGAAGTTGGAAAGATACGGCCATCCTGTCATTTGGAAGTGCTTTGTTTTCAGAGCTCGGCAGTGGGCCAGGCAGGAGAGAGCTCCGTGTCCCTGCCTTGATCCCATGAATCAAAAGGCAGGAGGGAGCTGATTTTGGGGTGCTTTCCTGGGCGTCAACCTGCCCTTTCCTTCCTCAGGTCCTCAGACACCAGCATCTGCTGCCACTTGTCCCTGCTCAGGGTTGCTCCTGGAGCAGGGTGTGTAAGGCCTAGATGTGGACGCAGGATTTAGGATGCTCATAAGGGTCCAGGCAGATCCTGGGGACAAGGTGCTGCTGCCCCTTGGGGTCTTGCTGAGGTGCGGCTGAGCGGGGATATCTCCACAGGGAGTTTCCACCTGCCTGACCTGAAGCTCAGACCCAGGTGCCAGCTGCGAGTGCTCAGCTGTGTGCTTCTGCAGCTCCCAGTGCCACCTGGGCTCATCCTGCTGCCCACGGGGTGCTTGGCAAGGGCGCAGGGCGGACTGATCCTGGTCACATCCCCAGGACCTGCAAGGCATGCCCCATGCTCCCCGGGCTGTGCAGATGCTCCCCCCCATGGGGATGTTTTAGGACGAGGGCTGCTGATACCTTGTGATGTCTCCCCTTTCTGAGCCCCATCTCCTGCTGCTTTGTGACGGGAAAGAGGAGGAAAGCAGAGACATACCAGCCCTGGCCAGCAGTGTGCCATGCCAGGGAGAGCCTCCCTGACAGTGCCAAGGACCATGCCAAATCTTCTTCCAGGCAAAGCCCAGCCTGGTTGTCCCACCTCGAACCTTGCGTCCCCTTCTGGGCTCCCTGCACAAGTAGCATCTCTCTCCCATGGGAGTTCTCATGCCAACAAAGACAGCTGGTTCATGTCCCATGAAATCAGGAAGGAGGTGATGAGGCCCAGCAGGTCCCCAGTGAGGAAGGTCTTGGGGGCTCTCACCCCTCTCATTCCAAACAACACCGAGGTGGGAGCAGCAGGGGGTGGAAGGCAGGCTGTGTGTGGCTGTTCCCAGGGGGAGAACGGCAGCAGGGGCTGAGCAGGTGAAACGAAGGGTGGGCTGGAGGGCTGGGGGTGTCACCCACCTCTTCTCTGCTCCTTAACTCACCTCCACTCCCTTCGAGTACATGATCCTGGCGACCATCATTGCCAACTGCATCGTGCTGGCCCTGGAGCAGCACCTCCCCGAGGACGACAAGACGCCCATGTCACGGAGATTGGTGAGTACCCCGTGTCCATCCCTCTCTGCCCTGCACTGGTGGGCTGGGGGGTGAGCCAAGGGCAGCCACCCAATCCTACCAGGCAATTTCTTCTGGTTTTGGGGTGGCCAGACAGGAGGTTTCCTCTGGGATTAGCTTCTCCAGCCTTCCTGGGGCTGCTGTAACAAATTTCTTCTCTATGGAAAAGGTTCAGGAAGGTTTAAGCCCCTTAAAAAGGGATAGGGAAGGACTGGGCAACCTGAGTGTGTCATAGCCACCCTCTTTTTATTCCCAAGGTTGCTGCTGGCTGAGAAAGGGCTGGGAAAGCTCCCAAAGGAGATGATGGATCTGGGGAAGGTGGGATGGGATGTGAGTTGGGTTGATGTGAAATGCCTGGTGCTGTGTTTGCTCAGTCTCCCCCTCTCACTGGGTCACTGATTTCACTCTGGCAGGAGAAGACAGAGCCCTACTTCATTGGGATTTTCTGCTTTGAGGCTGGGATTAAGATTGTGGCCCTGGGGTTCGTTTTCCACAAGGGTTCATACCTGCGCAACGGCTGGAACGTCATGGACTTCATCGTGGTCCTCAGCGGGTGAGTCGGGTTCTCTGGGGCCGGTGGTGGAGTTGGTTGGGCTTGGGGACTCACCCTGGCATGGACACGAGCTCCAGGGCATGAGGAAAGACCCTGGTTTGCTGTTGTAGTGGTGTTTCTTCGTCCCGATGAGGGAGGGGAGGATGGTTCCCTGTGCTGGAGGTGCTGTGTTGGCTTTGCTGTGGTCACTGATGGTGGGACGAGGCTCCCTATAGGGACAGTAGTGCTGACTCTGAGGCCACCATGTCTAGCTTTTCTCACTTGGTGGCCTGTCACCCACCTGAATACAAGGCAAAGTGAGGACAAGGTAGTGGCATGACCTGATAAGTGACTGGATGTCATCTGGGAGAGATTCTGGTCAAACCCTACATGGGGAGGGGCAAAATCTCTTCTCTTGCCTTCCCAAGCAGTTTACAGGCTTGCCCTGCTACTGGAGGTTGGGGAATGAGGTCTGGGTAGGGTCACATTCCCAGGGGATGCTGCTCATCATCCCAGCATGCAGCAGTGCTGCTGGGGGTGGTAGCACACAGAGCTTCAGGGGTGCTGCTTGTGTCACTGGTGGTGTCACCTGCCAGGGACATGGCCCAGATCTGAGTCCTGCTTGCTGGGCTGTCCTGGTGACACAGAAATGAGCAGGGACATTTGGGCTTGTGTTAGCCAACACTGGCAGTCAGCTTCAGCAGAAGCCCCGCAGGGCGACACCCTGGGCCCCTCTCTGTGTGGAGGGCAGGTGGGGCCTGGATGGTGGCTATTTCTTTTTGCCAGCTGATGGGAATGTGATGTTCACAGGAGCTCGTTTGATGTGTACAAACGGAAGGTGCCTGTGAGTCTGAGTGCTCTGTGAGAGCTTTGCTGGGTGCAGAGCAGAGGCAGGGCTGGCTGGGAAACTGAGGCGTGGAAACCAGGCGGGATGCCTGGGGTCTCTACAGGGCTTCCTGCTGCACAGTCCTGGCTCTTGGCTTGCAGAGTGGTGGCACCACGTGGGATGTGACACCTGTTTGGGTGCATGGAGGAGGAAGGGGAACGCTGAGCCTGCTTCTGCTGGACTGTGGCGATGGGTGCTGCTTGTCTGTGGCAGAGAGGTGCAGGTTGGGACTGTGCCTGAGAGGAGGCTTGAGGAGAATGTGGTCGGGTACATGTTGACACCCTTGGTCCAATGGGGACCTGGATGGCCTCACTGGGGAGTGGGACCGTGTCAGCTGGGAATGGAGGGTGTGCTGGTGGTGGGCGATGCTTCTGGTGGGCAGCAAACAGGCGGCCTGTGGGCGGTGCAGCCCTCGCACAGCAGGCTGCTGCTCTCCCACATCTGCAGAGCGACTCATGGGGAGGGTTCTGTGGCTCCTGGGCCGGGCAGAGGTGCTCACATCTCTGGGGACAGTGCGGGACACACGTTGGTAGCAGCAAGAGGGGTTCTCGGCCTCATGGTGCAGCTGCAGTGCTGGGCTGAGCGTGCGGGGAGCAGCCGCAGGGCTGGGAAATGCCCGTCACCTGTGTCCCGACCCGGGTATCCTCTGGGGCGTGGGCCAAGGGGAAGCACTGGGCTGGGAGGAGGGGTTCACCAGGGACCTCTTCCTGCCCTCCCCTCGGCTCCGGGCGAGCGGCTGTTCCCGAGCCGGTGCTGAGTCAGCGCTCGGCAATTACTCACTCGCAGAAGCCTCGCCAGCTCCTCTCAGTGCCGGGCTGAACCGGGCCCCTTGCCAGGGAATCAATTGTCCATGAAGGGCTGCGAGCACCGCGCTGGCCACCCTGGCAGGAGGTGCCCATGTCCCCCCAGGACTGCCGGTCATGGGGCGCAGCCCTCCAGCATCTGCTTCCCCACCGTCGCCCCCCTGGTGTCCTGATGTTTGCTTCAGCAGAGTGGAACCCTCCCTGAGGAATGCCCCTTCCCTGGCCAGCTTTGCCCCAGCAGTGCCTGCTAGCGAGGCCTCACTGACCTCTTGGGGCAAATTCTGTTGTGTGGTGGGTGGAGGAGGCAACCCACGGATTTTTATCCTGGCCTGGTTTTGGGGGCACTGGGATCAGCTGCACTAGGTCATGGGCCCCTCTGTGCTGTTCAGCTCTTGCTTTTGCCCTGGGGTGCTGCCAAACCTGCTGTTCCTTGGTGCCATGGTTGTGCTTCCCATGCAAGAAACTGTTGCCTGTTTGATCTGCTGAATTATTGGCAAATTCCTGCAGCAAATAATCCTTGGCTGGCAAATGACTTGCAAACAGCTTGTGGGAGAAGGTTTGCACTTGGCGGCTCGTTCTGTGTCGGTTGCGTAAGGCGGGCAGCAGAGCCCGCATGGGGGACGTGTGCGGGCAGCCAGCAGCTTTGGGGTCGCCTCTGCGGACTCAAACTTCCTGCTCGATGAATATAAAAGTGTCTGGATGGAGATTTGTGAGATTTGGTGGTTGTGGGGGGTCTCGTGGCTTATCAAGAGGCTGTGGCTGTGTCAGAGAGGATCAGAAGGGCAGGGTAATGCTTCCCTGAGGATGAGCTCAGTGGGTTTGGGATGCTGATGCCTCCCATGATGGGCCAGAGAAAATATCCATGTGAGCAGGACCCACCCCAGGATCCATCCCTGAAGGACCCAGAGGGACCCAGCATAACACTCGCTAGCCCGTGTCCCCCCAGTTGTGACACAGGGTATTACTACTCCTCTCTGGACTTACTTTTTGCTGTGTATCTGATGGGAGAGGTCCTTAGTCCGGGTGGCATCACGGTTGCAGACACCACACCAGGATTTCCATGAGCAGTGGGATTTTCTGCACCCTCTCCCTGCTGTAAATAAGCTTAATGAGGGGCTACTCTTATGAGCAGCCTCCTGGGACCCTGTGCAGGAGTGGATGGCAGTGACTAGGGTTCAACTGGTGTTTGCTTCCTGTGTCAATAAATCCATTTTTTTTTTCATCTCAGTGGAAATCAACGCCCACCTAAAACTCCCTGATGCTAAAGCTTCCACTGGGGAACTAATAGTCACATTTGTAAACCTGCTCTTTTTGTAACCTGTGGTTTCCAAATCATCACTGCTGCCTGAAAAAACAGCCTGTTCTCCCCCAGCTAAAAATAATCTTATCTGAAAGTGTGCATAAAATACCTTTACTCGTTGTGAGGCAGAACCAGTGAGGAGAACATCTATGTTTCCCCTGGGGTTTGGGGATGCTCACCTTGTCTCAGAGATAGCTGGGTGCTGAAGCTGGACTTGTGACCTGCTTAATGCAGTGTGACCTGGACCGGAAAAGGGGAAACAGCTCAGAAATGGTCAGAAAGGGCAGTGGAAGGTTGGTAACCTCTTAATTGGTGGTTCTGAGAAAGTGAGGCTGAAAGAGCTTCAGCCACTAGCAACTGGAGCATGAGCTCCCTGCTCCCTTGGTGCCATTAGGAATAGAGAAGGAGGACCCTACAGCTGCCTGCTTTGTCCTACACCATGTTTGATGGAGTAAGAAGGGTTAAACTCCCTCTGCAAATATCCAGGTGGGTGTGTGCTTTACACACTCCGGTGCCTGAGCATCATCAAAGCACCGCTGGCTTTTTTTATAGCAGTAATACAATAACACGTGAGAGGTGAAGAGGTGGGGGAACTGCTAACAATGGGGAAAAAATACAAAGGGGAATCAAAAGGCCCTTGTGAAGCTGTGCTGCTCAGGAGCTGGGGAAGCAGCCGCTGTAAAAGCTGGATAAATACGCCGGGGTCACTAAAAGGAAGCGCTGCCGTTGGGGTTTTTGGGAGGGTTTAATAAGAGCTGCTACACCTGGGTGCCTTTTGTGAAGCCCTTGGGCACGGTGGTTTTCATTAAAGGGTTTTGCGGGGTGGAGTGTGGCCAAGGGAAAGCAGGAATGAGGGATTGCCGGCGCTGCCTGCCATGCCCTTAGCAAACCCACAGCTAACCGGAGGGGCACCAGCCTGTGCCGGAGCAGGAGAGCCTGGCGCTCCAAGTCCTGTCTCAAAATCCAGCGTCCTCTCCCTGCAAAGCCAGGCAGCAGCTGAAAGCCTGGCCTCTCTGTCTGACCTCCCGGGGAAATCCTGTGCACGCTTGTGCCCTGATTTCCAGCTGTGGCTGGTGGGAAGCAGGACGGGATAGTTCCAAGGAAGGCGTTTCCTGCTGTGCTGCAGGGCTGCAAGGTGAGCCCAGGGATGAGGAGGGCAGGTTGGCTTTTTTGCTTCTTTTGGTGCTGCCTGGATTTTGGGATGACTGTCCTGGAAAGCTCTCTTTTCACAGTTCCCCCTGAGCTCCCTCATGGGAGAGGCAGGGGTGTTTTGCCCTTAGGTATTTAGTGCACCTCGCACAACCCCAGTTCTGTGTGTTCGGGTGCTCTTTTTAATCCTGGAGTTCCAGAGATGGAAGGGGGATCTTTGAACAGGCACTGGCAGCAGCTCCATCTGGGAATATTGACACGCTGCATGCCCTGGTGGTTTGGGGTGCTGGCCCCACAGGTGCCTGGCATACCATGCCGGTGTGAGAGCACACCCGGGCTGGGAACAGGCTCTTCCCACGTCGCCCACCCCTTCATTTCCCTAACGCAGGGAGTGCAGTGCACCTCCAGGCAGGGAGGCTTGGGGGAATGGATGAGAGGCTTGGAGAACAAGTGCTAAATCAGAGCACAAGTGCAGCACCCTGACATGGTTATCCTGCTGGAGCCTGAGCCCCTGCAAGGAGTGCCGTCCTACAGAGATAAACCAGCAAAGAGACAGCCCCAGGCCCAAAAGCCCAGCAGTACTTTGATCACACCAGACAAGACTTTTTCCCCCTCTTTCCTTCTTTTCCTTTCATGAATGTTGGCAGTCTCCAACCTGATGCCTGCCCCCTCTCCCACCCCTTTCCCAGCTCTTTCAGTTCAGGACAATTAGTAAAATGTTTGGTCTTTCATTTGGATGAATAATTAATTTACCAGCTCGGTGAATGATTCATGTGCCATATGCCACGGCCCTGGGATGTGCCCGACACCGGCACCTCGTACAAAGGGCAGGACTGCTTCCCTGGCTCAGCGAGGGGATGGGGTGGTGATGAGGGAAAAGGCTTCCTGCTGCTGGAGATGGGGGTGGGGATCCCTGGGCAGGCAGAACTCTGGCTCTGGCTTTGGGGGAGACAGGCATCCCGCCTTCTCCCAGCGCAGGATCCGGCCCGCGTGCCGCTCACGCGATTCCTGCTCCATCCCTCCCGGCTCCTCTTCCCCGCCGGTTGGTTTCCTGAAGCCGCAGAATGAGTCAGTCCCTCCCACGTGGCTGCTGGTCCCGGGGGCACTGCCTCCCCTGCCAGGCACCCCTCGATCCCCTGCGGTCCCCGGGGGCTCCTGCTGCACCCCGACACCCTTGCAGAGCTCCTGCTCTGGGGCGAGGCACTCGCTGTCCTGTGGGGGTGAAGCCTTGGGCTTCTTTGCACTGTCATGTACCTTGCTCTGGGAGGGGGGCTGGGGGGTGTAAGCCTGGCCTGAGGGAAGGAGCAATGGGTTATTTCCTCCTCATCCTCGCCTGAGAAGGTAGGATCACACAGGTGGATGCTCTGGGGTCTCGCACCCCTCCTTTGGCACGAGTTCAGGCCGGCCCTGCTGTGGTGCGCCCTTGCGTGTGCTCCATTTCTCTTGTGGGGCCAGCTGTCCTGTCAGTGGCTTGAGGTTTCCACCAGGTCCTGTTTGTGCAAACACAGTTTTACCAGCATCATCTCCCCCTGCCAAATCCTGTATCTGCTGACAGGCAGCGTGGGGACCTAGGCAGGAGGGAGACATGGGGTTTGGCCAACCTGCAGGGTCCAGAACAGGGGATGCTCCCTCATGCACCAAACCCTGGGCGCTCCTCTGGGAAGGGGTGGCCTTGGGGGATTATTTCACCCCCCAGATCAAGAGCTGGTAAAGGCAGATTTTGTCCTTCAGCCTCATCACACCGCGCAGGGAGTCACTTGTGCCCATCCAGAGCTCTCTGAGCTGCTGGGAAGGGCGGGACCAGGAGCTTTGCTGCAGCTCAATCCACCTGGGTCACAGCCCCGAAACCTAGAAAGAGCAAGCGAAGGTGATGGAGGCTTTGACGTTACTCTGAACTGTGCCAAGGGCAGGACTTGGCCCTGGTGTCCCTGTCCTGCCCTGTCCCCAAGGCTGTGCTCCGCTGTGGCATCAGAGTGGGTGACCTGATCCTGCTGGCCCTGCCTTGAGCCAGGTTTGGACCGAAGAGCCTTCAGTGTGTCCTGCTACACATGATGCTGTCTGCAGAGAGGGCAGGAATGGATTCACCCCAGTGATTCACACCCGGAACAGGGCAGGAACGGGGTGAATTCATCAGGTGCCTCACTTTCTGTGAGCCATTTGACCAGTGTATTAATTATGAAGTAGTCGCCCTTGTAGAGTCAGGTGGCAGTGCAAGCCTCCAGGGGCCTTTCCACTTAATTATAAATATTAATTTATGTGCCAGCCAGCACCCTGCCTGCCCCAGATTTTGGGCTGAGATTAGTCTGTCTCAGCCTCTGCCTCTCTCCACCCAGCACACCCTTTGCTGGGACAGTTTGTCTGCGTCAGCATCAGCAGTGCTCCTGGAGGGGAATGCTTGAGGGGGGCTCAGTTTGGGGTCAGGGGGTGAATCTGATCATTTGGGATTCAGCCTTTGCTTGGGGTCTCTGGTGTGAACCTCTTGGCAGCGTGGCCTGAGCTGTGTGTGCTGTCCCTTACGGCTCAGGGCTGCTGGTGGGATGGGATGGGATG
>VZRQ01004838.1:51472-125104 GCA_013397975.1 Machaerirhynchus nigripectus | reverse complement strand
TGCGATGGGAGGGGATGTGATGGGATGCGATGCGATGGGATGGGATGGGATGCGATGGGATGCGATGGGAGGGGATGCGATGGGATTCGATAGGATGGGATGCGATGCGATGCAGTGCGATGCGATGGGACGGGATGGGGTGGCATTCGATAGGATGCGATGTGATGCGATGCAGTGCGATGCGATGGGACGGGATGGGGTGGGATTCGATAGGATGGGATGCGATGCGATGCAGTGCGATGCGATGGGATGGGGTGGGATGGGATGGGATGACGGGGATGGGATCGGATGATGGGGGTGGGAGCCCAGCAATGCACGGCCCCTGGCACAGGCAGAGGAGGCATGATGGGTGCTGTAGAGTGGGGTAGTGCCCGAATTCAGTGCTGACTTTGTGTGGGCAGGGTCATCGAGCATCACTCATGCTTTATTCTGCATGGTCCTAAAGAGCAGGAAATCCTTTAAAATGAGATTATTCTTGGGGTTTTTTTCCTTCTTTTGACTCCTGGGTGAAGAGATCTAAAGGTGCAGGTCTTCAGCTGGAGGTGAGGGCGTGTGCTCTGCTCAGCTGCTGTGAGCTGGGGCGGTGCCGGGGGGCTGAGCCTGGCTCTGCCGAGCCCCAAAGCCCGCAGGTGTGGTGGCCCAGCGGGAGCTCGCCCTCCTCCCCAGAGCCACCAAATAAATAAAATAAAATAATCATCCTGGTTGCAAACACAAAGCACTGGATTATTATTTTTTCCTCTCCTGAAAGAGTGTTTTTGTCTGCTGGTGATTGCTCACTATTCAATTATACTTCGGGGGATTAGCATATATTTCCCATCCTGCCTCCTCTCTCATTTGCATCCTTCCAAAAGCTCTTCTCTGCTCTTTTCTCCACCTGAAGTCTCTCTTCCCCCTTTCCTCTGAAGTAAAACTAACCCCTTTGCCTGGGTGACCTATAAAAATGCCTTCACTTTTTTTTCCCCTTCTTTTTTTCCTCCAGTACATATGATGAAAAGCATGAGATCATTGGGATTTTTATAGCCTAAATCTGGCAGCTTTTTTCAAATAACTTGGATGGTGAGATGTAATTTTAGTTTGGGTCCTTGCCTAAAAATAAAGAATAATTATTAGCACATCAGACGTGGATATTGTAAGTGATCGAAAAGGGTTTAAATTGTTCTACAGATACCGGAGGTGCTGCCCTGTGGCAGCACAAAGGTCTTTCACATCCTGAGTCCCATTTCAGGAGCTGTGAGAAACCTTAATTCAGAAACTGGGAGTTCTGGGTGATATGACTGAAAAAAAAAAACTAATCAGAGGCATAATTAGAGGGTTAATAAGCAACTGACAGGTGCGATATGCTGAAGTCCGAAGCAGCAAGGTGTGCTTTGAGCATTGGATTTATAGTTAGCAGTGATGTGATGGTGGTGTCTGTGCCTCCCAGCAAGCCTGGTTATCCAGGAGAGGGGATGTCTGCAACTCCCAGCCGTAGAAGGGCTTGGGAAAAGCAGCCAGCAGCCAGGCTAGCGTGCCTGGAAGCTTGGTTAGCTTTTCCCAGCCACTTTATTAGGTCTAAGGGTGGTCCGGGGCTGCTCAGACCCTGCCCAGAGGCTCTAGGCTGGATGGGTTTGCCAGGAGCAGCTCCTGCAGTGTGTGGTCCCAGTGCCTCTGCCCTCGCCAGGAGCCACGGCTGTGCTGCAGAAGGATGTGCAGGCACCTGTCACAGCAGCGGGTCAGCTTTTTGTCATCGGCCGGGTGACAGGTCCGAGTGCAACCGCCTCGGTCTGGTGATCTGTCCAGACCTCCTTCCCAAAGAGCTCGTGATGTCCCCCGTCCCCCAGCGAGGACAAGGAGCATGTCACCTTGCCACAGAGGAGTCCCATTCTTAGCAGCTAATTTAGAGCGCGGGGAAGGAGTGCCCTGAAATCGCCCGAGCCTTGCCTGGAGGCTCGGCGCGGCGGCTCCGGAGCCCTTCAAACGAATCTGGGTTAGCTGAGGACTTTGCAGCCGGGGCGCTCCCGGGTGCTGCTCCTGTCCCGGGGTGTGCTGAGGCTGCCAGAGGCGGCGGCTCCACCTCCATTGCTCCATCCGTGTGGGACCGCGGCTTGCGCTGGTCCGCGGTGATGGGAGAGAGCTGCCCATCCCAATCCTGCTCTGCTGCCAGGAGCCTTCCAGCTGGGCTGCCTTTGGCAAGCCCTCGGGAGAAGGGCTGGAGCCTGCATCCTGCCCGGAAGCATCCCCAGCACCTCCCAGGTACTCGGTCCTGGCTGGAGTCAGCGCTGGGGCTGTTCTGCCCCTTTGGGAGGCCGATGGCACTCCAGGGGCTGGGACATGAGGAGCAAAAGCTAAAGGAGGGTCTCGAGGTTTCCAGCATGACACTGGCACAGTGCGTCCCGTATGCTGGCGTTTCGTGGAGTGCTGGGGTCCCCTGCTCTCGCTGGCAGGGTGTGTGAAAGGGCTGGAAGTGACAGGGCTCTTCTCCCTCCCTCGTGCTGCCTAGTGGCTGTGCTTTATCACACTTATTGATTCTGATCTTACAACCAATTTAACAGCACTGCTCTCCCCAGCCTCTGGGTGCTCCTGACTTAATTAAGTCCCTTTTCTGCTCTCCTGTCAGCCCAGTGGGAGGCAGGGGCTGGGCACGGGCTGGAGCACGGAGACTGTATGGAAAGGGCTCGGGGGAAAAGGAAAGTGCCAGCAAGGGTAAAAGATCCCTGTAAATATCAGGGATAAGCTCTGTGATACACAGGGAGTGGTGGGCAATGCATCCCTGCTGCTGCTGGGGCCAGGCTCTGGGGCATCAGGCTCATCCCTTGCTCTGGGACAGGGAGGAAGAGGAGACTGGGAAAAGGAGCTGAAACAACCCGGTTTGCAGATGTGAGAGCGTTTCTGCTGCCAGGGTATCCTAGGAAACTCAGCCGCCTTTCTGGAGGGACAGGTTGGTACCTGCTGTACCTCCGGGAGAGGGTGAGAGAAAGAGTGCTAATTGCTCAGCGCGCCAGAGAGCTGCTCTGGCCTGTAATTAGATGAATTAGTGGAACAATGACCCAATTTCCCTCGGTTTTTGGATTGCTGCAAACAACCCTGAGGTTGCTGCCTCCCTCTGTCCCATTCTCCTCCCCATCCCCTCCTCTCCCACCCCCTGCTGCTCTACTGCAACTTCCCTGCTCCTCGCCTGGCACCTGGGGACCAAGCCTGGATGGGAGAGGGTTCTGCCAGCACCTCTAAGGTGCAGCATTCCTCTTCCCAGAGCAGGTGCAGGGGCCCCGAGTGTTTCCACTGCTGGACTCAGTGTGCACCAGCTCCCTTCCGCCCCCAATTTGTTTTCCAGAGATGGGCTTGAAAAAATCTTTGTGTTTTAAAAGAAAACCTCTGGAGTCCTTCCTGTGCCTGCCGGTTGCCTTCCAAGGTCATCAAACTTTCATTACTATAGATTTTGGAATGTGTGTGAGGTTCTCAGCTTCTTCTCAGCAATCCCAGAGGTGGGACTCTGAGGAAGCTCCATGTATGGAAAAAGCCAGGGCAGCTGATGGCTGTAGGTGCTGCCACAGGAGCACGGAGGGGAGTGACTCCCATCTCAGAGGCGATGCTTCTGGTCCACGTGCCACCTTCCTGGAAGGGAGGTGGATCCTGTGCAGCCGGGATGAGCGCGGTGTCGGTGGTGTTGAGACCCCAGATGGGATCCATGGGTGATGTGGGGCTGTCCCCAGCCATCCTGGCGTGTGGGGGGCACTGATGGGGGGGCTGCTGGTGCTGGGGGCCCCTGGGTGGCTTTGTCTGGTCATGGTGGCCCATGAACTTGGGTGCCAGCATCAATGGAGGCTCACTGACCTTTGGGAGGAGGTGAATCTCTGTACCTGCCCAGGGACACGGTTTTCCTCGTGGCTTCCCCCAGCCTGGTGTGAGAACATGGCACTGAAATGGCCCAGGGCTTTCCCTGGGATAACTCTGCTCTGTCCCTGTGTGCCCGCAGCATCCTCGCCACGGCCGGGACACACTTCAACACTCACGTGGACCTGCGGACGCTGCGGGCCGTGCGCGTGCTCCGGCCTCTGAAGCTCGTCTCGGGCATTCCCAGTAAGTTGGATGCTCCTGATTTTCCTCCCAGGGTGTCTGCATTCATCCCTGATGTCCTTGGAGTGAGAGGGGTCCTTGTGCCACCTTATCCCACCTCTCTGTGTAGTGGGAACTCCAAGGTGGCAGCACTTGGTGTCCCCGGGTGGCACTGCCCCCTGCCCAGCCCGCTCTGTGCTTGGCACAGCCCTGAGCTGGCAGCTCCCCTTCCCTGGCCAGAAGGCGGTGGGTGGATCCTTTCAGGACTGGGGTTTATTCAGGGGAGATTTCTTGGGTTTTTTTCTTTTTGTTGCAAGATTTCATCTGTTGGCACAGGGATAAATAAAGAAACTAGGCTGCACTGGCACCGGTCCTCCCATCCCTCCTGCCCTGGGCACCGGCAGTGCTGGATCCATGCCCTGGGGGCAGTGAGGGGGACAGAGCTGCACAAGCCGTGTCCCACCAAGACCAGGTGGGGCAAGGACAGGCAGGACATTGGAGTGGGCACCAGAAACAACCTCTTCTGGAGCCTTGCTCTGCAGCTCAGCTTTCCCTCCCCTGGGATGGTGCTTTCTTCCAGGATCCTCCTGCCCTAGGGGACCCTCCAGGCTGTGCTGGCCTATTGAATCTCTCTGATGACTGTCCATCCTCTCTGTTCCCTGTCTTCCTCTCGCCAGAGGTGGGATGGATGTGTCCCTGGTGGGGGGTTTGCCTTGCTGTTCTGAGCTGTGCCCTCTCTTTCCTCTCCCAGGCTTGCAGATTGTCCTGAAATCCATCATGAAGGCCATGGTGCCACTCCTCCAGATCGGGCTGCTGCTCTTTTTTGCTATCCTCATGTTTGCCATCATCGGCCTGGAGTTCTACAGTGGGAAGCTGCACCGAGCCTGCTACACAAACAATTCAGGTGGGGACAAGGGCTCGGCACCCTCTTCACATCCCACGAGTGGAAAAAAGCTTGGATGAGCTGCTCCTTACCTCTGCCTCCTTTGGCTCTCTGCTGTGTGCTCGCAGGTGAACTAGAGGAGCTGGACCCTCCCCATCCGTGCGGGGTGCAGGGTTGCCCCCCAGGCTACGAGTGCCGGGAGTGGATCGGTCCCAATGACGGGATCACGCAGTTCGACAACATCCTCTTTGCTGTGCTGACCGTCTTCCAGTGCATCACCATGGAAGGGTGGACCACAGTCCTGTACAATGTGAGTGGTGCTGCTCTGGGGGCTCTCTGCGCAGCGGGGGTGGGCAGCTGGGGACTGTTTCTGTGTGCTGGAAGCTCAGAAGATCCAGAGGTTCCTTCATGATGGGAATGGGGTTAGTCCTTCCCACTTGGGCAGAAGATGGGGGACAGAGGGGTGTGTTCCATGCCTCCAGGCAAAGGGAGCCCTGGGGGCCTGGTCCCCATCTCTGGGTCGTGCAGCGTGTTGCAGAGAGCAAAACCTCCTGGGCATGTCCTGCAGTGATTCTCCTGCTTGAAGGCTGTTCCTGGGGAGGCATCCTGTTCCTGGGGAGGCATCCTTCCTTGCCTGCTGCTCCTGTGCTCCCCAGGGCAGCTCTATGAGACTGGACATGTTTTCTGGGCTTTGCAGACCAGGCAGAGGATGTCTGGTGGCCTGGGAAAGCCTCAGAGCTGGGCTCAGACCCCTTCTCTGGGGTGGGGACAGCATTTCAGTGTCCGACAGAGAGCTGGGATCTTTGTGCTGACGGAGCAGGAAACGGCTGGGCTGAGTTCCTGTGGTTTGCAGCTGCTGGAAGCTGCTGATGCCCAAGCCCTTGGGGTGCCCAGAAAGCAACTTGGGGGCAAAGTTGGAAGCAGGAAAAAAGCTCCAGGCGATCCCAGAGTGCAGTCTCGCCGTGGGCGACTGGCTGTATAAGCATGTTTGAGTTTGTGGGCTAGAAGCAAGCATGCCTGTTCTGTTCCCAGCCTAATTTCAGCATCAATTTTGGCGTCATTGCACCGGGAATGTTTTTATACCCTGGTTCCCATAACGCCCGGAGATTTGCAGCGTGGCGTTGCTCTGCGGGAGGCAAACTGGGTGCATGTGGTGGGGAAACTGCTTTGGGGGGGACTCTGTCATCGGGGGAAAGGCTGCTTTTAAACCCTGGGCCAGTGTCAGGCTGTCAGCACTGGGGCCGCCTTTCTTGCTCAGACTGTCACAGGGTCCCTCTGGGGGTGCGAGGTGGCATGCGGGGACAGATGGATTGTGAAACCTAGACTGGAGTGGAAAGGGGAGACTTCATTGCAAAGGCTTGATCTTTCTGTGAGGATTTGGTTCTCCCCTTCCTGAAGGAAATGGCAGTGTCAGGATCTTGCTGCATCAGTGGCAGAATTAGGCAGGACTGAACCACTTGAGTGTTCAGACCGAAAAACTTCAATTTTGTGCCTGTTTCTGGTGTGTCAATGGGACTGGGGACTTGGCCAAAGCACCTACTGCCCAGGTGTAATTGAGTATATCAGGAAGGTGATTTTCCAGTGCCCTGGGCAGCTGCTCCCACTGTCATATTCAGCCTGTGCATGCCTGTGGCTGGTGCCAGCCACCTGCCCTGAGCCTTGTTCTTGTGTTAATGACTGTCCCCTGCAAAACCTGCTTCCATCGGCACTCCCCGTGTCCCTGCCTCCCCAGCCTTTGGTGCCTGCAGTGATTAGCAGCAGCACGCCCTGTGCTGGAGCCCCACTGGTGGGGTGTGAGGGGACGGGGAGCAGACGAGCAGTTTATGGTCTGATGGACCTCAGGGGTGTGTTTGAGTAGGTCTGGTCTCCTGCTGCTTGGGGTGTCCTTGCTGGGAAGGCTGGAGCTGATCCCTCCAGGGTCTGGCATTTGCTGATTCATCACCTGGGTCCTACTGGATGGGAGGTGCTGCTGGGAGCTCTGAAAACTGTGCCTTCCCCACAGGAACCTACCCTAGCTGCTAAACTGGGGGCTCTCTGGGACCCCTGTGGGTGCCACAGCCCTGGGATCCAAATCATCTTCCCAGCACCATTAGCTCTGTCACCAGTGTCAGAGTCACTGTCATGCTCTGTCACCATGTTCCCAGTGGCGAGGACCATAAATAAGGTGCCTCCCTTCCCTGCTCCTCTGTGAAGAGCCAGCTGTTATTGACCAGTTATGGAGAGGAGCAGGGACCTTCCTTGGCTTTTAACTGAATGAGGATTTGGGGCCTTGGTATCATGAAATGCTGCTGATTCACCTTAGGGGGTGGCAGAGCTGGTGATCCTGGCACTGCTGGGCTGCACGTTCTGTCCTTCCCAGGGACCACAGGCTGCCTCCCAGGAGGCCTCATGGTGCAAAGGTTGTGGGTGCTCAGTCCTTTTGCTACTTGGAGAAAGAAAAACAGATTTCTGCCCTTTTTTAAATAAAAAGATGAAGGATGCAGTCCCTGGGGGATGGAGGAGGAGGGCTGGAAAACCACAGGGACGCTCTGCCATCACCTTCATCACTTGGAGCAGCAAGCCAGAGCTGGCTCCTGCTGCTAACCAGCGTGGACCTTGCCCAGCCCATGCCCCAGGTTTGGGGTGCTCAGCAGGGGACTCAGCTTTCCCACTGGGATAAAGTGATGGGAGGCTGCGTCCTTGTGGATTAACGCTGCAGGAGAGAGGGAGATGGCAGGAAAACCACTTTAGCAATCTCTCAAAGAAATTGCTTACTATAGAATTCCCCTGTGTGACTGTATCATGACTTTCAGATCTGTTTTTCCACCATTCTACCAGGTCTAGGAGTGTGGCTCCTGGAATTTGCAGGCAGCATTGCAACAAGCTAATTTCCGTATGGGTTATTTCGTCTATGTGCTTGCTTTTTGCTTCCTTCGTATCAGCTTTGCCTTCGTGAAGTAGAAATCACTGTATGGGTTGAAATAAAAGAATTGCAAGGTGTTACGGCTTTTCCAGCTCCCGTCCCTGGGAGCCTGGGGGACTTGGATTTCTTTTGGAGGGGAGTTTGACTCTGGGACTGCCTCTGTGGTCCAAAACCGGGGCTGAGAAGTATTTTGGCTTCCTTCTTATCCTGGAGCAGACACCCCTTCCCTGGGCTGGCTCCAGATCAAGCCTGATTTCTGTAGGAACCAGAGGGAAGTGCAGTGCTGGCAAAGAGACTCAGTGTCCTACTTCTCCACCTCTGCAGCCGTGCTGGCATGGGGCAGGGGCTGGGACGCGTTTTGTCTTAAACAGCGATGCTGGGGCTTGCGGGGATGGCAGGGCTGGGGAGGGGCTGCCTGGGAACAGCACACGCACTCGGTGATGCTGGTGGCTTCAGATGCTCAGCCTGGCTCCCAAGATTCCAGGAAGCAAACAGGCAAGGAGTTTGAAATCGGTATTTCCTCCAGAATGCCAGCTCGGGAGGCTGTATTTATTCACCGCAGTTGTTTATTTGTGTTCCCGTTTGGAATTGCTCAGCTGCTATGCTTGCAGGTAGCGAGGAGGAGCCCGGCTTGTCGGGATCTGACACTCCCCTCTTCCCCCTACGCTGCCGGGAGCTGAGGTGGGAAGAAAAACACCCATGGCAAGGATGTGCTGGGGGCAGGTGGGCTCTGTAAGGAGATGCAGGCAGGGCATCCAGGGCTGCCTGGTCCTCCTGGAGTAGGTCTGGAGCACAACTCGGAGTAGGAGCAGCTGAGGGAGCTGGGAGGGCTCAGTCTGGAGAAAAGGAGGCTCAGGGGGGACCTTTCTCTCTCTATAACTCCCTGACAGGAGGATGTAGCAGGTGGGAATTGGTCTCTTCTCCCAAGCAACGGGGTGAGAAGAATTGTCCTCAACTTGCACCAGGGGAGGTCCAGTTTGGATATTAGGAAAAACTTCTTCTCCAAAACGGTTACCAAGCCCTGGCACAGGCTGCCCAGGGAAGTGGTGGAGTCACCACTGCTGGAGGGGTTTTAAAAGATGTACAGGTGTGTCACTTGGGGACATGGCTGAGTGGTGGCCTTGGCAGTGCTGGGTTAATGCTTGGGCTCAATGACCTTAGAGGGCTTTCCCAACCTGGCCAATGTTCTGGTTCCTGCTGGCACTGCTCACAGGGTCTGAGCCTGCTGCGTGTTCTCCTGCATGGGTCTGGCTGTCAGGCTGGACTCCTCATCCTCTCCTGGCACGTGGGCTTGGGACCACTGGGAAGCAGGAGGGCAAAACAGTACAGGGAGCCTTAGGAGGTGCCAGGGCTGAGTGCTGAGAGCCTTCTGGGTGCTTTTGCAGCAGGAGGGGAGCATCTGCTGGGGGAAAGAACATCAAGCTCTTAGCGGCTTCCAAAAACACCTCCCAAAACGCAGTGGTGGTGGGCAGAGCTGTGTCCGTGGCCTCGGAGGAGGCAGGTCTGGGTCTTGCAGCCCCGTGCAGAGCTGAGCAGCTGCAGCAGAGAGCCAGGAGGCTGAAGGGGCCTGGGTTGGGTGCCAAGTGTGAGCTGTGTGTGTGCGGCTGGAAAACAGGAGCTGCTGCGAGGACGGGGGTTTGCAGCATGTGTGACTCAACCCCCACGTGCTTCCAGCATGCTGGGGGTGCTGGGGCCAGGAGGGGAGGACATCTCCTCAGTGTTTAGGATCTCCTCTACATGTGGGGTGCAAAAGGGTTTTGATGAACCTCACCATGTGCAGAAGTCATTTCATGCTGCAGGGCTGGGTTTGCACAAGTTGGCTTGGACTGGTTTTGTCTGTGAAGCACCAAACTTGAGATCACAGGATCGCAGAATGGTTTGGATTGGAAGGGGCCTTTTAAAGATCACCCAGTCCAACCCCTCTGCCGTGGGCAGGGACACCTTCCACTGGTCCAGGTTTCTCAGAACCCCATCCAACCTGGCCTTGAACACTTTCAGGGATGGGGCATCCACCACCTCTTTGGCAATCTGTGCTAGTGTGTGACCACCCTCCTTGTAAATAAATTCTTCCTTGTATCTAATTTAAATCAACCCTCTTTCAGATTAAAACCACTTACCCCTTGTCCTGTGCAACAGGCCCTGCTAAAATGTTTGTCCTCATCTTCCTTACAAGCCGTATTAAAATACTGACGGTGTTCTTCTGGAGCCTGGCTTTGAAATGTGGTGACACATCCTCCCGTTTTGGAACAGGGACTGTTCAGGCAGGCCTGATTTGGGGCGCTGGGAAAGGCAGCTGTGTTATATCACTGGTCATGCTGGAGCGCATGGATCAGAGATGTGAGCAGGACTTGGCTGTTCCGCTTCCTGCCCCATCCCCATTCGCCCCAGTCAACCTTGGAGGGGGTCAGAGGAAGAATCTGGTGCAAAATGTTGTTTTTCCACGTGTGTGTGCGCAAAATTGCTCATTGCACGTTGGCATCGGTTCCCGGGGTTTCTCAGCCGTCCCTTGGGGTACTCAGCACTCAGCTGCCCTCCCCAAAGCACCTGTGTGTGAACAGTGTGAGTGAGACCTGAGCATTGTGCCGCTCTGGGTGGATTCCTCCTCAGCCTTTTGGAGAGTGAGGACAGTGCCTGGCTTTCTGTAGAGCAGCCAGGAGGCAGCAAAATTAATGACTTGACCGGAGAGGATTTTCGTCTTTTTGGGGGCTTGCTCAGACCTGAGATGAGCTGGGAAACCTCCCTGAACCCCAGTACTTCCAGGAGCTGCTGCAGCTCCCCTGGACACCGGTGTCTGTCTTCTGGGGTCCCAGGGCAAGAGCTGCAGCAGTGCCAGCCAGGCACCAAGGGTGGTGGGACCTCTGCAGCGAGGTGCAAAGATCCCAAAACAGCCCTGACTCTGCAGTGATGGGCAGAGCACCGTAGGAGCTCAGTACAGCAGGAAGCTGGGAGGGTGATGGATAACAGTGGCTCCCATCAAGGAGCTGGGAAGAGGAGAATGAGGAGGAGGAGGAGGAGGAGGAGGAGGGAGAGAGGCTGGAGAGTGAGGGAGGTGGGAGGGATGGTAAAAGAAGGAAACCACCTGGCTTTTTAGCCCTCTGTGCTCTGGGATGGCACCAGGCTCTCCAGCCAGAGCACTTGCAAAGGGAATAGGAGTCCCTTCTTATGTGTTTTAAATTAAAACACAGCGCACACAAAATATCCTGGCGGGGAGGTATGAAAATTTAATCAGCACCCAGAGCTCTGAGCAGCTCGGCAGTGAGCACAGCCCCTAATGCCTCTGCAGCTATTCCTGGCAGCTCCCGGCCGTGCGGGCACAGCAGGATGGGCTCAGGGCTGGGGGAATGGGGGCTGCCCAAGAGTCCCCAGTAGTTGTGACACCGCAGGACAGAGCCCTTTCCTCCTCCTTCCTCCAAAATGCTGCATGTTTTAAACATGGCTAAGAGTGTGTTGGAGCAAATTCAGAGAGGAGACTTCTGATTCCACCTCAAAGGTTCAAACCCTCCCGAACTCAAAAAATGAGCTGTTTTTCCCCAGATGGCTCCAGTTGGTGCCCGTGCTGCCAGCCGTGGGTGCTGGAGCCCAGCCCCACCAGGCACATGTGTGGCAGCCAGCCTGCTCTCCCCTCTCCTCCCTTTGGAAAAACGGCTCTTTCTCCGAACTCAGCAAAGCCAGACCCTTGCCAGCTTGCCAAATGTTCCTGCCTTTTTTTTCTCCTTCCCCTTTTTCCCTCTGTGTGTGTGTGTGTGTGTGTGTGTGTATGTGATGAAATGACACAGCAAGAAACAAACTGTGTCTGCTGGATCCCAGCTTTCAGGCATGTTCTATCAAAAGCTCCCTGCCCACACCCTCCTCCCTGCCCGCGTGGGAAAGTCTCACTCCAAGACGGTCTGCTGGAAGCACTGGAGGAGCTGAGGGGGGCTGCTGGAGGTGCCAGTGCTCCAGCACAGATGCTCTGGCGTTGCCCAACAGCTCCAGGCTCAAGGGTGGGAGGTGGCAGGGGGTCTCAGTGCTGTCTTGCTCATCTCTGTTAAGTCCAGGACTTGTAATTCCATTAGCGGGTTCGGTGCTGGAAATCGTGTTGGTGAGGTGTTGGAAAGCTGTTTCCATGCCTTGTGGTGAATGTGCTCCTGTGCTCCAGGGTTGGGTTATGGGGCTGTTGGGGTCCATGAGTGAGCTCGTGCAGGGGTCTGTTGCCCCAGAGCAGCACAGCTGAAGCTGGGGATGTTCATTCGTATAGGAACGTCATAGAATGATGAATATCGTACTTAGGAACAACATCTCATGGGGCCTGAACTGCCTCTCTGGGCTTGCAGCATGCCCAGAACAAAGCAGGGATCCAGGCTGGAAATAGCCAAGCCCCATGAGAAAACAGCCCCGAGGCTGATCCTGTGGAAGCCATGCCCTGCAGCAGCACCCAGGGTCTGGGTCTGGCTGGAGAGGCAGCGACGCTGGCACGTGGATCTGTACTGGGAAGAGCTGCGAAGCTATGCAAATGCTGCATTAAGGAAAGTTCATCTTGCTGCAGAGTGGTTAGAGGGGTGCTGGGGAAGGTGCAGGAGGGGTCGGGGCAGGGCAAAGGTGAAGGTTTGGGAGCAAAAGTGGAGGGATCACAGTGAGGGATGATTGTGGGGAGAGGCAGAGCAGGAGGCACACATGGGGACTGGGTTTGTCCATCAATGCTGGGGCATCTGGGTGCAATTTCTTGATGGGTTGGAGGAGAACAGAACCAAAATTGGTCTCAGTGCCTATTTCAAATATTTTGAAAACGCTTGATTTTTAGTAATGCTTCTAGCAATGCATTTTTTGCATTCCATTCAGGAAACAGAAAAATGAAATGCATTGTGTCCTTTTCCTGTTTCCCCACTCCCTCCCTGCACACACTCAGACAGAAGCCTGTGCTCAGCTTTGTGTCCCCTTCTGGCATTGTTCCCGCCTGTCCCTGGCACCCCAGAGCATGCCAGGGACAGTGAAGGGCAGTGCTGAAGGAAGGGAGTAGGGCAGGAGGTACCCACCCTGCCTGGACACCCAGACACTTGGCCATGGCAGGATGTGTCCCACCCCAGGCCAGCCCTGGCCTTGCAGAGGAAATGTACCAATTTCCTCATTAACCTGATTTGGGAAAGCAAAGCATTTCCATTCAGATCTTGTCCAGTGCTGGGGTCGCTGATGGATCCCAGGCAGGGAGTGAAGCATGGCCCTGCATGCAGGAGATTCAATTACTGCTATTAAAGGGAACAAGGAGATCTGTTACTGCACTGGGGAGAGCAGCAGCGGGTGTCAGGGTCTGGAGGGAACTGCTTAGGCCAGGGAATCTGCTGTAAGGTATTTTTTTCTCCCCCTTTGGCTGGGGTGTGAGGCTGTGACTGCTGACCTTTGTGTGATTCTCAGCTGGATGCAGCTGTGGTTTGCAGGGAGGAGCAGGTCCGGGGCTGTGGAGGTGATGCTGGGGGGACACCATCAGCTGTGGCAGGGGCACGGTGGGTGTCACCACCAGGCAAAGACCATTGGAAGTTGCCGAGCCAAGGATCTGGAGCACAAATCATGGAAGCTGTGGTGGTTTTGCACCCACTGTCCTGCTCTGCAAGCACCTGAGAAGTGCTGGGGAAGGCAGGCACAGCTCCCATGGCAAAGGCCCTTGGGATCCTGGCTATTCCCATCATCCCCAAACCATGTGAGTAGGACTGCAGCCAGTGGGGGCTGACAGATCCCTCCTGCCCAGCCATGGGGTTTGGGACAGTGGGGTCACCCCGTCCCTGCCCTGCAGTTCAGGCAGAACCGTGGATTCCCACGGGAGCTCCCCGTGGGGCAGGAGATCATGGCAGAGGACAGCGATGAGAACAGGATGGTGCTATCCATGCTGCTGAAAGACCCATGGATTTCCCCCCCCTCCCCAGGGGCTGTATCCCCCGAGCATTCCACCAGTCCATACAGGAATGAACGTGTGTCACCCCAGTGTAATTATGAGCCATTTCAGTCCCTACTCAAACGAAAACCCCAGAAGCTCTTTCCTGGTGCAGATGGAATTTGAGAGGGGACCTGACTGTGTGCAGGGCATCAGGGTGTGCTGCTGACATTGGCCAGGCTGGATGTGGAGGTCTCCAAGACACATCTGCTGGGAAGGGGCAGAAAGCTCCCCTGCTTTCCAGGGGAAGCCTCAAGTGGGAGCCCAGCCCTGTTATGAGACCCTGAGAATCAATTTCCATGGAGAATCAGTGAAGGTGGGTCTTGATAGGACAAGGGGGGATGGCTTTAAACTGATTGAGAGTAGGTTTAGACTAGATATTGGGAAAAAATTCTTCCCTGTGAGGGTGGTGAGGCCCTGGCACAGGTTGTCCAGAGGAGCTGTGGCTGCCCCATCTCTGGAGGTGTTCAATGCCAGGCTGGATGGGGCTTGGAGCAACCTGGGATAGTGCAAGGTGTCCCTGCAGGGGATTGGAACCAGGTGACCTTTTATGTCCCTTCCAACCCAAACCATTCTAGGAATGTCTGTGTGAATGAAATCCAGTGGCCCCCACATCCTGCTGTTCCGCGAATGCTATGGGTGCCCACAGGTCCCCAGTTCTCCTCCACAAGCTGGTGAGCACTGAGTGGCCATTAAGGCTCCCTGCGCAGACTGAACCTGCTCTCTGTTTATTTTTAGCTAGGAGAGACTGAGTTTGAGGGGTTTATTGAGGTTTTCCCCCCTCCCTTCCCCTATAGCAAAGAAATCCTGAAGGTTCCCATGCGCCGCAGGGGACGTGTGGGCTGTGCGCTTGTGCTGTGCATTCAACTTGAGGATATATTTAGATTTCTTTAGATTCCTGGCCCCCCGAGTGAGACCTGCTTTAGCAGCCTCCCGTGCCTTTTCCTGCCCTTTGGGGGAAAAAAAACCAACAAAAAAACCAAACAAACACCACAAGAGCTGCCTAAAGAATAACCTTGTGCTTGGGGGTTGAGAAGCAGGAGCTGGTGGGGGCTCTTTCTCTTGGTGAGGGCTTGCCGTGCTGGCCCCGTTCTCTCAGGAGGGTTGTGCTCCCACGCCCTGGTGGTGTTGTGTATAGGCTCAGAGGGCTTTCCTGGCTGCAGGGTGGGTTGTGCCAAGATGTGAGTATGGTGGTTCTTGGTCTGGTGGCCACAGAAGAGTTTGAGGGTGGTGATGGAGGCTGGTGGGGTGCATAATGAGAAGGAGGTCTCTCAAAGGGAAGGGAAGAAGCAGCAAAGATTGGGCATCAAGCAGCTCCTCCATTTCCCAAAGGAATACAAAAAGCCCTTCCCAGAGGACTTGGGTGAGTGATGGGGCCTGGTCAGCTGTACAGGGAGCAAGGCAGGAACCAGGAATTTCCTCATTAAAGGAGAACTTGGGTGTAACTTAGGGATTAAAATTCCTGTGTCCACCCTGAATTCTGCAGCAACAACCTCCTGGTACCTTCCACAAAGGGGAAAAAACCTATGGGAAGGCACAGTGGACCAAGATGATGAACTGCTGCCTACAGAGGGCTATCGAGAACAAATGATGCCCCAGAGGAGTGGGAAAAGAGGCTGCTCAGTCAAGACAGCTACACTGGTGCCAAAAACATTGGGAAGTGCTATCAGGGCCATAGCAAAGTTGTGTTGACACAGACCTCCCGGAGGAACAGTGAGCGGTTCCCCACCTCTGCAGGTGGAAGCAAGGCCCAGTGAAATGACATCTGGAGAGATTGGGGCGTGGAGGGATATTTCAGCCCCGCTTTTGGTTGACGCAAAGCAACAAAAGGCTTGATACCAGGAACAAGGACATGGCCAATGTGGAAGCCCAATGCTGAGACCATGGCACCCACCAGCCCAGGTGCTTGGGATGGCTTCCCCCCTGTGCTCAGAGGGAGCTGGCACATGAAATGGCAGGTCTGGTAACAAGTATTTTTAACAGCTCCATCGAGTTGGGGGAGGCACCATCTGACTGGAGAATAGCGAATGCGATGCCTATATTTAAAAGCGGGGGGAGGAGGGGAGGAAAAGTAAGGCAGGCAGGAATAGGACTGTGAGGCTGACCTTGATCGCATGCCATTTCGGAACAGATTTGGGATGCAAGAGAGAAAAATGAATCATGGGTTTGCCAAAGGTAGGTCACGCCAGGCTAACCTGGCATCGCAGGCCTGGAAATGTTGTGGAGCTGCTCCTTGTAGTAAAGGGTTTGCTATGGGGAAGCGGCGATGAAGAGGGGAAGGGGATGAGGAGCTCTGTGAGGCTGGCAGGGAAGCGAGCAGTGCTGGGATGGTGCTGGGGGGACACAGGGGATGTCATCAACTCGTGGAGTCCTTAGGAATGAGTCATGGGCTTTCCTGCTTCCAGCATCCACTGTCTTCCTGGAGCTGGAGGGACAGAGGCTGCCATCCCGGGCTGGGAGGCATTTGAGGGCTGGAGGAAGAGGTGTGGGATGCAGTGAGAAATGGAAAGCCAAGCGCTTGCTGAGGAGCAGCTAAGATCTCTCCTTGGAGCTCAGGTCTTGTTGACTGGGAAGCAGCGGTGTGGAGGAGGAGAGGGTGAACGAGGTGACTGCAGGGCAGGAGTGTCACGAAGGAGGAGGGAGGATGCTGGGATGCAGGTGGCGTGGTAAAGTCTCCGTGGCATCATGCAGGGATGGACTGTGACCCATCAAATGGCTCACTCAGGTCTCCTGTGTCCAGGGAGGATGAACTGAGCCTGGACTGGAGCAGAGAAGGGGCTACTGGATAAAATAGGGCAGGAGAGCCAGTTCGGCAAGAGAGAACTGGAAGAACCCTGCTTTGGCCCGCAAAGCAGAGGCTGGACATGGCTGTGATTGCTGTCTAGAAATAGCTCAGGATGGGAAATAGGAAGGAAAAGAGCTATTTCAGCCAGAGGCCAGTGCTGGCAAAAGAATGGAGTGGTTTAGAAAATGACCACAGATAAATCTGGGCTGGAAATTACAGCAGCCATTGGAGCATCTGCCTGGGGAGGCTTCCAGTGGGGATAGTGAGTTTTTGGCAGTCTGAGTGGCTGAGCAGGTACCAGAGGATGGTCTGGAGCCGTTGCATCCTGACTGGGCATCATCAGTTCCTGGGTTTGTAGGGAGCACTGGGACGTCCCCTGAGAAATTTTATGTTGGGGTTGGGGGCTGCCAGCAAAGCTGGCACCAGCCAGGGGGACCCCTGTGGCTGCTGGTGGCAGCACTGTTCCTGGGGCTGCTGGTGTCAGCCTGGGTGCTTGGGACCCTCCCTGAGCTCACTGTGGCCAGTGCTGTGTCCTTGAGTATGTGGGTCCATGGCCACAGCTCCCCATCTCCTCCTCTGCCCCAGAAGTGCCCATCCTGCAGCTGCTGGGTGCAAGTGGTGCTGGACATGTGACCTCCCAAATCCCCTTAAAGATCTCTCTAACCCCCTTTGCCTCCACCTCTGGGGGAGCCAGGCACCCAAGTGCACATAGAGGTTGGGGTCACAGTCAGCCCATGCCGTCAGAGTCCTGCCAAGCCCCTGCCTCAGCTTTCCCTGCTGCAGGTCCCCAGTGACACCAGCTCTGCTGTGCCTGCAAAATGGAGAGGGAAGAGGTGGTCTGGGCACTGATAACCCTGGGAAAACTGCCCTCTGTGCCATCATCTTGTGCCCATTTCCCCTCCCTCTCCTGCTGAGATGGCTCAAGAAGGGGTGGTGATGGTTCAGTTCTGGGGGAAGATGTCTTGTTCTCCTGTAGGAAAGCAGCTTGTCTGTTTTGCATTCCCTGTGACAAGGACCTCGGGGAAAGCCGGTGTTTTTTGGGCAGGAGCCTGTTTCAAAGGCGAGCAATCCTGATATGGGTGGCAGGTGCCCGGTGGCATCTTGGCAGGGAGCTGAAGCCCAGTCAAACTTGGGCTGAGGGCTGCACGATGCCTTGAAGACTGATGCCGTGGGAAACGGTGCTGTCAGAGCAGAGCAGTGGCCTGGGTGTCTCTGGGGGGCTGTGGGGAACACTGGCTGTCCAGGATTCCCGTGCATCCTTCCTTCCCCCCTGCACTTCCTTCTCCCTTGGCCCTAAAGAAAGGGGCTGGAGGTGACTTGGGGCTCTTGAAAGAGCAGGATCTTGAGATGATGAGTGTGGTTTCCCTAGTGCCAAAGGAGGAGGGCAGTGAGTCCTTCCAGATGCTTTCCCAGCCTCAGAGCCCTTATGGCTGCTGTGTGCCAGGTGCTCCTTGTCACCGAGATCTCTGCCCACATCCCCTGTCCCAGTGCTGTGGTCAGCTGGGGTGTGCTGGTGTCACCCCTCCGGCCTCGGGCTCAGTGTCAGGGTTATGGGGACACCCAGCTGAAGTTCCCACAGGATGAAGACTCCAGCATGGTGACTTTCCTTCCTCCTCGGAATTGCGCTTCTCCCGTTGCAGAGTCTTGTCTCAGCTCCTGCACTGGCCGACCAGGAGACGTTGTGCCAGTGACTCAGATGAAGATGAGGGCTTAATTAGCACTGGGAGAGGAGAGAAGAGAGAGAAAAGAGAAAGAGTCTTTCATTGCAAGAAGATTGATACCACCTCCCCCAGACAGTCACGTTCTGCCACATCACCCTCAGCCCGGTGTCATGCGCACCGTGCCTGACACCAGAGGACAAATGGGGTCTGGGAGGCGGCTGGGAGGGACAGAGGGGCACTGCTTTATTAAAACCCCTGGTGAATTAATGTCTGGAGATATTGAGCAGGGCTCATCAGGAGTCTTTGCAGCTGTCGGGCTGTGCCCTGCGCTCAGAGCTCCCGTCTGATCTCAGCTCCTTGGCTTTGGGGGATGTACTTGGGGTGGGAGGGTGTCTGCAAGGTATTAGTGATGATGCCAGCAGGAAAATGCGTTTGAAGGGTTCCTACCACACACGAAGGGACAAACACTGGCTGCCTCTTCTTCAGATGCCACCTTCCCTGGCCTTAAGGCGCCCATAAATCTGTGCTCAGCGGGCCCTGCTGCCATGGGGCTGCTTCGCCCCATCCCGGTGGATGTGCAGGGAAGCATTGAATCAAACTGCTGGGGAAAACATGCTCAGGGTGGCCCCTCACCCTTGGCACCCCAGTGTCGGGCTGCAGGACCCTGCACCTCCAGCTACACCCATGTCTTACCATCTCTGCGGGGATGGTTGGAGGAGACGGAGGAGAGCAGTCCTGCCCGATGAGGGCTGCAGACTGGAGGGTATGGCTGGTGCAGGGTGCCAAGGGGCGCCAGGGCTCTCCTGGTGGGGAGCTCCCCTGCAGGGTGCCCATCAAGGCTTGGCAGGCAAGGCCACGTCACCCTGAGGAGCCTGGTGTGGTCAGCCTGGAGCACTGAAGTTAACACACCCTCCCTCTGCCCCGTTGCCGGTGTTGGAGGTAACGTCACACGTGTTTTTACTTTCCCCTGCAGACCAATGATGCCTTAGGAGCCACCTGGAACTGGCTGTACTTCATCCCCCTCATCATCATTGGATCCTTCTTTGTCCTCAACCTTGTCCTGGGAGTGCTGTCAGGGTAAGCAATGTGGTCATTCCCTCCAAGCCGTGCCTGTCACACGTTTCTGAGACCCAGGGCTGGTCCCAGCATTGCTGCATCCCTCCATCCCCTCCATGGCTGCCTGCCTGCCCCACAGCAAGGGAGCGCTTCCTGGCTGTGCTTGGTTCTTTCACTCCCTGGGGAGCTGGAAAGGGACAGCCTTGAAGATATTTATTATTACTGTTGTTTCCCCTTGCTGAAGATCTTGTGCTTTTGGTCACCTGGGAGGAATGGTCACTAGGGATCTTCCGGCTGCCTGGGACCTGCAAGAGAGGAGAGACATGGGGGGATCTATTAAAATGTGTTTGAGTCCAGGCTGGTTTTGGTGGGGTGCGCGTGGTTTGGGATGGGTTTGGGGAGTGATACAGAGCACCTCTGTGCTGTGCCCAGGAGGATGTGCCCAGGACTGGGGGAGTGCAAACTGGTGAAGATAGGGGTGCTTGGGGTTCATGTGGATAAGTCCAGAAGATAAGGAGGTAGAGACAATGCAACTGTCCTTGTTCTGCACTTCCCAAGGGAAAGGCAGTTTTAATCCAAGCCATTAAGCTGGGTTTGGAGACAAAAACTCTTCTGTCTCCATGACAATGAACTGTGGTTGCATCAGCACATCCTCAGCTGCTGGCAGGGGCTGGTGAATGGGGAGACCGTGCCCTCTCCTGCACTGGGGGAAGATATGGGCTCCCCTGCTCTGACTGAAGCAGGTCCTTTTTTAGCTAATTACCCATCATGGCAAAATGCAAAAGTCATCTTAAAACCAGTTTGGCCAGATGGAAAGCCCTTAGATGCAAGGGTCAGGGTGGAGAATGGCCCTGGTCATCTCTCTCCCTGTCCTGGGTGTCCCTGGAAATTCAAGTGTCATGGTGGTGGTGTCAGGAGTTTCTAGAGTGGCAGGTTGGGCTTCTTTGGGGTCTGTTGTTGGCCTGAATTTCCCCAGCTCTCATTCTGGGTCTGACTGAGTCCAAGGACTCTGGGGACAGGCTGAGGGAAGGGCCTCACATTGCCCTGCAGAGAGGGAATCCTTATGGGGGATGAAGATATCCCAGCAGCGTTGGGTGGAATTTGTATTTCTTATGCCACATCCAGCTTGGGCATTTGGGCAAAGTCCAGCTGGGTCTTGGTGCCAAGCAGGAGCTTTCCTACAAAAGCCTAGAGAAGGAAAGTTGGGAAGCTTGGGACTCAGCAGCTGGGAAAGCCCCTTATTGCAACCTTGAATCGTGCCAATGTGGTGTGCTGTGTGGACACTGAGGCTTTTGGTGCTGAGGTGATGCTGAAAGCATCTTGGGGACACAAGCCAGGCACTGGCCAGAGGACCACGGAGGGGCTGGTGGAATACCTGGCCATGCCCTGGTCCAGCTTGGTGCTTCCCTGCACCAGGACTGCCCGAGGCAGCTGTTTCCATGCCCGCTGAATTGGATGCAGTTGTCTAGGACTCTTCCCAGGCACCGGCTGGCATTTCAACTGTTTGTTTATTGCTAATAGGGTTTGTACTGGGGAAAGATGCAAGTGGGTGGGTGGCCTAATTGGCAATGGAGATGCTCTTGTGGCGTGCCAGACATCCAGGGTAAAGCAGGACTGCTCAGCTCCCTGGAGGGCTGAGCGGGGTGAGCGCAGGTGGCGAGCTGGGCTCTTCCACTCCATGGCAAGGCCACTGCACATGTCCTCCTGCCTGGACACACATCCTGTGTGGCTCAGTGGATGAAGCACCCTGGCAGAATGAATCATCCAAAGCTGCTGCTGGAACCACGGAGGGGTAGGACCTAAGGCAGGAGAAGGTACTTCTGCACACAAATGATGTGTGGCCTTGAGTGCAGCAAGAAGGGCCTCATTCCTTGCTCTGTTTGCTGAGCTCTTCTTGTTTTTAGCACTCACTGCAGTCCTCTTGTGCTGGAAGAGAATACTTGGCTCTGCTGGGGGATGGGAGGTGTGACTTTTCCACTGTCCAGCTCTGAGCTGGATGAACAGGCAGGGCCCAGCTGAATAACCCCACACATCCCGCAGCTGTGCTGAACTGAGAAGAGATGGTCACTTTGGGAATGAGCTCCAAGGAAATACCTCCACTGGAATGAATTCTTTCCCTGGCAGTTACACCCCTGCTTTGGGGGAAGACAGGCCGTGCTCAGCTGCAATCGCGGCCACCGTGTTAACGTGGGGTGCAGCACGTCCTGGGAGCCTCCTTGCAGAAACCTGGCCCCACGTTGCTTGCAAACTGCACCATCTGCATCGGCAGATAACAAGGTCCACTTGGGATTTCCAGCATTCTCCTCAAGGTTCACGCTCAGGAGCTGCTGCTGAGCTGCCTCTGCCCTCGCCTCGTCTCAGCAGCAGCTCCCTTTGGTGAAGCAGCCGAACACCCGGGGTGGGTCCCGAATGCGAAGAGGCTGCAGGAGGACATTTGTGTTCATTTACCACCAGCAGAAGTTTGCCAGAGCCCAGATTTAGCAATCTTCTGGTTGCGATGAGCATCTCTCCCAACAGTCAGTTCCCCAACTGTTAAGCTGAGGCATGACCTCTGTGATGTAAACAGCCTGGATCCATCTGCTCCTTAAGCACAAAGTATGTGGGAGAGGAAAAGAAATGATTTTCATCATAGCGAGGCTCCTCAGTTTTTCTCCCTAAATACGAACAGGCACGCACACACTGGAATCGCCTGCGACTCTGTTAAGAGGAGATGGAGCTGCTCCAGGCAGGGGCTCGGAGAGCCAGTTCTGCTGTGGCTTTGGCATTTAATACTGTGTCTATTAACTTCCCCCCTCTATGGGTGCAATTATGGATCAATTGATTCTGACTGAAAGCAGGAAAAGATTTTTTTTTAAATTGGCCCTGTTCCTCTTTGGGAGCAGGTACGGAGCCCAAGGAGATGTGACTGCTCAGCTTTTAAAGCTACACGAGCTGCCGAGATAATCCTGGCAGAAGAGAGTCAGTGGGAGCGAGTGAGGATGGAGCATCCACTGAAATGCTGCTTTGTGACCTGAGAAGTTGCACGTGCTGGAGATTTGCAAAGATCTGCTCTCCCTTTTTTTGTGGAACTGTTGAGTTTTGGGGTTTTTTTCCTCAGGTGTTTCTCACATGAAACGATTTGAATACGTGTGTTTGGGCTCTGTCTCCAGAGCAGCAGAGACCCGATGAGAGCCGTGCTGCCCCATCCCTGCTGCCAGTGTCATGTGCCAGTGGCAGTAGTGCCACCCCAGGAGTGACCACAGTCCTGCCCTAGTGACTGCAGAGGCCCTGCCTGCTTTCCCCTCCTGGCAAGAGGCTGGCTTGTGTCTAGTTTGTCACTGGGAGCAAGAAGATGAAAGAGTGAAGATAAAAAATAAGCTGTGCTTGGAGGTGTAGCACTGAGGACTCATGCAGAGCTTCCTGAGGACTCATACAGAGCTTCCAGTACCAAACAGGCTGTATTTTGACTCTTTTCCCACCTCCCTTTCCACAGCCTCTGCAGAAAAAATTTGGTTTGCAATCACCCTCCTCCATTCATTGCAACATCATCCTCCTGTTGAGGGCTGGGAGACTCCGTTCCCATATCCAGGCTTGTACATCCAGCCCCTTTCCAGGGTGGCAGGGCTGCTGTAATCACTGGTATTTCTGGTCTGCAGCGATAGCTAAATGGGTGCAGAGTGGAAGGGGTTGCTGCCTGACCTGAGAAGACTGGGCCCCCGGGCCAGCCAAGGAGAAGACCTCTGGAAGCTAGTAGCAGAGCAAGAAGTCGAGCATAATGGCAAGAAAAATAAAATCCATCTGCCTTGTACCAAACAAGAGAGTAATTTAAATCCTCCTAATTGCTTCCACTCATCCTGGTGATGTTAAGTCTTTTCTCCCTTAAAGTCTTTTCTGCCCCCCACCCCCAGCTCTTACACTAAGCCTTTGAAAGAAACGACTAATGTTATAATTAAAGGATCAATTTGGCAAGATTTCTTTGTCTTAAGATCTTTCTTTCAGGTTGGGTTAGCACTGCGTTCCCAGTCTCCAGAGAGTTTTCTTCAGTTCCTTCAGGAGCCTTCTGTACCATCTTCTGAAATCTTTTCACTTCAGTTAATTTGAATTTTTTTCCCCATCCAATTTGGATGCATAACAAACGATGAATAAAATTAAGTTTTACAGCAATTAATAATAAGGGTGCTGGGGGAACAAGTGTACATTTTCAATGGAGAGAGGGTTCTTTTCGCCAGCTCCACACAAAAACCTGGGCCCCATGCGGTTGAGCGGGATCTGGTGCTTTGAAGCCAAAAACACCAGGAAGAGGATTAATGTCTCCAAGATTCATGGAAGGGGAAGTGGGGGACACATCACAGTGCAGGAGGGCTTGTGGGGAGACCATGAGTTCACAGCAAGATGTCATCAAACAAAATTCTTTGCGGTAAGAATGGTCAGGCATTGGACCAGGCTGCCCAGGGAAGCAGTGGAATCACCATCCCTGGAAGTGTTAAAAAAACATGTGGATATGGCCTTTAGGGACACTGTTTAGTGGTGAACATGGTGCTGTTGTGCTAATAGTTGGATTTGAGGATCTTAGAGGGCTTTTCCAACCTGAAGGAGTCTGTGATTCTATGCCCAAGAAATACGGAGTTGGAAGCATCACATTGGCTTGTTCCTGGAATGGCTGTAGGATCTCAAGGCATGGCTCGGGTGAGATATGAAATATCTGCACTTGTGTTGAGCTTAGGAACTCAGTAGTTGAAACCCCTTTTGAATGGAGGTGTGGGTGTCACGAGAGGGGGCTGTGATGCCCCTCCCTTCCAGGTCCCCCAGCACCGCCATGGGATGGACGAGAAACGTCCTCGCTCTTTGTCGTTGCCGTGGTGTTTGAACACAGGCCAGGCAAAGGAGCCTTGGGGACCTTCATCTCTATCCAGCAGGCAGGTGGGCATCCATATTCAACGGGTGCCTCTCTGCCGTGCTCTGCTGGCCCACCTTCTGCCGAGGGCTCCGAGCCCCGTGCAAACAGGCTGCCTGACAAGAGGCGTGTGTGGCTGCTGTGCTGGATCCTCTGCTGCTACAGGGAACAACGACTCCTCTTACAGCTAGCTGACTGAGAAGAAAAAAAAGATCCACAACAAAAAGATGACTCGCTGACTTTCCCCTTTGATTTCTCCTGGCAAATTATTTGCCAGCATGTCTCCACTGCTTCAAAATTGCTCTTATTCGTGCCTCCTTGCAAATCTGCTCCATGGACTGCCTGTGGTCTGCGCGTTGTGGGTGAAAAGGCTCCGTTTTGATCCTCTTGACAAAGCACTCAGCAGATAGCGCTTGCTTAGATTGCTTTTGGAGTTGTTTGTTCCAGGTTATTGTAATTTCTGTCCTGGTTGACGGCAGCAATCGCGTGGCCGTGGCTGCCAGCGATCTGAGCCGGTGGGTGGCTTTGGAGATGCCCAGTTCCTCCAGGAGCAGCTCCGCCCTGGTGCTGGGCACTGCTGTTGGGTGATGCTGCCAGGACTCCCGTGGTGTTATCAATTCTCTGAGCACCACAGGCTGCTGTTTGTTTGTTTGTTTGGCAGTGGCACATGGAACAGTTGCATTGCAGGTTTCACACTTGATGGCTGGTTCTGAGTTCATTGTATCCATGTGTAGAAGGTACCGACTGGAGTGCTGGAAGCTCCTGGAAAGTTAATGTGATGAAAGGCTGAAAACTGGTGTGGGGTTTTTTTTCTGTACTACATCTCACCTGCAGTACTGACCACACACCTTTCATCTGCGGATTGCTGTCAATCGCAAAAGGAGACTATAAAGATGTTCTGTGCTTACAGAAGATAGAAACTGGAGCATAGGCGGGAAGGGAAGAAGTGACATTTTCCCAGCACTGCATGAGCCAGTGGGAGTGATTGTGAACAAAGCCCGGGGCTCTTGAAGCAGTGAAGCTGCGCTGCTCATGCCAGCCCTGCCTGAGAAGATTGAAACACAATCTTGAGCTCACATCTCTGCTCCTTGCTGCTGGGGCTGCCAGACCCTCTGCCACCCTTCTGCAGCTTCCCTGCAGCGTGGGCCGAGTGTGCTGTTGCCACCCTTGGTGCAGCATTGCAGGCAAACAGAGTTCTCTGGGCAGTGGGAACAGCGATGCAAACCTTGGTGGTGTCATCCTTGGAAAAAGGATGAAATTGAGGGTCTACGGGTAGAATGTATCTAGAGAAGCTCTCTTCTCTGCTGGTGATGCAGCCCAGCACCCTGTTGGCTTTCTTTGCTGCAGCAGCACACTGCTCACTGATACTGGACTTGTCCCCGGGACCTGCAGGTCCCTTTCCACACAGCTGCTTTCCAGCTGGGTAGATCCTGGCCTGTGCTGCCCTCCTGGATTTTGTTTTCTCATGTCCAAGACCTTGCACTTGAATCAGAGAATGGCCTGGGTTAGAAGGGACCTTGTAAAGATCATCTCATTCCAATCCTCCTGCCATGGACAAGGGACACTTTCCACTAGACCGGCTTGTTCCAAGCCCTGTCCGGCCTGGAACACTTCCAGGGATGGGGCAGCCACAGCTTCTCTTCATAAGGTTCTTGTTAGTCTGCTCTTCCAGCCCGTCCAGGTCTTCCTGCAGGATTATTTTCCCTTCTGAAGTGTCCACTTCCCCACCCAGTTTGGTATCGTCAGCACACTTGGCCTTGGAGAAATCCAGGTGGACAGCCACGGGTTTTTTGCAAGGTAGAAGGTACCCGTCAGCATCTGCCCCTTCTTAACTGGGACAGTGATGTAATGGGTAATCTCAGGGCTGGTATCTCCCAGCTCCTTCCCGTTTTACCGCTCCATGTCACCAACAGCTTGTCAGCTTTTCCTTCCCCAGCTCGTGTGACTGCCAGCGCTCTATAAATGTGCTCTCCTCAGCAGCGTCAGCTGTGCGCTCCCACTGCAGGTTTGTCACACCGCGGTGACACAGAACTCCCACCCAAGTACACAGGGATGATCAAAGCTAAGGGACAGGGAATATACAAGAAACAGGGTGTTTCTGTTTGCCTTTCTTTTTGTACCCTTTCTTTTCACCACTTAGGGCTTCAGAGACTTTCTTGACACAACACAGCTTTGTTAAGAAATCATAGAATGATTTGGGTTGAAGGGATATTGAAAGGCCATCTGGTATAACCCCCTGCAATCAACTGGGACGTCTGCAACTAGACCAGGTTGCTCAGAGCCCCATCCAGCCTGGCCTTGAATCTTCTCTGACTTTGGCAGTTCAAGTGAACTCAAATCAAGCAATTACCCTCGCTGAAAAACTTGTCCCTGTGAAGGACACCTTCCCCCTGCAGAGGTTTTTGTGCCTTTTGGACACTCTCCTCCTGCCTCTGCCATGGGTTCAGTGCAATAATCCCAGTCTGCAGAGCCAGTTCTGCCTGTCACCGTCTGTTTAAGTTGAGGCTCCAGGTTACAGACTGCGCAGTCAGTTCAACACTCTCACTTCAGTTCCTTTACACCTCTTGGGTAAATACCATCTGATCCCCTCGGTTTGCAACTGTCTCAGCTGTGTTCGCTACACCGACTGTTGTCAGTTCTGTCCCATAACCTTCTCTGACACCCTCCTGGAGTCCCGGAGGCAGTTTTTCCTCAGATTGTGGTGCTCAAACCTGAAGTGGAGCCATGATCTGAGACCTGAGGAGAGCAGTAGTGTTACCTGGTGCCTTACAGATGGTCTCTCTTGTTACGCATCCCATTATATTTGGGTTTTCTCACAGCAGAGTGGTGGTGCTGCCTCATCCTCAGTGTGTAATCCAGTGTTTCTCTGATTTCCATCCTATCCTTTCTGCTGCCTCAAGTTGTTTTAAGACCGATTTGATAACTGGTTTGCTGGAAGCACCTTTAATAGAGGCAAAAGGTGATGAATTGATGGGTTTGAAGACGGATGGTTTGTTGTTTCACAGCATGGAGGCCACAACATTGATGTGACCAGCAGTATGTACCTGCTTTGAACTCAAAGATGGTCTAAAAAGTAGAAAAATGGATTGCAGAATCTGTGAGACTCTTTTTTCCTTAATTGTTTTTGGTTCTTGGTTTCTTGTAGTTGGTTGGTTGGGGTTTTTTCCTGTTTTCTTGTGTTTTGTTTTTTTTTAAAAGGGGACCCGTTTTCAAGCTGGATGCTTGCACAAGTGGTTCTCCCATTGAAACCAGACCTGGGCTTTCCAGTCCTTAGAGCAGATAACGTTGGAACAAAACCTTCGCTCCCCTGGTGTGAGGGTGGCTGTAGGGGCCTGGAGAGGAATGTGGCTGAGCATTGTGGTATCCCCAAGGGTCTCCTGCCAGGAGCAGAGATGCTCTCAGGCTACATGAGGGAAATGCCAAGGCTGTGGAGGAGAATCTGTGCTCCCATTGCCCTGGCAGGCGGGGCACGGGGTGTGGAGGAATGGTGCCCTTGGGAGCAGGAGGGCAGATGGCACATTGATCCCAAACCCCACCCGGGCCTTCAGCAATTGCCTCTAGAGCTCCCTGAGTGTCTTTGGCTTCACAAGGCTGGGCAGAGAGGGGCTGCAATGACACAAGGTTGGCATCGTGGAGCTCAGCTGTCAGGGGTGGATATTTTCGAGCTGGAGCCATCAGGATTTGGGGCCAGAAGACCCCGGTGGACAAGCAGAGGTGCTGCTGGTGGAGACTGTGCGATCTGCTGGGGTGCTCTAAGCCCCCTTGCAGGGGCCCCATTGGGCAGCACCGCCCCGGGCTCTTTGCGGGGCAGAATTGGGCCATCCCTGGCGATGTAACCCCAAGAGAGCGGGAGCAGAGCCCTTCAATGGCAGGCAGGCGCCTGCTCTCTGGGCGATGTGAGGCTGCCCTGCCTGTGACTTGGAGCCTTCCCAAGCGGCTGTCAGTCACCATGGCTGGCCCTGTTCTCACTCACACTCAGTATTATCTCTACCCGCTGCTGCAAATTGGCTCTGAGCAATCCTTGATCTGTCAGCATCGCCTACCCACTCTCAGATGTCACCAGCCCCCGCTGCTGCCCTGCTCGGGAACGTGTCTCTCTGAAATGTAATAATTCATTAAGTTGAGATTAACTTTTTTTTCCCCTCCCCTTTCTGCCACCCTTTCCTCCTTCTAATGGACAAAAGCAATTAAGCTCCATTAGGGATCAAGTGAGTGGGAAGTGACTCCGTCGGAGATGCAGCCGCAGCTGCATGGACCTTGTCCCTGAGTGCGTGTGGCACCAGCCTCCTGTAAATTAGTGCTCCATGAGCAAAAGGGCTGGGTAGGGGAAAGTGTTGCTTGATGAGCACCTTTTCCAATGCCCCCATTCCCTTCTGCAGGAAAAGGTGGCTTGGGGCTCAGCTGGTCCTTCTGGATGGCTTCCAGTGTGGGCACATGAGGATGGTTTCTCTTGCCATGCAGCAAAAGGAGACACCAGCACAGGAGCTGGAGGACAGAGGGATGGGTAAGCAGGAAGCTGCAGAGAGTGGCCAGGTTCCCAGCTGAATATAAATCAGGGTTAGCTTCCCAGTTGTACTCAAGCCGAGAGAGTTGGGGTTGTTCAGCTGGAGTGGAGAGACCTTAGAGCCCCTTCTAGTACCTAAAGGGGCTTCAAGAGAGCTGGAGAGGGACTTGGGAAAAAGGCCTGCAGTGACAGGACAAGGGGGAATGGCTTCCCACTGACAGAGAACAGAGTTAGATTAGATATTAGGGAGAGATTCTTCCCTCTGAGGGTGCGGAGGCCCTGGCACAGGATGCCCAGAGAATCTGTGGCTGCCCCATCCCTGGAAGTGTCCATGGCCAGGTTGGATAGGACTCTCAGCATCCTGGCCTAGTGGAAGGTTCCCCTTCCTGTGGAAAGGAATGAGATGGTCTTTCAGGTTCCCTCCAACCCAAATTTTTCTAGGATTTGGTATCTATGGGGTCTGGGAAAAGTGCTGCCAAGGCTGCCATGGAGTTACGGCCCATGGGGCAGAGCTGGGAGGACCAGAGGGCCAAACCAGAGGAGGACAGGCAACGTCCCCTCCAACTCTGACTCCAAACAGCACCTTCTCATTCTTTGACATCCCAAATTTGCAAATAAAGTGTCATGAGGGGTGATAGCACAGCCAAAATGCTCCTGCCTTTCCTCCAGCTGGAGCAAGGAGGGATTTTGGCATAGCATGCCCAAAACTGAGAGTGCATTTTGCTGTTGGCTGGGAAGGTCCTTCCTTCTCCCCCATCTCCTCCCACCCTCCTTCCCTTCACTTAGGCTGCTTTTCTCTTCCTTGCCTTTTGTTTTTCCCCCCTTCCCTGCCCGGGAAGAAAGTCTCATTTCAGTCTGAAAGCCAGTGCTGGAGGGGGAGTCATTTGACGCTTAATGCCAGAGCGGCAGGAAACTTCACCTGCCTGGGGTGGAATTAAAAACGCTTGAATTGTCTGGGGATCTTAAACAAGAGATGCAGGGAACATTCCGGGCTTTCCACACAAACACACGCGCACACACACACATGCAAAAGCCCACACAGCATCGGGGTGTAATAGCTCAGCTGGGGTAATGCACTTGATCGCTCTCTGCAGCAGACAGACCAGCTCTTTCAGTTCTTCGGAATAGTTTTTAGTTTTTGAGGCCTGAGATTGCTGCTGGTCTCTGGGGAGAGAGATGTTCCTCTCGCAGAGAGAACAGTGCCATTTGCTATTTGTAATCACGCTTCCCTTGGAGCATCCTGGGACTGGGATGGGGCTGAGGGCATGGGCTGGAATTCTGTAGATGCTGGGACTCGGGGGTGGGACACAGCGTGGTCATCACACCTGGACAGCCCTTGTGAGACACTGAGATCCAGGGGAGGACAGGGATGTCTCAAGTCCTGGGAAAATACTCCAAGGAGAGGCTGGAAAGGAAAAGGATTCATGGGAGAAGGTGAAGGCAAGGGACAGGACCTTCCCTCCTCCATCCCCTCACTGCCTCTTCACAGTGCCTGGTTTTTATTCCCTGAACGGACACACAGAAGCTGAGCTGGCTCTGGATTTGGGTGACAGTGAGAGCATCCTCCCTGAGTGGCAGCAGCTCCCAGCTGGAGCATGCAGGACTGAGCAATCAAGCAGGGGGTTTGCTCATATCCATCCATTCCTCCTTCTCTCCTCCCTGATCATTCACCCATCCCCTGGCCATGCTTTGGCTGGGGATGGCTGTGCATGTCCCCAAGAATCACTTTGGTCCTTGCTTTCTGTGCCGTGGTTCCCAGGCCCCTGGGCATCCTGCTGCCCTTCAGCCCTGCTCTCACCCCTCCCTTCTGCCCTTCCTCAGGGAGTTTGCCAAAGAGCGAGAGCGCGTGGAGAACCGCCGAGCCTTCATGAAGCTGCGGCGCCAGCAGCAGATTGAGCGGGAGCTCAATGGCTACCGGGCATGGATAGACAAAGCGGGTAAAGGATGGTGGCCAGGGGGACATCCGAGGGGACAATGGACAGCACCGGTCGTGCGGGGTGGTGGGGATAGAAAGGAATCCCTGAGCCCCAAAGTGCCCCTGAGGTGCTCACATGGTGATGTTGAGTGCACAGGTGTGCTCTGTGCGTTGGTCCCACCAGGCTGCAAGCAAGGACATCACCAACCCCCGGTGAATCCTCATGTTCTGTGACATGAAATTGTCACATTCTGTGCACAAGGCACATTCTGTTACATCTCTCGGGAGGCTGTGAGCAACGTAGACTGTCAGCCGTGCTCTGCCATGGTTTCCTTTCTCCTGGCATTTGCTGGAGTCCCCTGCCCTGGTGGGCAGTGGGAAAGAAGAGCAGTGAACAGGGGTTTTCCAGTTAAGTCTCCTACTGGAGCCATCTGGAGGGGATGCACTTACTGGTTCCTACCTCAGGACTCCTGGAGCTGGGCTGGGGGTGGTGGAGGTTCCTCCTGACACCAGGCGTGACAGCCTGTGGGTGTTGGCTCCCAAACTGCCACAGCCCATGTCCTTGCTTGCTCCTCGTCGGAATCAGGTCAGTGCAGTCAGCTCTGGGAAGGGAAGATTTACACTTTCATCCAGCGTTCAGACTTGTAAAAGATGGGTGTCTTGAAATGAGTCCTGAGCACCAGACCTCGGCTTCAGCCCTGGGCTGGGTTGTTTGAGCCCCAGACCTGCCTACAATTTTCAACTTCTTTAATGACCTAATGACAGTGGGGGAAGAAGGGCTGATTACAAGTAAATTTTCTTTCTGCTGCAATGTTTGGTAGCTGCCACTTGTCACCCTCTAGAATTTGCTTTTGGGCCCTTAACCAATACTTGGTGAGAGTTTGCAATCTAGAGCCAACCTCTGGGCTGGGGAAAGTTCTTAGGCACAAGGCAGTGACATCTGACAGTGCCTTGTCTCCTGATGCTGACTGTGTGTTTTACGTAGAGGAAGTCATGCTGGCTGAAGAGAACAAAAACTCGGGGACCTCAGCCTTAGACGGTAAGACCAGTAATGCCCTTAAAATCTGCCTGCCCTTCCTTCTGCCTGCCCAGAGCTGGAGGCTCAGACCCTCCAGCTGTGATGGGAGGTCTGGGGAGGGCCCAGGGGGGTCTGCAGCCCAAGAGAGGGGTGAGGGGAGGTGGATTGGCACCATAACCCCTGAGAGAGTGTGAAGGCTGGGAGGTGTCAGATCCCACACAAGGGATAGCTCTGGACTGGGATCACATGGGTCTCTCTGTCCTGTTAATAGACGTGAGTAATGATCACCAGGTCCTGATCCAACGAGCTGGTTACTGGCAGAGTTGGGCCACTGAGTCTCCAACACCTGTTCCTCTTGCCTTCCCAGTGCTCAGGCGAGCCACCATCAAGCGGAACCGGACGGATGCCATGTCGAGTGACGAGCACTGTGTCGACATCTCCTCCGTGGGCGAGCGGAGGCTGGCGCAGAGAAGACGTCTTAATCCAACCTTGGGTCAGTGCAGTGTGCAGCTTGCTTCCCCCAAACCTCTGCCAGCTGATTGGGTTCCCGGAGTCACACCCATCACATGGAGAGCGTCACAGACCAGCCATGTCTTCTAGTTTAGCAGCAAACCTCCTGCTGCCCCCTGTGCCACATAAAAACTCTCTGGGCAAGTTGTGCCCAATAAGAGCAATGTCCGTGAGCCATCTGTCCTGTCTCATGTTGCAGGAGAGGCTGGAGCATCCAACTCCTTGTTCCCCTTCTTTTCCTTTAGGCAACCCCTCGAGTCACTCTGGCCTCAAAGGCGCCAGGGTGGACGGTGCCTCCTACTTACGGCACAAGGAGCGGCTCCTGCGCATCTCCGTTCGCCACATGGTGAAATCCCAGGTCTTCTACTGGATCGTGCTGAGCCTGGTGGCTCTCAACACTGCCTGCGTGGCCATCGTCCATCACAACCAGCCAGCCTGGCTCACCCACTTCCTCTGTGAGTCCCTGGGCTTGGTGTAGGTGGGAGAGCTCTGCCTGGGGAGGAAAAGTCTTCTTATCTCCAGTGGCTGGAGGTTGCAGCACACCCTCACTTCTTGCCTCAAGGCACATAGGGATGAGTCCCACGACAATCATGCTGCTGTGGATCTGGGTGGGGAATAACCTCAGCTTCATTCACTGTTGATAACAAACGACCATGCACAGATATTCAGTCCAGTTTTGCCCTTGGCCCCGCGGCCACTGAGGGCTGTCTCAGCCTTGTGAGCAAACGTGGAGGAGTTGTGCTGGCTTCATGTCCTTCAGGTCTGAGGTGTTTGTCATGAAAGAGAAACAGACTGCCAGTCTCAGCGGAGTTTATCCCAAAATTGTGAACAGTGGTGATGGAAAGCTTGCTGGAGAACCACCTTTGAATGTGCACAAGCCATTGCTGGGAAGGCATGAATTTGCAGGGATGGGACTGGTCATGGCAGAACACCCTGGTTAAAATCCTTGTGCAGAGCATGGTGAGGGAATCCCAGGCTTGAAACCAGTTACTGGAGCCTCCCTGAGCCCATCACGGGCCAGGGCACAAGGTCAGGTCTCAGAAGTGCTGCAGCCATGTCCTCTGCAGTGTGGGCTACTGCAGAGCAGCGTGGTCAGCCCCACATGTGTCACTCCTGAGCTGCTGCAGTGGGGACAGTGCTGCTTTCTCAGACTTGTTATTCTTCCTCACCTTGAAAAGTCCCTGCCAAGCCCTGGCTCTACCCAAATCTGCAATAGTAGGCTCAGGCCTGCCGGGCTCCCAGCATGCTGCGGTGTGGTACGGCAGCTGGTCGTGGTGAGAAGCATCTTCTGGGAAAGGTGAAGAGCCAGGCTCTTGCCTGCTAAATGTTCATGAAATAGCTGGAAAGGCTTTTCACTGGCTCTTGGCTGTTCGGCTCTGTTTCCCTGGCCAAGTTCCAGCCATGCAATGATCTTAATCCAGGGTGATAATATTCCCCTACAGTGTCGTGTGGCTGATGCCTTTGCAGGCTCCTCAGCCACTGTGGTTTAATGCCAAAGAGCTGCTCTGCTCCGTGCCGGCCGTGTCTGGTCCTCTCAATCCCCCGGGACACCAGTGCATCTACCCTGAATGATTAACTCATGGGCTTGATGCTCTGTTACATACGGTTTAGCTCCTCACAGATAAAATTCCCTCATCCCAAACCCTGAGACCTTGGGGATGCAGCATGGTCCTTGTGTTGTCCCATCTCTGTGGTGTTCTGTATGGCCAACTGGTGGGCACACGCAGGATGCTCCACACAGCTCGGTGTCCCAAGCCTGCTTGGGTTTTGTCTTTCAGACTATGCAGAGTTCCTGTTTCTTGGGCTCTTCCTTCTGGAGATGTCCTTAAAGATGTACGGGATGGGGCCACGCCTTTACTTCCATTCTTCCTTCAACTGCTTCGACTGTGGGGTGAGTGGCCCCAGGGATGCTCTGGGTGTGGGGGGAGGTGCTTGGCAGGAGTCTGCAATGCAAAGCACCAAGGGGGAGAAGAGGATGGCCGTCACAGTGGGCAGGGAGCACTTTCTGCTGGGACAGCCCGAGACACCAGGTCCTGGACTGGGTGGTGGGTGCCTTGTCTTCAGGGAGGTTAAGATTTACTGCAACAGCCCATGTTGAGCCTGCCTTTGACTTGTGGCTATGTCTGCTTCTCAGGTCACAGTGGGAAGCATCTTCGAAGTGGTTTGGGCTATATTCAGACCAGGAACCTCTTTTGGGATCAGTGTCCTCCGAGCTCTTCGTCTCCTGCGCATATTTAAAATAACCAAGTGCGTACCCACCATAAGTGCCTGTCGTCCTCCGTCTCGGACTGTGGCTACAACCCAGATCCAGTTGCTCCTGCTCTCCTGCTGATGGTGTCAGCATCACTGCCAGTGCTCCAGCAATATCTCTGTTTTCTAGGTACTGGGCATCCCTGAGGAATTTGGTGGTCTCACTGATGAGCTCCATGAAATCTATTATCAGTCTGCTCTTCCTTCTCTTTCTCTTCATTGTAGTCTTTGCCCTGCTGGGAATGCAGCTGTTTGGAGGCAGGTAGGTCATTTCAAGGCGAAGGAACAGGAATTTCTTGGTGTTAAAGCCAAGTGATGACACTCTCTTCAGGGGCCCAGCAAGACTGTAGCCTTCCCCCTTGGTGTCCTCCCAGTGGTACCTCTCCCAAACAAAAATCACTGCTCGAGGGCTGCCTTTGGGCTGGGTGGGTCCCTTTAGCCAGGAGGCCTTCTTGTTTCTGGCACCAAATGCTCAGGAGACCGTCTTTGGAGTGGGGGAAGGTCCTCCTAAACGCAAGAGAACTGATAGCACAGCAGCCAGGGGTTTGGTGACCTTGGTATTTCATCCCGTTTATGTTCACCTGGTTCCCCTTCCAGGTTTAACTTCATGGATGGGACTCCATCGGCCAACTTCGACACCTTCCCTGCAGCCATCATGACGGTGTTTCAGGTAGGAGCTGGGCTGCCAGGAGGCACAACCAAAGGGATTTGGGACCACCTGCTTACTCCCCCATGGCTGGGAGGGGCTATTTGTGCCAAACAAGTTCCCCTCCATCAGCTGTTAGGTATAACTTGCTTCCTTCCTCTCCTGCACAACAAAGTGGATGGAAAGAGATGGAAACTCTTCCACCTCTGTTACAGAAGATGAAGAGTTTCAAAACTCTTCTGAGGAGACTTTAAATCCTCATCAGTGTCCACTGGGATCTCCCTCAGGTGCTGCAGCTGCAGAGTTGGGTTATCCACTGCCCAGGGTCTCCATACTTTGCTCCTGTGTATTGGTGGCGCAGATGTCCAGGTGATGGGAGGGTGCAGGTGACAGAGCTGCTGCCTTGTCTTTCCGCAGATCCTGACGGGCGAGGACTGGAACGAGGTGATGTACAACGGCATCCGCTCCCAGGGAGGTGTGCGCTCAGGGATGTGGTCCTCCATCTACTTCATCGTCCTCACCTTGTTTGGAAACTGTATCCACCGGGCTGCTGTGCTTTTAGTGGTGACAGCCCCATCTCCTCACCTTCTCGGGGGGCGTCCCCCTCCCCACTTGCTGCTCCTTCTTCCCCTCCCAGCTGAGGGAGACCCACCACACACCTGTGGCAGTGCTGGGTATCCCAAAGGCAGAGAAGGAGCTGGGTGGAGGTGCACCGAGGGCTGTTTCTGTGGGATGGGAGAGGAGTTTGTGCCTTTGGCTGATCTGGCGAGGAGCTGTCAAGGCCACCCTCCCCTGGGAGCTGCAGATACACGTGTCCTTAACACACGGCTTGTGCATCCTTAGCTGCTCTCAGATACTCTGCTGAACGTCTTCTTGGCCATTGCTGTGGACAACCTGGCCAACGCTCAGGAGCTCACCAAGGTATGTTCCTGCTGCTCCTTTTCCTTCTTCCGTGGAGAGAGTCGGGGCAAAGCCACTTAGGCTTTGATTCAGGAAAATGCTTAAACCTGCTGGTCTTTCCAGGATGGCACACACTTTGAGTATGGCTTTAACTATTTCTCCGTTTAAACTCCCCAGTTCTGTTTGCCATCAGTCAGATCGAGATAACCCTCATCTGTTGGATGGGATCTGGTGTGGGGACTGTTATCTGCCTGAGCACTCTGGAGATGTGGAGTGGGAAGCATTTTCCAGTGGTGTCAATATTTATTCCCCATCTGCCTACAGGGCAGCGGATGTGATTTAGGATGCAATTTAGGCTGCTGCTTAGCTGCTTTTAAGACCATGCTGGGAAATAATTTGGGGAATGCTAAATTGTTGGGGCACCATCTGGATAACGGTGAGTAGGAGAGAGCTGCAAGGGTCGTTGCCACCCTTTGGAGCAGACAAGTGATCCTGTGGCAGCCAGATTTTTGTAGAGCCCATGCTATTACTTGTGTTCCTGGAGCTCACTGAGAGGCTTCCACGCTGGTGTATATCTGACCCGAAACAGGGAGTGGTGCTGGTTTCCCTGAGGGGTGTGTGCAGGGGTCCCTGTCCTCCCTCGGTGGGTGCAGGTGGCACTTCCAGGGGCTGCCGGCTGCCGCTGGGGTGCGAGGGATGGGAGAGCCCCACGGGTACCAGCAGCGTCAATTAAGAGAGCGCTGAGTTTTTGAAAAGGCTGACTGCTCACTAATGACTCCTAATGACATTCTTTGCTCCGGAGACACAACCATACTCATTAAAGCAATCCAGTCTCCGCCGGGGTCATTCATGGATGCCTTACCTCCCACTCCACTGGGGGGGATGCCTGTCTAGCCCCTGTGGCTGTGAGGAAGGGAGGGCTGAGCTGGTCTGCGCTGTCTGGGGTTGTTCTACCATGCTCAGCCCAGCTCTTGCCTGGAGTGGGCTGGGTTCGCTTATTTAAGCAGCACTGATGCCTTTGGGAAGATCTGGTGTAGTGGGGAACCTGCATCCCCACAGCACAAGGGAAATGAAGTGTCTCTGGAAGTACAGGTCCACCTCTATCCCTCAAGCCTTGACATCAAGGGTGGCCCTGTGCATCCCTCACTGCTCCCGATGGCTGAGTTTTCCCTTGGAACCCCGGCATCCCACTGAGCAATGCCCCTCTTTTCTCTGCAGGATGAGCAGGAGGAAGAGGAGGCCTTTAACCAGAAGCATGCCCTTCAGAAAGCCAAAGAAGTCAGCCCCATGTCTGCCCCAAACATGCCTGCTATCGAGTGAGTGACTCCCCAACACCACCCCGGTGACCCCTCGAGCCCAGCCAGGCTTAGAAGGGCACAGAGCTGCAGCAGAGCCTGGCATGGCTGGCTGGGAGGGCTGCTGCAAGGAAAAGGGGTCCCCACATGGGGTGACTCCCTCTCTGGGCATCCTCCCAAAGACAGGTGGAGGTCTAGGAGTGTGCTCCCCACGAGCAGCAGTGCTTTTAGGGAGGTGACAGCATGGGGAACAGGTCACCAGGGAAGTCCTGACATTGCCAACCTCTACACCAAGCTGCAGCCTCAGTGCTTGGGTATGGCAAAAATATGCCAAAAGAGGCTTTCTGCCCCAAATATAGAGCTCAAGCACTCAGGGCTGATGTGGGAGGCTGGGGAGGAGGAAGGTATCTCAAGTTATTCTTGAGGAGGGATGATATTTGTTCCTGGGGAGTGTTTCTTCATGGCAGAGCTGCAGGAGAGCAGCCAGGGCTGGGGGAGAAGGGAACAGCGATGTCACAAATCTCCCTCGGGCTCCTTCCTTGGGAGTGAATGCAGTTAGGAAAGATGGAGCAGTTTTGTGAAACCATGTTTGATTGTACAAAAATTGGATTTGGGTGAGAAAAAAAAGCCCCAAACCACATAAACCTCCAGCATGGTGTTAAGAAGCCTTGTCTCTGCATTTCAGCAGGAGAAAATTCTGTTTTTTCCTTCCTAGATGCCTTTTTTCTCTTTATTTTGAGGTGTCATATGGTCTAAATCACATAAAACTTTCAAAGTCAACATTGGAACGAGGCGTTTTGATTTGTTTCCCGAAACAGTACATTTCAGTACAGCTGAAGGGATTTTTTTTCCCCCTCTTCTTTTTTTTTTTTTAATAGAAACCCTTCCCAGGGAATTTTAGGTTTCGTTATGCTTTGAAACCCAGCCAAGCTTGTACACGGCAGAATCTCTTGCAGATTTGCTGAGAGAAACTGCTGTCTTCAGGCAAGTGCTGATCTGCGGGGGTCAGAGGCAGCCTTGGGAACGACCCCCTCCCTGCTTTGGCAGTGGTGGGATGCTGAGGTCCCGTGGCCTGCATGGTTTTAGGGGAAGCAGGAATGGGGGGTGCTTGTAAGCCCTGCCTGATCCCCCAGCAGCCACAGATTTCGCCCTGGTTTGGGGGTGATGGGATGTTCATGATAAATCTGTGTCTGGCCAAGTACTAGGGGGGTTTAGGGGAGAGGTGGTGGAGTCTGTATGTTGGCTCTGTTTCTGGATACCAGTGGGAATGTGTTGGATAAAGCGAGGGGATAGAGAGCTTTAGGCTGCATAGGAGGCTGAGGAATGGACAGATAGGAGAGAGGAAGAGGGGGAGATGGAATATATTAGGGCAGTAAAGGATTTGCCTGCACTGCACATCCCTGATAGAGCTTTCTAGTCACTGTCAGACAGAGCTGGTTGGGAAAACAGATCTTTTTAACCTTTCCTTGTTGTTCTGGTGGCGTTGAAAGGGGAGGTATTGATATTCACGGGGCTTTTTTCCAGCTCCTCCCACTCACCAGGATGGGTTGGGGTCAGAGCCAGGCAGTGTGGTGCCATGGATTAGGCTTGATGATGTTGTCAGCCTCAGGTCCGGTGGTGCTGCGCTTGTGCCAGCAGCCGGGAAGGGACACAGCAGTGGGGACAACACAGTGGTGGACAAGGCAGAGGCAGAGCTGGCACAGAAGGGCTGCTGGGAGCTCAGAGCCGGGCTCTGCCTTCAGGCGTGCGCGGACACGGACGGCTCTGTTTCCACGTGCGTTCCTGGTGCAGGCAGCTTGGTGCAGGCGTTCCTGCCCGCGGAGAGGTCCGGCGGCGTGGGGACGGATGGGCGCTGCCACGTGGCCAGGCTGGCGGGGGTGGCCGTGGTGACCGTCGGAGCGCTGTGTTCGGAGCCCAGATGGCTCGGGGCCGCTCGGCGCGGGGGCGGCCAGATGGGCACGTGTGGGTGCTGTGTGCGCTGCGTGGATGCATCTGGAGGCTCGGCCACTTGTTGTGGGAACGCTGTGGGTGCCTGCAGCTCCATCCCTGCCTCGAGCGTGGCACTGGGCCCTTCCCGTGCACGGGGCTCCATGGAGACCATAATCATCGGCGTGACTGGAGCACCTCTTCCAAGAGCTCAGGCTGAGAGCATTGAGGTTGTTCAGCCTGGAGACCTTAGAGCACCTTCCAGTACCTAAAGGGGCTACGAGAGAGCTGAAGAGGGACTTTGGAGATGGTGGTTTTCTGACAAGTGCTAGGACAAGGGGGAATGTCTTCAAACTGTTAGGAAGTGGTCACAACACCAAGCCTGCGAGAGCTCAGGAAGCATTTGGACAATGCTCTCAGGCACATGGTGGGATCCTTGGGGTTGTCCTGTGCGGGGCCAGGAGCCGGATTCAGTGATCCCAGTGGCTCCCTTTGAACTCAGGATGTTCTCCATTTCTGTGATTGCATATTCTCAGGGCAGTTTTCTGGGAGCTGCGTGTATCCGAATCTTTTCTATGCGGATGCAGAGGATAAAGCCCGGAATCTCCCCGGCTGCTAATGCGTGTGAAGGACTCTGCCAGCCCTGTTAACTTGCTCTGTGTGGGGGCTGCTCAGGTGACAGGAGCTCTGTGGCATCGCAACCTGGGCTTGTGCCTCGTGTTTGCTGGGGAGCTTCGCGTTCCGCTCTGTGCCAGGGCAGCATCAATCCACGGTGATGGCTCTGAGCAGCTCAGGGCTGGCCTGATGCATTGCTTCCTCTTTCAATTGCCATGTGTTTCCTGGGAGAAGTGAATTTGGAGCAGTTTGAGACAGCTGTTAAATATCCAAGGATGTCTCAGAGCTTCTGAAGGACTGGAGCCTGCACTGCTCTCCCTGCACGGTGTGGGGAAAGCTCCCAGGGAGTGGAGTGTCAGCGTGAGTGCAGGAAGCCTGTAAGCAGTGTGCCAGTGGGAGCTCACTGCGTACGTGCAGGGCCAGAATGAGGCTGCTGTGCTGAGCAGCTGCCCAGGGAGGGGGGACAGCTCTCTGCGCTGCCCACAGGAGTGGAAGGAGGGGATTGAACCCATTTGTTTTTCCTCCCCAGAAGAGACAGGCGGAGGAGACACCACATGTCGATGTGGGAGCCACGCAGCAGCCACCTGTATGTGGGCGGCGGGGGCGCGTGTCCGTCTGTGGCTCCTGTGCTGTCTGTGCGTCCGCGGGGCCGGGGCACACCCCGCTCCCCTCCAGCCTCCCTGGCACGGATGGGAGTGGGAACTGTGTGTGTGTGTGTGTGTGTGTGTGTGTCTGCTGTATCCGTGTGCCCCCGTGCTCCCCGTCCGTGTGTGCGCGGCTCGGCGGGTGCCGATCCCCCGGGCGCGGTGCCCTGCTGCCGGCGCCCGTCGCTCCCCGTGGATGTGCGGTGGGGTGTGAGCGGTGCCCGTGCCCGTGTGTGCTCCTGGGTGTCTCCCTGTGCCGCGGGGGTGTCGGGAAGGGCACGTCTGTCTTCTCCTGGTTGTTGTTTTACGACACTGCAAAGGTTTTGTGGCATCACCCAGTTCTCCACATAGAGAAGCCCAGTGCAGCTCCTTCCCCTCAGACAGTCAAAATCACTGCTCCTCAAGCCTCAGGGCAGGCTTTTTACCTGGGATGTGCTGGGAGAGAGGCAAGGAGAGGTCCCTGGATGCAGCAAGAGGGCTTGGCCCATATTTAAGGTGTCCTCAGGCAATCACACAAGAGGAAGGTGGTCCCTGCCTGTCTGGGATAGGGCAAGCCAGGATGCTTGGCTTGGCTTCCGCTCCCAGAAGCTGGACATGCTGCCCAAAAGCTTCAGGGCAGCAGTGAGGCTACTGGGGCTGTATCATCCATCAGCCTGATGACTTCTGAAGGGGCAAAACACAGTCACAGCGCCATTTCCAGCCCCTGCCAGCACCAGGGGGACACTGATGAAGTCTTAGCACAGCCTGTAACCCTGGTGGTGGCACTTCCTTCTCCCTGGGATTCCCAGATTAAATCCAGGGTGGGTGCCACACCAGGGAATGGTGTGGACAGCCAGGATGGTGACCCCTCGCTGTCCCCCGTTGCAGGCGGGAGCGTCGCCGGCGGCACCACATGTCAGTGTGGGAGCAGCGCACGAGCCAGCTGCGCCGGCACATGCAGATGTCCAGCCAGGAGGGCATCAACAAGGATGAGCCGCCCCTCATCAATCCCCATGCCAGCATCTTCCGCAGGAAGAAACCCGGGGATGGCGTCACCCTGGAGAAGTGCACTGAGGATCAGGGCAAGGGCGAGCGGCCGCTGGCCGAGGGACCTGAGCAGCCAGTCCCGGGGGCCAACCCTGGCAGCGGTGAGGACAGGACATCACCCCGGGTCAAGCGGGACAAGGACATGTGGCAGCAGAAATCTTGCCACGGGAACTGTGAGCCAGGAGAACAGGACGGGACAGGAGGCAGCATCGAGGATAGGGCCAGGATGAGGCAGAGCCAGCGGCGCAGCCGGCATCGCAGAGCCCGCATGGAGGGGAAGGACACGGCTGGCATTTTGGGGAGCCGCTCGGCCAGCCAGGAGATGGGGCTGGAGGAGGCCAGCACTGCAGAGGGGGCACAGGACGGAGACCGGCGTGGGGACGTGGCTGCAGCAGAGGCGCTGATTCCAGGGGAGCCGGAGGCGAGCGGGGAGTCCATCAGGTTGGTACCCACAGAGGGCATCTTGCCATTCCCACAGCTCCTCATATTCTCTTCTCGTCGTATCCCCTTATCTTCTCACACCTCTTTTTCTCCTCCGTCCCTCCTGCAGGACAAACGGGGTCCCTGCCGGCGATGCCGATCTGATTGGGACTGCCAAGAAGGGGAGCCCCCCACATGCCGCGCCTGAACTCTCCCAGGGGAAGATGGGCAACCTGACGGAGCAGGACTGCAGCAGCCCAGACACCAGTGAGCAGGCGCTGCTGGAGCCCAGCCGCAGCGTGAGCCGCAGCGAGCCCGACCTCTCCTCCATCACCCCCAACACCGAGAAGGCCACCGAGAGCACGGCCATCATGATCGATGTCCACGACTCCGCTGTGGTACAGAGTGAGGACCTGTCTCTCTTTCCTGAGCCCCTCTCCCAGCCCTTGGGGACTCTGCAGGGATGGAAAGCCGCTTGAAAGGCTTTTCCTATCCGCATCCATCAGCTGGGGGGGGATCTCCTTGCTGTTCCTTGCAGTACCTCCCTCCAGCACTCCAGTTTTGCAGGGGAGCCCAAACGGTGATGTGCCAGCACCCCCTGGGGCCCATGTCCCTCTCTCACCTCTTTCCATCCGCCCCTTCATCTGATCCCTCATTTCCCCTTCCTCTCTGCCTGGGCAAAACTCTCATATTCCCTGTCTTTCCTGGCACAATTGTAGCCTCCGGCAGCTTGCTGTCACTCAAACCCCTTAGCAGCATCCTCGCTGTCAAGGTGAGCTGCTTTGAACAGTGCTATTAATTAACCAGCAAGGTGAAAACTGACCTTGTTAAGCCCATTTCACCTGCTCCATCCCAGCAGCTCGTGTGTTTTCTTCCTGCCCTCTCCCTGCAACAGCATAGGGATTCAGAGCAGGAATGAGAGGGTTGCCCCGGGGACAGGGACACCCCAGGGTGTTGTCTGGGTGCAAGGCCAGGCAAAGGCTCTCGCTTTCCCGCAGTTAGCAACAAGACAGACGGCGAAGCCAGCCCCTTAAAGGAGGCTGAGACCAAAGAGGACGAGGAGGAAATGGAGAAGAAGAAGCAGAAGAAGGAAAAGAGCAAAACGGGCAAAGCGATGGTGCCGCACAGCTCCATGTTCATCTTCAGCACCACCAACCCGTGAGATGTTTTTCAGACTGGGGCTGGGGAGGGCTGCAAGGGGAAGGACCCCAGACGTCACCAAAACCAGGGAATCCCTGTGGGAAGGGAGCTGAATATCTCCCAAAAAGGCTTGATAAGTAGCCACGGTGCTCCCCAAGCCCCACATTGCTCTCCCTCTGTGCAGCCATGCTCATGGCTCTCTCTCCCAGCTGCTGATTGCTAAGCTGGGGTTTTTATTCATTGATTGTTATATTTACCTGCAGTCTTCTGCTCCACTGTAGCTCTTGCCCAGCACCAGCAGCCTGGAAGAGTAAGCACCCCAGTTTCTCAAGGACTCTCCCTGCCTGGCTGTGGGGCTAAGACAGCTGAGAAAAGAGATCAACAAGCCCAAATGCCCCTTGGGCTGCCTTCTTTTGCTCCTCAGACTTTGCTGCCCATCTTCCCATCCTGGAAGGCAGCAATACGGGGTGGATTTTGCACGGGGGCTGTGGCTGTGGCTGGGGCCTGCCAGGAGCTCACAGGTGGGGTGTGGGCTTTGTCCCCACAGGGTGAGGAGGGCCTGCCACTACATCGTGAACCTGCGCTACTTCGAGATGTGCATCCTCCTGGTGATCGCCGCCAGCAGCATCGCCCTCGCCGCCGAGGATCCCGTCCTCACCAACTCCGACCGCAACAAAGTGATTGCAACCCCCTCGCGCTCCCCCCACCGGCGCAGGCAGAGCTCCTGTAGGGTTTTAGCTCCCGTGGTGGGGCGCGGATCAGGGCAGCCAGTGGCGGCACTTGCACCACACCATGGAATCTGGCTTCTTCCCCATCACCTTCCTTTATAAACCACTCTCAGCTTCCCACATGTGGGGTTTAGAGCCTGGGGAGAGACCAGGATGCCTGGCCAGCTGTAAAGTGGCTTGAACTTTATGCTGGTATGGTCGCTGGTATGGGGCATGTGCTCCTGGCTAGCATCATCATTTCCAAGCCATTTGCATGGGGAACGATTCCCTCCTGCCTGCACAGGCTGGGCTTAGGGCTGTCCTGAACTCTTAGGGACCAGGCTGAGTTTGGGACAAGCAAACCAACCCTGTGTCTGCCCCGAGCCGGGCAAGCTGCAGTAGCAGGGTGTCTGGGTGGGCAGGGTTTGCTCAGCAGCAGCTGCAGAGCACCTCTGCCCTCTCTCTGCAGGTCCTGAGGTATTTTGATTACGTCTTCACCGGCGTCTTCACCTTCGAGATGGTGATCAAGGTAAGAGCCCCGGACAGGCTGCCTGCAGCCAGTGGGAAATAGCGCAGTTTTGCAGTTGTGGTCCTAAATTTAGATGGTGGAGACCTTAAAGTCTGGTTCTCATCAGTGGTGGTCCAGAGTGCTCAGCACTTCCTTTATCAGCCTCAAGGCTTCCACAAAATACGAAGTCCTGCACCCAGGACACCCGGACGAGTATGCAGTGTCCCTGTCCCCCAACTTGTCCTTGATGTCCGAGCTGCTCATTCCCTGCCTGTTTTTCTCTCTGTATCTCCCCTCCAGATGATTGATCAGGGCTTGATCCTGCAGGATGGCTCCTACTTCCGGGACCTCTGGAATATCCTGGATTTCATCGTGGTGGTGGGCGCACTGGTAGCTTTTGCCTTGGCGTAAGTGACTGTTGTCCCTGTCAGCTCCCTGCCTTCCCTTGGCTGGGGTGGGAGAAGGATGCAACTCTGTGTTACAGCTACTAGACTCTGATTTCGTTTTGTATTTTATCTCTCTGCACCCTTCTGCTCTGCTTCTGGGATGGCTCCTGGCAGTGCTGTGGCTGCTCCAGAGATGTATATTTCTACTTGTTTGTCGGAAGCTGGTGAGCAAGCAGGCAGGGAGCAAGGCAAGGCAAGCTGGAGATGCTAGGAGGAAGTTGGTGGTGAAAGTGGATTTGAAACAGAGCAGAAGGGGCTGTTAGAGAGGAGGAAAATGGCTTAAAGGTGTCAGAGCTGGAGTTATACACCTGCTGTGCATCTTGGGGTGCACAGAGACAGCAAAAGCAGCAGCCTGCCAGGTGGAGCTGCCCTCTAAACATGTCTGTGCTGGAAATGGTATCCCTGGCTGGTGACTTTTCCTCTGATCTGAGGGGGACATTGCTCTGGAGCCCTGCAGGAGTCGGGGTGAGGCCAGTAGGTTTTGTGCCAGCGTCCTCTGCGGCATCATGGAGAGGGCTGTGTGCTTGCCCTGCAGTGTCCCCACTGAGCATCGCTTTGAGATTGGGCTCTGGTACAGAGCTTGTGGCACCTGTGGGTACTGAGATGTCCATGGTGCCCATGCCATGGGGGGCAGGAGCACCCAGAGACAAGTTTCCTGCTGCTCTGACGTCCCCTGTGCTGCTGTCTGGGGCAGGTGGTGCAGTGAGCACAGGAAGAGATGTGTGGTGCCAAGGTGATGCTTGCAGGAAAGGGGCATTCCCTGGTCCCCAGGGTTGTGCTGCCCCATTGGTGCCCAAAGAGGGAGATGAGGAGAGAGGAGAGGCTCAGGCTTCTTTGTCACGCTGTTGTTCTCTCTTTGTGCCTCTGACACTGGCAGCAGTGGCTGGTGAGAGGGGAGGGCCTGGCGGCCACGCAGACGGGAGCCTTGGCCTTGTCCACAGCTCAGGTACCGTGCGGGGCTCTCGGGGTGGCCGGGTCTGAGCCCCGAGGTCGCTCGATGGATTACAGCCCGTAATCCATCCCTCCCATCTCACCCTGGACTGGGCAGCAGCTCCTTCTCCTGGTTCTCACCCACTTGTACCCCCTCTGGCTCATTGCTTGTGCCTTCCTCACCCTCCTACCCCATTCCTCACCCGGTGCTTTCAGCCCCTGCTCTCTCCTCAGGAAGAGCATGGGAGAATTCAGCTCAGTCAGCACAGGGATGAAGCAGCCCTTGGACAGGGCAGGGGGCTGACCACAGACCCCGGCATGGGGCAGGTTTGCTGGCTGGGGACAATGCTCTGAGCCTCTGGAAGGCCACACAGGCCGCCATGAGGGTGGATTGAGCATCTCCAGGGCCTGGCTGATCCCTCCTTTGCCAGGGCAGCTCCTCAGAGCGTGTCTGGCAGGGCTCAAGGGCATCAGCAGCCTGAAGATACACTGAGTGGTTTGAGGAGGAGGACAAGGGAGCCTTTTCCTTCCAAGGCAACTTCCATCAAGAATTTTGATGGCTGAAGGAGCACAGGTTGTTGGCTCAGCCTGCTCCTGGGTGGACGGGTGTCCTCCCCAGTGTACAGTAATTGTTTACTGTCCCCTTGCCCCCACCCTGCGAGGGTGGCACAGTTCCTGCGGTGGCCCCTGGAGATGGCAGGGCCCAGCACCGAGCATGTGGGGAAGCTGCCTGGCATCTTCCAGCCCTGCTTGCCACATGCTTGCCTCCAACCCATCCTCCCGAGGGAAGGACGTTCCCTCTGGGCATGGGGCAGCTGAATTCTCGAGGGTGAGCACCCCCATCGGCCGTGGCACCGAAGCCCTTCCCATGGAGAAGGCCTTGGTGTCTCCACACACGTTTGCAGCAAGCATTGGTGTCTCCTGCTCTCTCTTGTAGCCGTAGCTGGGTAGATACTGAGCTGCTTGTGCCATGGACGGGGAGGGGGGGGGCTCTCTTTATAATGTAAACCTGCAGGATTGCCTGCCTGCCCCGCCTCCAGCATCGATACTGCTGGAGGACATGATCTCATGGCTTCAGGAGTTAAGGGAACAAAGGCACCACGGTGATTTCCGATGGGTTCATACATTATAAAGCATTTATAAGAACACCTGCCTCTCCCCTCAGCAGCCCAGCACTGCCACAGCTGTGGGAGCTGCAGGATGTTNCCTTCTCCTTCTCCTTCTCCTTCTCCTTCTCCTTCTCCTTCTCCTTCTCCTTTCTCCTTCTCCTTCTCCTTCTCCTTCTCCTTCTCCTTCTCCTTCTCCTTCTCCTTCTCCTTCTCCTTCTCCTTCTCCTTCTCCTCTCCTCCATGGTGCTGGGTGGGAAGAGCAATGCCCATGGAGCGGCTGCGGCAATTACCTGGATGAGAGTGGCTGGGGACTGAGTCCAGCACTTCCCAGTAGGAGGGTTGGGATGTGCCGTGCAGGTTTCCTGCCCCTTTTTGCCTCCCCTCTGTGCCCTGGTTTTCCCACAGGGGTCCTGGGTGGCTCTGGGCACAGCAGGAGGTCTTTGAGCTGGTTCAGCAGTGCCACCATCACCCACTGGCTGTCTGTGCCACGTCCAAATCACTGACAATCAAGTGTCCACCCACAAAGCCATCTCTCTGTGTGCCACTGGGGCTTGTCCACTGCTCCCTTGGAGCCCACACATCCTGAGAGAGGCTGTCTCCATTTACCGTAGCTCTCCACGTGGAAAGCTAATATATCAATCCGTACTCAGCCTAAAAAAAAGCTGTAAATCTCCAAGGAGTTCAAATTAAATTAGCTGAAATAACCAGAACCACAACTAAAGACCCTGCTCGCCTTTGCCTCCCTCCAAGGAGGCATTTCACAGCAGTTTTGCAGAGCTGCCCAGAGGTGGTGGAAAGGCTGCTGGAGAGGTCGAGGGGTCAGTGTGGAGCCCTTGCCCTTGGTGTGCAAGGGTGGATTACCCAGCAGAGGTGCCTCTTTCCTTGCAGCATCTCCTTGTGCCTACTGGCAGCAGGGTCTGGAAGCAAGAAGGACCCCTATGTACTGCAAAATAACCTGGTGTGAGGCAGGTCAGGACAGAGATCCCACCACAGAAGTGCTGCAAAGTTAAATTGTCACCTTTTCAGCACACTTCCCACATGTTGGACTGACACACAGCCAGGGGCTGGGGTTAGTTTTATGTTTTAGGAAATGTTTTACTTGTAGGCTTTGCCCCCATTGCAGAGCACTCTGTGTGCACGTGGCAGGGACTTGTCTCAAACAGGGACAGAGGCTTGGTTACAACCAGGAACCTTGGACCCCACCTTGGCTTGTCCAAATGAGTGTCCTGCTGGCTGGCAGGAGGTCCTGCACTGCAGCTTGGGCTCTTAATCAGTGGAGTTCTCAATAGAGGTGATTTAGCAGAATTTGGATGGGAAGTATTGTGGCTTTGCAGGTAGGTTCCCTCGGAGGCACCTGCCTTTGGCTCACGGTCCCCCCACCACTCTTGGCTAAGGAGGACCATGTGCCTTCCTGCTGTTGCCCACTGTCCCACTTCATGCAGGTTCCTCTCGCAGCAGAGCTTTCACTATGTGCCCCCCACCCAAAACCTCCAGCAGGGAGGGCAGGAGGGGCTTCTGGGTGAGTCCCTCCCTGGAGATGTGCCCCATCCTGAAGGGCACAACATGGTCTACTCATCGTGCCTTTCACCCCAGGTCTGGGGTGGTGGACAGCTGCTGCAGGGTCCCTGTGCAGCTCTCCTGCCAGTTTTCTTACCTTCCTTCTCTCTTTCTTTTTCCGTCTCTCTGCTGGTGCTGCTTGGTGGCTGCTGGGCTGGATCGCCAACAGGAATGCTTTGGGGTAACTATGGCGCTCGGGATACTGCGGGATGCTGTTCCTGGGAATGCAGGGGGATGGGTGCAGGTGGATGTCAGTCTGTCCGACACCTGAGCTGACCCTTAGTGGCACTTTCAGGGACTGCAGCATGCTGCTCTGCAGGCACTCCTGAGGGCTGAAGAGATCCCCCCTCAGCAGATGTCAGCCACTGCAGTTGGGGTGTCCTTGGTGACAACCTGTTCCAGCTGAGTGCTGCCCTCAAACCCTCACACCAGCCCTCAGTCAGATGCCCCAGCCCCTTATCCGGGCCCTGATACTGAGCAAAGCAGGAGCAAAGTGAGTCCTAGGTCCATTTGTACAGTTGCTTTCCATGCATGTGAGGGCTGTGCTCCTAGGGAGGACTATTAATTAGTGGTTTTGTTTACATCTCGTAATGATTAAGCCCATTATTGTACTCCCTGTTGCATTAACCCTCACCAAGGAGCTATGTAATTGGGAGCATCTGTTGTTGCAAGTAATTTCCTTGACGTTTTTCAAGGGTACCTGGTGGGTCCAAGCTGTGCCACCTTCACCAGGACCTCGCTGCTTCACCCTGAGGTCCAGTCTTTAGTTAAAAGACAAGAAAACCCCCCCTGGTATTGTGGTTGGGGAATAATCATCGTATTCAAGAAATGAGGGTCATGAGGGGGCTTTTCTAAAGAATTCGACTGGTAAGCTCTGCCTCCCTCAGCTGACTTGGGGTGAAGGCAAGAGTAGCCCTGATCTGGAGAGACCTTAGAGATCCTTCCAAGGGTCCAATCCCTCTGCCTTGGGCGGGCATACCTTCCACTAGACCAGGTTGTTCAGGACCCCATCCAGCTTTGCCTGAAACACTTCCAGGGATGAGGCATACACAATTTCCCTGGCAAGGTAAACCCCATTGAGTGCACCTCCCTCGCTTTATTATGAACTTCTTGTAACTGGTAGGAAAAAATTTGCAGTGGTGGTGACCCTGTGCAAGCTCCATTTGCAAACAGCACGTGCCTGAAGGACGGAAGCAATCTCCTTGTGCTGCCTTTGCCCTGCAAACCTCCTGGCACTGCCTGCCCCAGCCCTGGCATTGCTTCCCACAGCCAGGGGTTTGTTAGGGTAACTGGAAGGGTGCTAATCCTGGGAAAGAGAGGATTGCCTTGTTTTCCGTCTCTGCCAGCTGTCAGCACGCCTGTTGGAGGAGCCGTGTTTAGGTGGGCTGAGCGCTCAGCAATCGCATGTTTGTGCCCCTCCTGTCCCTATCTTCACGCGTGCTGGGGGGGTGTTGTCAGCGGTTTAACACCCCAGGGCACTCCGGTCTACAAGGTTATTGTCTCTCTGTTCCATTTTTGGGTGCATGTGCCTCCCTCCAACGTGGCAGGACCAACAAGGGCCGGGATATCAAGACCATCAAGTCTCTCCGTGTGCTGCGGGTCTTGAGGCCCCTGAAAACCATCAAGAGACTGCCCAAGCTGAAGGTAACAAGCTCCATCTCCTGCCTTACATCCTCTTCTCCTGCATGGGCTGCTGGGAGAAGGGATCACACACAGTGATTGGCTTGTGAGCGATCAACAATTTGTTTTCAAACCTTTTTGCGTGTTTTAGGAACCCCGTCTGCAACCACAACACCCTTCAGGCTGCTTTGTGTCTGGAGGTGCAATGAGTTATTAAAAACAAGCCTGGATCACTGCAAGGTGTCCACAAGTAGTTTCTGTGCCAGGGAAAGTGGGGCTTGAGGGGACAAAATGGAGCAAAGCCCAGATATGCCCCTGAAAAATAGGCTGCCCTAGTTTTGGATAGCTCAAATCTCTTTCCAAAGTTTGTGATCTTTCCCACCAGAGCAGGTTCCAAACAACTCAGGGTTTTGTGTGCTGTGCTGTCGTGGTGTTGCACTGGAGAGGGATTTCCCGTCTCAATAACGGGATTACTTCTGCATCACAGATAGGATTATCAATTCCCCCACCTTAGCTGATGGGGTACAGAGCCAAAAAAAGAGTATGAGACCAAGGAAGTCCTTTTTTCTTACTTGTGAGTGGTTTAGCTGATTGGTGAGACCCAGGGTGGCAGCCCAGAAACATGGAGTTTGACCCCAGCTTTTCTTCCTGATCAGTGAAGGGAGTCAGCCCATGTCAGTTCATTTCTGGAAGTGCCTGTCTCCACCATGAAACAGGGATAAGGACAATACCCACGCAAAGTGCTATGAGAACCAGGGCTGAGAGCACTAAGGGACGTGCTGCTGTGGCAGGCAGAGGTATTTGCTCTGCCTTGTTATTTGGGGTGATGCGAAACGATGAAGTGTTTTCTAATTAGTCTTGAGTGCTGCTAATTGCATCATTAGGATGGTCCCCTGTCTGCTTCCCTGGTTGCAGAGAACACTGAGGATACAAATATCCATCCCTGGTGCTGTCTCAGGGCCTGCATGGTGCCTGCATGTGTGCCATGGGTCCCCTGGGTGTTAACCTCATTCACAAAGTAGCTTTTGGCCTGGGAGAAGGCCCAGCTCTTGCCCTCTTTTCCCACCAAGTAGCCTGGTCTTGGTCCTGCCCTTTGCCAGGGCTGTGGGCTCCCCAGGGTGAGCTCTTCCGTCCCTTTCAGGCCGTTTTTGACTGCGTTGTGACATCTCTCAAGAACGTCTTCAACATCCTCATCGTCTACAAGCTCTTCATGTTCATCTTTGCCGTCATCGCCGTGCAGCTCTTCAAGGGGAAGTTCTTCTACTGCACTGACAGCTCAAAGGACACGCAGAAGGACTGCATGTACGTGCCCTGTGCCGTGGGTCTGGGGCTGCTGACTCCTCTGGCAAGGGCAGGGTGCTGGGTCGTGTCTGCTCTGGTTCCCCATTAAGTCCTTGGCCACGACTTGCTCGTGGGGTGGATGGCATTGGCTGAGCCCTGTCCCCAGTGCTGTGTCCCATCCTTCTATGGGGTGTAGAGGCCCTCAGTTTGCTGCTGTTCTTTCCTCTTTCTCTCTCCTGTCTTACTTTCTCTTTCTCTCTCCCCTTCCTCATGACTGTTATCCAGTTTCTCCCCGTTTCTCCCTGCGGGAGGAAGGGTGACCCCCGCACACACCCACGCTGCCCCCAGGGTTCAAACCCACCATCCCATACTCTGGCAACCCAAAACCCAAGGTCACTCTCCCTCCCAACCTTGCAGAGGGAACTACGTGGACCACGAGAAGAACAAGATGGAGGTGAAATGCCGGGAGTGGAAGCGGCACGAGTTTCACTACGACAATATCATCTGGGCTCTGCTCACCCTGTTCACAGTGTCCACTGGCGAGGGGTGGCCCCAGTGAGTATTCTGCTCGGTCTGTCCCCTTGAATAGGGTAGGTCACATTCCTGTTGGGGTGGTCAGGTTACACCCAGTGGGACTGAGAGAGGAGCTGCTGGGCAGGGAGGTGGAGAAGAATAACAAATTATACCAGCACAACAGAGCTTTTAGCCCCCCTATGAGGCTGGGCCCGTGGCTGGGCTTAGCTTCTTCCTTAGGGAGTGAATGATGGATAATCCCTTTTCTGCGTGGCCCAGAGATCTATTTTAGGTCAATATTAGGGATAACAGTAGGACTAGACTTCTGTAAGTGCTCATGTGAGTTTGGGCAATATTTTTCTCTGTGTGCAGACCACAGGAAAATCCATTTTCCATCAGGGACACAGCAAAGCACCGTAAAACAAGCTGTAGCCATTTGAAAGGGTCATCCTTGAAAGCAGATTAGGACACAGCTTTACCTTGTCATTACACAAGCGTGGACAGACAGAGCTGGGTCCCACTGGAAGTGATGGACATATCTCTGGCTGCTTTTCTTCACCTCTCTGCCCACAGGGTGCTGCAGCACTCGGTGGATGTGACGGAGGAGGACCGTGGGCCCAGCCGCAGCAACCGCATGGAGATGTCCATTTTTTATGTTGTCTACTTTGTGGTCTTCCCTTTCTTCTTCGTCAACATTTTTGTGGCTCTCATCATCATCACGTTCCAAGAGCAAGGAGACAAAATGATGGAGGAGTGCAGTCTGGAGAAGAATGAGGTATGGTCTGGGGAGGGGGAATGAGGACATTTCCATGGGGTTTTTAGCAATTTGGGAGCTTGGAACCCCCTTGATATTGAAAAGGTGAGAAAACCATGAGCCAGCTGCCTTCCCAGATCATGGAGAAAAGAAGTGTGGCAGCCACCCGCTCCCCAGTGTCCGTGGGCCGGGGTCTGATGGGCGTTGTTTTGTTGCAGAGGGCCTGTATTGACTTTGCCATCAGCGCCAAGCCCCTGACGCGGTACATGCCCCAGAACAGACACACCTTCCAGTACCGCGTGTGGCACTTCGTGGTGTCCCCGTCCTTCGAGTACACTATCATGGCCATGATAGCACTCAACACCGTGGTGCTCATGATGAAGGTAAGCTGGTGGTCAGAGTGAGTCTGTCCTCTTTGTCTGGAGCAGTAGGATTAATCAGGATGGGAGCAGAGGGTATTTTGGTTGCGGAGATACTTTGAGACAGCGTCTGTGTGTGCATTTCCTTGGCACAGACACTTGAAACAGCACAGGACCCGAACTGGAGGTGGCATCTTTTCTAAAAGAAATGACCAAAATTATTTAGACCTCTTAACTACTGCAGGCAGATCTGGATTTCCTCTGTGCTCCCTTCTTAGAAGAAGTGGCATCTCTCCTGGGAGAGGGGTGGAGAGAGTAAGGAGGAGATGTTCTTGATGTCCCCAGGGCAAGGAACATGGACCACCACCTCGGGTTTGTCCTGAGGGAGGGGTGAAGAAAGGAAGGAATTCCTGAGGCAGCCAGGGCAGCAAACATAGGCCACTGCCGGGTCTGTGCTGGGACACTCATCAGCCAAGAGGCTGGCAGGCCTCCTCCTGGCTAGTGCTGTCTCTGTTTCCTTCAGTACTATTCTGCTCCATACACCTATGAGCTGGCCCTGAAGTACCTGAACATTGCCTTCACCATGGTGTTCTCCTTGGAGTGCGTCCTCAAGATCATCGCTTTTGGCTTCCTGGTGAGTGCCGGCTCCTGTTCTTTATGAAGGTGTTAATTTGGACTTTGGCAGTGCACAGATTACAGAGGGAAGGTGTTAATAATGTGAGGTTGCTGCTACTTATTTTGGATCCTGGCCTGGGAGCTGCTTCTAGGCTGGAATCCTTTGGTTCTCATTGCACTTCCCACTGCTGGATGCTGCTGGGGGAAGCCACACTGCTGCTTTATTTCTTGCCTTGTGCTCTGTGCGTGGACCATGCATGTTCTGTGCTGCCGCTCTGTTAGCGCCCACTGCTGCTGCACATGCTGGTGGCTGTGCTCCCTTGTCCCCAAAAGTCAGGAGGTGCTGGTGCACTTCTGTCCTTGGGCTGTACCAGTTGGACCAGACCTGAGCAGCAGTGAGACCTCCCTGACTGATTCACGGTCCTCAAGTTTCCAGCTGCTCATTTGGGATTTGAATCCACAGATTGACTTTTCTTCAGCTATTCTTTGCTGCTTATGGGAGGTAAGGTCCACTGTCAGGAGGGTTTCTAGCCACCCTCCTTGCTCCCAGTAGCACCAGTCATGGTAACATTCAGTCTTGCATCAGCTGCTGCACCAGTAGGAGGGGCTGAGAGGTGTCCAGGTGCCTGTGAAGAGGAGGGCAAAGCAGCCTCCTGGCTGTGAAGGTCAACGTGATGAGCTGTTGCAGCCTGACCTGGGCTGTGGCTACTTTTCCTGCTCCCATTTGCCAGGGTGGTCGGTTGGATCCATGAATCATCTCCCAGGAGAAGCTGCTTGCTGCAGACATGCTCAGGTCTGCTGCTGTCTCAGACACAGGACGGTGTTCCGGACCACGGCTGCATACAAATGGACTGCGAGGTCTCCGCCATTGCCCATGAGCAGCTTTGGCCCGTGGCCCAGCACCCTTCAGACCTGCCATCTCTGAGCTCAAATCCACGTTCCCTCTCTCCTTTCTTTTGCAGAATTATTTCCGGGACACCTGGAACATATTTGACTTCATCACGGTCATTGGCAGCATTACAGAGATCATCCTGACGGACACCAAGGTGAAGCAGGGGCTGGGAGCGGCAGGGTGTAGGGTGGTGGGGCAGGCTCTCATCTCCCTCTGACCCTCTCGTCTCCTCCCAGCTGGTGAACACCAGCAGTTTCAACATGAGCTTCCTGAAGCTTTTCCGGGCTGCTCGGCTCATCAAGCTGCTCCGCCAGGGTTACACCATCCGCATCCTGCTCTGGACATTTGTGCAGTCCTTCAAGGTCAGTCTCATGTGGTGCTGCTCCCAAATACGGGCTGTTCTCTAGGTCTTATAGGAGAGATGGATCAGCACAACTTACCTGTGTGTTTTGTACTCCTCTGGGGCTGGACCTGTGATAGATGAGATGACTCATCTGCTTCTCTTGCAGGCACTCCCCTACGTCTGCCTCCTGATTGCCATGCTTTTCTTCATCTATGCCATCATTGGGATGCAGGTGAGACAGACATGTCCGTGTGCGTCCCTCTGGCATGGACAGTGACACCAACACGTCCCCAGCGTTGCACACAGGAGCAAGCCTGGTGCCTGCCTGTCATTGCTGTGCCCAGTCACAGTGCCCAGGGAGATGCCGAGGATAGAACAGCTTCTTTGGGAGCTGCAGGGCCACATGCCCTGGGGAAACTGCTGTGGGCTTGTTCAAGCAAGCCCCACAGCTGCCTTCCCAACTGGTACCTTTGGAGACGTGGCCTCGGGGACTCAGCTGGGCACCCGCCATAGCTGCGCCACTGATGGTCTGTTTGGGTGCTCACATTTAGGGCCCGCCATGACCTCCCAGCTGGTCGAGGGCCCGCAGAGCATGGGGAGACGTCAGCTTTGCAGGCTCCAGATGGTGAATAAGAGGCACGTGAGCTGAACCCCTCAGCTTCGCATGTGCCACGGGGCTGGCTCGCCTCTGCTGTGACTAAATCCCATGCTGGAGATGTGACAAAGCATCCTCGACGATGAGCACTGGGGATGTGGAGCTGCACGATGAGCTGCCACAGTATCAAAATCAGGAGCTGATTTTGGGGTGACAGTGGCCCCTGGCTTGTGCTGCTTGGCAGCGCTGCTGTTTAGGATCTTCCAGTGCTGTGGCTGGTTTTTGCCACCCTGTCCTACACACCTTGGCACCGGCTCCAGGTGTTCTCCTAAACAGCCACCATCTGACTCAGCCCCCCTTCCCGCAGGGTGGTAGTATTAGATTTATTTTTTAAATTTTTTTTTTAACACCATTGTGAACAAATCCCCAAGCAGTAAAGTCTGTGGGTGTTATTTGAGCAAAATAGCTGGAGGCAGAAAATATTCTACAATTACACATTCCAAAAAACCTGTACAGGGAAAAAACACTCTGCAGTTGGTGTATTTTTAGGTTCAGGGAAAGGGGAATAAATATTTAACAGTAATAGCAGCACATTTTTCCAATTTCAGGCACTTTACGAATGTTCATTATGTCTTACCACGGCCTTGGCTGAGGGTTGTTGTTAGAATATTGTCCGTATTTTGATCTTTGTTGCCTTTCTTGGCCCTGGGGATGGTAGGGTCTCTCCCTCCCTTCCTGAGCCCTTCCCCACCCTGTTCACACTGCTGTGCCTGACCCCAGCATCACGGACCATTTCTCCACCAAGGGAAAAGCTCCTGGGAGTGTCCAGGACTGTGACCCAGCACCCACCCAGGGTGGTGGGACCTTGTCCCTGCACCTCCAGCATACTTGGGGTTGCTGGGTGCCATGTGGTGCTCAGATGGCATGGAGGGATGGATGCGGAATGGTTGGACTCAGCTGATCCCAGGCCCTCAATGCTCCTGTTTCCATGGTAGCTCAGCCTCTCGCAGCCTTTGCCACCCACAGCAAATCCCTGCCAAGGAGAGAAGAGTCTCCTTCCCCAGTTGCTGCCTGGCACCAGCTCCTTGGCACGCTGGCTGTGCACCAGCCTGTGTTTGCTGGGCACTTTCATGGAATCACAGAGTCAGAGAATGGTTTGGGTTGGAAGGGACTTTAAAGGCCGTCTTGTCCAACCCCATGGCAGGGACATCTTCAGCTAGATCAGGTTGCTCAGAGCCCTGTCCAGCCTGAGCTGGAATGTTTTCAAGGACCCAATGTGAACATGCATCTGCTTCCCTGGCTGATGAGCTCTTGCCTGAAGAGCTGAGCCCTTTTTCTCCCTTCTGTAGGTTTTTGGCAATATCAAACTAGATGAGGAAAGCCACATTAACCGGCACAACAACTTCCGCAGCTTCTTGGGCTCCCTCATGCTCCTCTTCAGGTAAGCAGCCATGGAAAAAGTTCCTCCGCATGCCAGGATGTGTTTAATTTGGGCAGGGGGTGGTGAGGTTTCTTCTGGGGGCATCCTGACTCCATCCCGTGCCACCACGAGCTGCTGACAGGGCTGTGTTGGGAACAGGAGTGCCACCGGAGAGGCGTGGCAGGAGATCATGCTGTCCTGCCTGGAGGGCAAAGGCTGCGAGCCGGACACGACGGCGACGTCCGGGCAGAACGAGAATGAGCGCTGCGGCACCGACCTGGCCTACGTTTACTTTGTGTCCTTCATCTTCTTCTGCTCCTTCCTGGTGAGTTACTTCCTCTGAGAGCTCTGGGGATCCCCCTTGTCAGCACCCCAGCCATCAGGTCATCTTCCATCACCTTCCCACAATCACTCTTTCTTCTCTCTCCCTTCCCTTTCTCTGCTCCCTCTCTCCCCACTTTCCTTTCTCTCTGCCTTTTTTCCCTTTCATTTAGATGCTCAACCTGTTTGTGGCAGTCATCATGGACAACTTTGAATACCTGACACGGGATTCCTCCATCCTGGGCCCTCACCATCTGGATGAGTTTGTCCGGATCTGGGCAGAGTATGACCGAGCAGCGTGGTATGTAGTCAGCTCCTTCTCTCCTGAGCAACCTTTCAGAGCTGGTTTTAAACAAGGGTCTCTCTGTTCTCCGACTGGACCCATAGTCCTCAGTGATGTCTGGCATAGTCAGGGATGTGCTGCTGTCACCTGTGGTCATTGCAAGGGCAGCAGCTGGTTCCTGTAGTGGTTGGTGGCACAGGCGTCTTGGGTGATGTTCAGTTTGCCATGGTGTTCATCCTGAGTGCTGGATGTTCCTGCTCTTCCTCTTCTCCCTGCCCAGCAGGCAGATCCCTCTCAGCCTCCTTTCCTGTCCCCGTGCACCAGCTGAGAGCTGTTGCCCTGAGACCGGCTCCACCCCTTGGTCCCCAGCACCCCCAGCTCCTGATAAGAGCAGGGCTGAGCAGGGCTTGTTCCCACCAACGGGGATATGCTGGGCTCCTGCCAAGCCACCTGCAGAGGACATTGTGTGGGACGTGTTTGGGGAGCTGTGTTCCTGTGCTGGCCAGCCTGCTCACCCCTCTGGAGATGGGAGGGCTCCGGCTCCTGCACTCCTGCCCTTGCTGATGAGGACCTTGGAGAACAGGGCTCCCATTTGGAGGCAGCAGCCTGTTCCCAGCAGTGGGATGGGCTCAGAGGGGCCATACGTACCCTGCATGGCCAGACTTTGGCTCTGCTCCTGCTGCTGCTGCAGAGGCCTTGCTCTCCACTGCTGCTCCTCGCTGCTCCTCCTCCCTGGATGGTCCCAAGCACCTCTAGAGCAATGGGGGACCCTTGGCAGCTCTGGGAGCATGTTTGCCCTTCACTCAGCCCCAGCACCACCAGGGTGCCTTGTGGGCCCCTTCCAGAGCTCAGGGCCTCTTCGGAGCCATGATCCACCACTGCCAGGGAGCCTGTGCCATCTTAACTCCGGAGCCCTTGGCAACCACACACACTCCTTTTGGAGACTCTTTGCCTCCATTCCTCTTGTCCTGCCCTCAGGAGACCAGCCCCGGCCAAGGTATTTTTTTATGCCCAATATCAGCTCCAACCAGAGAAAGGAGAGGAGGTGGAGCAGTGAAACACCCAGCTGCTTGCTGTGGGGTGTCTCTTGGGAAGGGTTTCTTCACACCAGGCACTTGATTCACTCTCATCCCCCATGTTGGTGGCCTCGGTGTTCAGGGGTCACTGTAAAACAAGCCTGAGCTGTCCTATCCATGCCTTGTGCCCCTCTGATTCCTGAGCAAGCCATGCTTGTAGCCAGAGGTTAGGGGACACAGGAGACACTGGTGGCAGCCCTGGCCCCGGTGCCGGGCAAGGAACGGGTGAGTACATCCCAACAACTCCCACTGCCTGTGGGGCAGAGTGCTGATTCCTGACAGCGGCACCATCACACGGAGCTCTCACGGGGAGAACATCCAGCACCAGGGGGGAGCAGGGACGGGTTTTGCCCAGATGGTTGGGTTCTTGTTGGTTCTTCATCTCTGGCCAGTGATGGAGAGGGGATAGGAGAAGAGCAAGGAGAAACCAGAGGCAAAGGCGCTGGGTAGGACGGTGGTGCTGCTCTTTGCCTTCCCGTGTGGTTTCCCTCCAAGCTTGTCCAAGGATGCCCGGGAGGCTGCAGCAGCTGCACCTCAGCATTTCCACCCCACGCGGTCCCGCTTCCCGAAGGGCTCTGGGCTGAAGCAGAGTGGGGAGCTCAGCATCCTGCACCCCTCCTGCCAGCTCTCTGCCTCGGCTGCTTCCTTGTTTCCGTGGTGCGGGAGGATACGGCTGTATCCTGGGATGGCTGCACCGGCTTCTGTGGGAGAAAAGGGGTGTGTGTTTGGGAGGGTTTGCTTCTAATAATGTGCACCCTTGGCAGAGCGTGTGCTGGTGGTCGGAGCACAGGACGGGACTTGAGAGCCCCAGGTGCCATAGCCACCAGCTGGTCACATTATCCCTCCCTGTCTCAGGTTCCCCAGATCTTGGAGACACAAGTGGCTCAGCTGTCAACCTCACTGGGACCTTGTGGGTCTCAGAGAGTTGGCTGTATGAGGACAGGGGCTCTGTTGATGTGGTGGGGAGCGACTCCATGGGTCAGAAGTCAACCAAGCTGCAGGCTCACCCTGTCTAAAATCCCAGCCCTCTCCCACCAGGCGCAGGGGTCAGGGGAACGATGAGGAAGGGTGATGGGATGGTGTCCACCACCAAAACTGTCCTTCTCCAGGGTGAAGATGGGACAGTGTAAGGAGATATGAGCTGACTCTCATGGTGGAAAAGGCAGTAGCTGATGCTCACAGCTTTCTCCTCTCTGGGTCTGACAGAGCCAGAAGGAGAAGAGCTGTGCTCTGCTGGGGGTCTTGCCCCACAGATGGCCCCAGCATCCCCCTGTTAAGCTCTCCATCCTCCCCTCCACCCTCTCAGTGTCCTATTAACCCACCTGTGCTTCCTTTGCAGCGGCAGGATCTCGTATAAGGATATGTACAAATTAGTACGGGTGATCTCGCCTCCTCTGGGCCTAGGAGAGAACTGCCCCTACAGGGTGGCGTGCAAGGTTTGCCTCCCAGTCCTCCGCCACAACCTGGCCACGGGACACACCATCCACCCCTCCTTCCCCCCGCTCCACTGCCACCGCGCCTCCCCAGGGAACCCTGACGTTGCTTTCCTTCGAGTTTAAAGAGGTCCAATGCCTCCCAGAGCCAGCAGCTGTTCCCCTCCAGGGGAGGCATCAGTGGGGCCAGGCGGGGCTCAGAGCCTCTGGGGTGGGTTTTGACAAATTGTGCCCCCCAGACAGCCCTCTGCCCCAGTTCCACCGGCGCAGAGAGCCCTGAGGGGCGCCAGGCCAAATGCCACTGTCCCTGCTCGACTTCTCAAAGCACCTCACATGGGACAGCAAGGCTTTTTGGAGGGCTTAGATGGAGTTTGCTCCTCAAGAGGGAAGTGGGGAGCAAAGGCTGGAGGATGTTGGGGACTTTGCTGTTGTTTTGGACAGTGAGGGCTGGGAGAGGATGAGGAGGCCAGGGTGACCCCTGTCCCTAGGGGATGCTGTGCTGTACCCAGCAACCCTGTCCTCAAGTGTGGCACTTTGGAGGACAAACAACCACGTCTCTGGGGAGCAGGACTCTTGCTAGTCTTGCACATGGCTTGCTGGATCTGCCTGGGAGATGGTGACACCAGGGCACACCTCTAGAGCTCGACAGCTCCTCTCCCTTGAGCTCAGTTCCTGGCTGCTGACCATGAGTTCAGGGCCGCGATTTGGTCTCGTGTCTCTCTGACTTTCAGGGGGTTTTTTTAAATTTTATTTAGGGGTGATAGTTGAGGAAAATCCTACACCTGCCACATTCTCTGAAGTGCCGTGACCTCCTCTGTCTGTGCCTATGGCACGAAAGGATGAATCACAGAGCTTGCTCTTCCTTCTGCATCCCTCATAGCATCTGAGGTGTACGAGGGAAGCTCAGACAACCCCAGCCCTTGCTCTTGCCTCTGCAGAGGAGGACGGTTCCTTGGTGCAGCGTGGTGTAGTCACTACTTCCTTCTGGAAACATCGGGAAGGCATTTCTTCCAGCTGTCATCCGTGGCACAGCTCTGTCAGCCTCCACTGCTGGACATGGGGATGGTTTTGCCACAGGCAAAGAAGCACAAAGAAGACAAGGCCTGGATGATGGGTCATCTCATTTAGGAAGATGTATTTAGGAACAGGAGACTTCTTTCAAAAATCTCAGATGGCTCATCTGTTCCAGGAAGGGCTCTTTGGAGTCTTTCCCCTCCTCTCTGCTGCTGCATCCCTGGCAAAAGATGGCAGCTTGGCTGAGGACACTTGCCAGGTCCCTGCAGGCAGAAGACACCTTTGGGAGGAGTGGTGGGTCCTTCTCAACAGGGCTCCACTGGCAGTTGCTGCTCTCCTAAGCTGGATCACCTGAGGCTCAGACAGGTACCTGTAATGCTTCCTAGGAAGAGGGAGCTCTGCAGCAATCTGGGCTTTCTGCTGACTGTGGATGGGCAGAGCAGTGAAGGTGGGTAAACTGAAGGGGAGGCAGAAGCAAAGAGTACTGAGAACAGCTTCTGTTGTCATGTGGGGGAGACCATCCCCATCTCTACCTTGTGTTACCTCGGTCTCCTCCTCCCTGTGCAGAAGATATTTCAAGAACATGAGATTTTCAGGGGTTCCTTTTGCCCTGGAACAATTCCCAAAAGACGAAAAAAATCCATGTGATTGTTACATCTTGCCAGATCCCAAGATGCCTAGCCAGCTTGCACACCTTTCAGTTCAGTGAGCCTACCCTGCCTGTCAGGTGAATGCTCCACAGATAATATCCCTGTGGACATCACGTGTTCCTGAATCTACTCTCACAGCACGTGCTGTTCTGGTGCTCCCTTCCTAACAGCCTGTGTGGCACAGTACTTATTTCCTAACCACAGGAGGACAGATGCCCTGTCTCCCACATTTCTTCCTCTGCCACTCACAGGGTTCTCTCAGGGCCAAGCCATTAATCCCTGGTGGTTTTACAGGCCACCTTGTGCTGTAGCCATGGGTTACATCTCTGTCCAGACACGGATAGATGGGTCCGATCCCCCATCCGGGATGTGCCTGGACCAGCTCTTGGGAGCCATCCTGCTCAGATGGATGTCATTCCACATGCCTGCCTGTGCTTCACTCCGTGGGGAGGTGGTGTCCAGGCACAGCTGTGCTGCTCGGAAAGCTCCAAGGTCTCTGCTCTGAGGAGCAGCAAAGTGTGCCATTCTTGTGTGATGCATCTTGGTCACTGACGCAAAGTCTTCCTTTCATGGAACCCGTTCCTCCTTCATTGTGTATCTCAGTATGAAAGGCAGTGGCTGTTGCGTGCTGGGTTCCCCAAAATTACACCTGCCAGGAAGGATGGGTGGAAGATCACTGTCTTGCCTCCTTTTTTGCACTGAATTCATACATGAAAATTTTAGTCATCTCACCCTGAGCTGGTGCACACCCAGCTCTGACAAGGTGCTGCTTACGGACTCCTGGATATTCCGTCATGGTCATCCTGCTTATCATTCTCCAGTGTTCCTATCAATCATCTTTTGTGTTCTGTGCCTGCACCCCAAACAGCTCCTGGCACCAGGTCTGTTCACATCTGAAATGTCAGGACTTATCTCAGTAGGGGCCTTTTTGACCGGGGGCTGCTTCCAAACCCTGAGAAGAGGAGATCTCATCTCCCCTTTCCATGCTGCTCTGAGCACATTCTAGGGAAGAAGCCAAGATCCTATGGGGATGCTTAAGTTTTCAGCAGTGCCCTCTCTCCCAGGGCACCCCAGCTGAGATGGGCTCCTCTCCAGCTGTGAGGGTCAATGTCTTTGGTGTCAACAGGTTGCCCTGGCCCACTGACCATCCTGAACCTTGCAGTGCAGGCTGGGAGCCTGGCATGAGCGGAAGAAGAGGTGGCCAAGCCCAGGATCCCTGGGAGATGTGGATGTGCAGAGAGAGGGAGACACAGCCCAGCTATCCCAGCCTNGGGGGGGGGGGTGTCCTGCCCTAACTGCTCCCGTGGGAAACCCAAACGAACGCCAATGTTGGAAGGCCCAAACAGCTGCCTCTGCTGAGACTCTTTAAACTCCAACCTGGTGGAACTTGCAGCCGCATGTGGGAGAGAGCCAGGGCGGGAGCATGGCATGCCCGACTTTTCCTCCCGGTTTTTTTTTTCCAGCCGATTCAGCATGCCTTTTGCACTGGTGCATGGTGGGAAAGTGGTCCATCCGCAGAGCCAGACGGAAGCAACTGGGCATCTTCCTTTGACAAGTGACCCTGGCCCACTGCCTTCTATGCAAGATGCTGCCTCCCAATTGCATAGACCCCACGAGCTGGGGATACACAGCCTTTGGCTATGGGTTAGGTGGCCATGCCAAGCAATACCAGGCACCCCCCGGGAGGGAAGACGCTCCGGAGGCCACAGAGCACCGTGGTGCAAACCACCCTTATCTCAAATAACCCATGGCTCGAGTGCCGTGTATCTGATTTATACCACTCGCACACAGCCCTGGAACCTGTGGGACAAGGTGGGGGCTGCTGGAGGGCTTTAGGAGAGGGGTTGAGACCAGAGGTGTCGTCCCAGGCTGGTAGCGAGACAGGCGCTTGAGGCCAGCAGCAGAGAGGAGAGGGGTGAGTTGCTTTCTGCCAGCATTCCTGGGTCTGTGTGAGCAGTGCTATAAATCCACATCAGGACAGTCTCTCATGTATGATTTGCCTTGATTAACGGGTTTCCTGTTCTTTTCCTGTTTGTCCGTTTGTTTTTTTTCTCTCCTGTTTTTCCTGTACTATTTTTCGTTTGTACGTTTTTCCGCTCTCTGGGAATGCCTCCTCTCTCTGCATCTCCCTCCCTCCCCTTCCCCCTCCATGAGCAGTGGCCGAATCCATTACACTGAGATGTATGAAATGCTGACTCTTATGTCACCACCGCTAGGCCTCGGCAAGAGATGTCCTTCCAAAGTGGCCTATAAGGTAGATCAACCCTTCCTTCTCTGGGGGTTAGAGCTGAGCAGGAGCTGGGGTACCTGCGGGGGGTGGGACTGGGGGAGCCGGGGAGTTGTTGGGGTGTCCAACATGTGTTTGGCTCACTCCTGGGCAGCCTGGTGTGCCCACAAGAGCCCTGGCCATGCTGCCTGGTCTCCACTGCCCACACACGTGATGCTGCCGTGGTCACTCGCAGCTCCGAGGGGAAAAGGAGGGGCAGGATCAGCAACAGTGTGGAAGCGGGAGGGCTGGAGGAGGTAAGGTGAGGAGCAACCCTGTAGCACAGTCAGGAGAGTGAGATGTCCTTAGGAATTCATCCCCAGGGGCTTGGAACCGTCCTCCTCCCAGACGGTGCAGAAGCCCATGGAGATAGGAAGCAGGTGGGCAGTGAGGACAAGTCCCAAATCCCATAGGAGCAGGCCTGCTGTGTGTGAGGAGCCAGGAGCATCAGCATGGGCTATCCCAGGGATGGCTTGTGCAAGGCAAAGCCAGGTGCCTTCCAAAGGCATCTCTGAGTTGTCCCACCTGGAGTGGTGGCTGTCAGTCAGCTCCCAGCTCCCAGCTGCATAGGCACGGGTCGGGAGCATGGGCAGCCGTGGAGGACATGCCGTGGGAGCTGCAAGGCTTTCTGGGGGCAGCAGCTGCCAGGGCCAGACCCAGAGCTACAGGAGGATCTGTTGTCCAGGAGGAAATTAAGAGTTTTTCTTGGCCGTGGGCTGCTGCCTGCAGCCCTTTTAGCAGGGCTGGCACAAGGGGATTCCTGCACACTTCCAAACACGCTTCCACCCTCTCCGGCTCTCACGTGTTTGTTCACACAAGCATACATCCACCATCCCGCTTTTCCAGGGGAAAAAGGGAGGCTTGAAAGCAGGAAAGGGACATGAGAAGCCAGGTGAAAAGGAATGGGCAGGGAAGGGCTGACCCAAGGTATTCACAAAGCAAAATATACTCTCTGGAAAGTGGATCTGGTCACTTCGGTTTGCACCCCACCTGCCCAGGGTGGGGAAGGAGCATGGCGTGTCTAACCTGCCTTGGTTGCCCTTTTCTCTTTCCTCCTGCACTTTTTCCACCCTCCCCTTCCCTTCCTTTCCCTTCCCCACCCATGGATAATTTGGACCCCCTGCATGTGCTGGCAAACTTCATCTCTGAAAGACGCAAAAAGGGAGCGCCAGGATGTAGCATGCTAGAGGAATCCAGCCGATCTGAAGTCCCTGAAGGTTAGGGACCCTCCTCTCCCCTGCCCCAGGTGGGAAGGGTTGAGAGCTGGAAAGCCAAACCACCCGGGAACGGAAACCTGAGCCCCATCTCCCTTTTCCCGCACATCCCACATGCCCGCATCCCTGATGGATCAGGTGTGTCTTCCCAAAAGTGCCAGGGGGTGCTGTGGCAGCCCCGGTGCCATGGGGAGGGGGGCTCAGGGGCCGTTCCTGGGGTGCAGGAGGAGCCCTGGAAGGCAGTGAGCCGGTGTCATGGGGTGGAAGGAGCCGGGGAGGGGGGGGCGGCGGGGTGATCCTTGCCCTTCTTTTTTGGCTGTGCTGTTTTGACACTCTTTGTTGCTTTTTATTTTTTTTTTTAATTTTTATTATTTTTTTTTCCCTTTTGTTTAATGTTTAATTTCTTTTCCTCCAGCCTGGTCGATGTGTTTTTCGATATTGTTTTCCGTCCGCTGTTTTTTTCTCTCTCTTGCGCAGAGACTGGTGCTGATGAACATGCCCGTGGCCGAGGACATGACAGTCCACTTCACCTCCACCCTCATGGCGCTGATCCGCACAGCCTTGGACATCAAAATTGCCAAAGGTAAAGGCTGTGACAGAGAGGGGACAGAGCCAGCGGGGTTGCAAGAGTGACCGTCGTCCTTTCATAGAATCCCAGAATGGTTTGTGTTGGAAAGAGCCTTAAAGATCATCTTGTTCCACCCCCCTGCCATGGGCAGGAACACCTTCCACCACCCATCCATCCTGGCCTTGAACACTTCCATGGATGGGGCATCCACAGCTTCTCTGGACAACCTGTTCCAGGGCCTCACCACCTTCTGAAATTCCTCCTAATATCCAATCTCAGTCTGCCCTCACTCAGCTTAAAATCCTTCTTCCTTGCCCTATCATCTTTCAAAAAGTCTCTTTCTCTTTGGCCAGGCTGAGGACCTCACAGCCAATTTGGGATTGGCTGCCCAGAGCCTGGGTGTGCATGGATGGGAGCAATTACCTTGAACAGGCAAATTTCTGCCTCTTTCTGTTTAAAAAAAAAAAAATCAATCTATTTCTTTAGGGAAGAGATAGAAACAGCTTCTTCACTAGAAGCTGTTTCTAGAGAAAAGAAACAGCTTGATGTCCACTGTGTAATGGAGGAGAGAGAGAATTCCCCTTCCTCCCCATGTACAAAGCCAAACCAAGGATGGAAAATACGTGCTTGGCGTCCTTAGGCTGTGGGGAAAAGAAACCTCTCTCTCAGGGAAGATAAAATGTTCAGATCAGGAAAACCTGCTCTGTTATTGTTGCTGGGAAGGCTGTGATTCATCAGATCAAAAACTTCCTGCAGAAACACGGCATTTTCAGTAAAACATCCCCTGGGAACAGCTCAGCTATTGGAAGAAAACCCAATCCAGGGCAAGACATCAGCCAAAGGCCAGTGCTTGGACAACGATGGGTTCAGGCCCCTCTGCACAAAGCAGATTTGAACCTGGGTCTCCTACAGCTCACCCGAATTGCCCTGGGCTGGGGTGACTCTTTTAGGGCATATTGACAGCTTCTGATGAACTTGGGGCTTCCTAGGCTGAGCAAACCTCTGGCCAGAGAGCTCTGCTCTCCATGCACAGCCTCTCTGAGCATTTCAGGATTTACCAAGTGGAGCTGCTCTTCCACCAGCACATGATCTGCTCACCAGCAAAAAGAAAGTGGGGCAGCAGCAGGTGTGTGTGGGCTGGAGTAGGATTGGAGCTGCAGAGACGGACCCAAGGCAAGCTTGAAGGTGGCAGCTTTGAGTGGGAGGGCAGGGGATGGGGAGATGGAGGCACATATGGAAGGGATGGTAGGGAAGTTTCCCTGTGGGAGCAGGAGACCAGGCTCGCTGATGCAAAATGGCCCTCCCAGCCCAGAGAGATGGATGCTGCTTATGAACCTCACTTCAGGATGGGAAAGGGGGGTTGGTTGGGCCCTGGTGCCAGGGTTTGATGTGTGTGGGCCATTTTTGCCCCCTGCTGTTGAAGGTGGTGCAGATTGGCAGCAGTTGGACTCCGAGCTTCAAAAGGAAATCCTGACCATTTGGCCTCACTTGTCCCAGAAGATGCTTGACCTGTTGGTACCCATGCCAAAAAGTGAGTCTCTAGGGGGGCTGTCATTGCTTTCAAATTCCCCTCATCCCAACAGCAGCTTCTTCCCAAAGGTGGGGAAGGTGGGGACTGGCCAGACCCATCCCCAGCTCAGGGAGAAGTGGGGAAAGGGTTTGTTCTGCCTTGTTCTGCTTGGCTGCTTGGGAAGTCTCTGGAAAATCACCCAGTTTGCAGGGATCGTCTCCTGCCAAAGCCACAGTCTCCTGTAAATCCTCTCTGGAGCATAGCAGGGAGGGAGGCTGAGCACACCCGATATGTGATGAGGATGTGTGCCTTGGTGGCTTAGGATGATGATTTCAAGCCATCTTCATCTATTTTATCTCCATGGGGAGTGTCTGGCTGCTCAGCACTCTCTCTTTCGGAACGGTGGGAAGAGTCCGAGGGTCACCAGGATATCCCACAGCAGGGCTCTTCCCAAGACCATGCTGGTGCCTTCTCTTACAACACAAGTGACCCCACAAGTGACTTTGTTCCCCTCTCATGCTCCCAGCCTCTGACCTGACTGTTGGGAAAATATATGCAGCCATGATGATCATGGATTACTACAAGCAGAGCAAGGCGAAGAAGCAGCGGCAGCAGCTGGAGGAGCAGGTGAGGCTCAGCGAGGGCAGAAGGGGATGTTCAGATCACCCTCGCTGCTTCCCACCACCTCCCAACCCAAACATGCAGCCAACTGGGATGAAAATGGTGCTGCGGGTTGGGGTTTGGGAACTACAAGGTGTGTCTGTGTTCGTCCTCAGTCCCTGACAGGGAACACAGGCACGGTGGCCGCTTTCTGAGTGGTGGGAGCTTGGTTGGTGAAGCACTGGATGTTCATCCACATTTCCTACAGGCTCAGTTTCTTCCTTTCTCCAATGCAGAAAAATGCCCCCATGTTCCAGCGCATGGAGCCATCCTCTCTGCCGCAGGAAATCATCTCCAACGCCAAGGCTCTGCCGTACCTCCAGCAGGACACCCTCTCGGGCCTGTGAGTACTGCTCAGAGAAGAGGGGCGATCCTGTCACTTCTCTGTTCCTGCAGCCTTTGTTTCCTTCCTGGAGCTGGCAGTGGGCTGCAGAGAGGGTTAAATTGCTGCTGGGAGTGGGGAAAAGTCTCCCGGCACAAAGTTTTTGCAGGATTCCAGGTACCTGGCGTGTGTCAGCCTCACCAGCAGCAGCAGAGGTGGCAAAGGGGGATGGCTGGGGGTCTGTGGATGCTCATCCTGTCACTCTTACCTAGGAGGGTCTGGGGTGAAGCTGAACCCCGGGAGCTGCTGAGCAGTGGGTGGTGCAAGGTCAGTGGGGGATTCTAGCACCCTGGCTGGTGGGAATGAGGTGGTAGGGGTTTCTATCACTAACCTTGGGGTGTCCCACTGCTGCTGCAGGACTCGGGGCACTGGTGTCCTCTCCTGCCCGGGCACCACTTCAGCTCTGCAGGGACCATGATGTTTGTCTCAAACATGGGGTCTCAACAGCCTGGGGGGCAGGCACGGGGCTCTGCAGCTCCGAGCTGCTGGAGAGGTGATCCCAGCAATGGCAGCACCTGACCCATGGCCTCCCTGAAGCTGGGCTGTGTTTGCAGGAGCAGCCGAGGTGGGTTCCCCTCGCTGAGCCCGCTCTCGCCACAGGAGATCTTCCAGCTGGCGTGCATGGATCCGGCTCAAGAGCAGTTCCAGGAGCACCAGTCTCTGGTAAAGTCATGCACTGCTCCTCTGCAGTCCCAGCACGGATGCTGGTGGGCATGGGGAGGTGTGGGGAGTGAGCACAGCACAGGGATGGCAGCTGCTGGGTCATGCACACATCCAAAACAGGGGACAGATGTCCCCGATGTCCTCCAGCTGGGGCTCTGCCCCTCGTCTCCGGCACTGGGGACAAAGCCATCCCTGGACCTGCCCTTGTCCATGGGCCCAGGCAGCACAAGTGCTTTTGGGGTGAGAACCATGACCAGTGTCCTGCCGTAAAATATCCTTCTCTTCACGGGCTTTTTTTTCCACTGAGCACTCATTTCAGTGGGTTACCCCGTGCTGAGTGATGGTATCTGATGTTTTCGGATTCGTGTCCATTTTGTTGTCAGTGGTGGTGTCCCCAGTCCCCAGCCAAGCTGTCAAACTGTCTCCAGCAGGAGCAGCTCTCTCCGGCCTCACACACATGCCGGCATGTCTGTCTGTGTGTGTGTATATATATCACATACCTATATATATCACACATCTCTCTATATATCTCCGTGTCTGTGTGTGCGTTCCTGCACCACCCGACGCAGTGTTGTACCACTGTGCGTCTCCAGCCCAGTCCGTGTCCCCAGGGTCTGTAGCTCTGTGTCACCTGTGTATGACACAGGCAGGCATCTCCTGCCTCTGCCACCCCGGCCACATGGGCAGGTGGCAGATGAGACTCCCCTCTCCCCCATAAAGTCACCTTCTAGTGACCTCCAGGGTCACTCTGTGCCCATCTCCTCGACACCATGAGTGAACATGAACATCCACGGAGTCCCCTAAACTGGGACTTAACCAAAGCACTCAAGTGCTGTGGACAGCGTGTGCTCTTTTAACAGGGATGTAGCCAGGAAGCTTTTGAAGCAGGGTCAGAGACAAAATCCCATCCGTTTGTCCCCCCCTGGCAAAAGAAGGAGCTAAACCCTGGGCAAGCAGGGTGTCCCCAGACCCAGGCAGGGTTTCCACTATCACTGTTAGAGGTGCAAGGGCAGCAGGCCATCAGGCAAACCTGGAGCACCATATCAGGGCTCACCTGGGGACTCTGAACTGGAGAGTACTTTTCAGTGGCAGTGTGATGAATTCTAATGGCTTAGACTCTGTTTTTTTATAGAATCATTGAACAGTTTGGGTTGGAAGGGACGTTTCAAAGCTCATCTAGTTCCAACCCTCCTGCCACGGGCAGGAACATCTTCAACTAGATCAGGTTGCTCAGAGCCTCATCCCACCCGGCCTTGAACACTTTCAGGGAGGGAGCATCCACCACCTCTCTGGGTAACCTGTGCCAGTGCTTTACCACCTGTTTTTGGCCAACTTAAATTCTGCCCCTGGCTGAGCAAGCAGGGCTGTCCCCTGCCAAGAGGGCCGAAGCAGCGCGCTGCCTTGTTCCAAGCCCATCCCAAGAGCTTGGCTGTGTGTTTATTTCCAGGAGCCAGAGGTTAGGGAGTTTCAAAGAGTGCAGCCCTCTAACCGTGGCAGCTACCTTCCCGTGGACACTCAGGACCACGCTGTCTCTGGGAGGGCCTCCTCCATGCCTCGTCTCACTGTGGATCCCCAGGTAAAACCAAGCAAAGCCCCCACAGGTGCTGGGTCTGATCAAAGCCTGCCAGGTAACAATGGGGCTTCTCTCTGTGCTGAGCCCTGTGGCATCCCCAGCATCCAGATATTGGAGCTTCTCCCCTTCTTTGGGGTGCTGCACAAGTAGGAGAGCTACTGTTCCCCTAGAAGGGGGACTCTGGCAACAGGGAGCAGCCTGGGGGATCCATCTCCTGGCTCACAGGGGAGGTCCATGGTGCAGAGCAGGACCACACCAGGAGGCAGCAGGTTCTCCCCATGGTGGGACGTCCCCTCCTTTCCTCCGGCCCTGGGCACTGGTTGAGGTTTGAGGAGCCCCAACCCAGCTGTCAGAAGACCACAGGTGATGAAACACCTCTGTCCTTTCCCACTGTCCCAACACATGCACTTCTCTGTCTGTCCGGGGGAACCCAGGCCACGTCTCACCTCCTCATCTGTCTGCCTAGTTTCTCTGTTGTTGTGTCCCGTGCTCAGCCTCCACCAAGACACAGATGTTTTTCGGGGTTTGGTGTTGCTGTGAAGTTTCTGGGCCTGCTTTCTCACAGAGGTGCTGGTACAGGCACCAAGTCCTGATGTGGCACTTTGTGGGGGTGTGAAAACAAAGGGAGCCTTTGTCTCATGGGCTTTCCTGGTCATTCAGCAGCAAAGGAGATGACCAGAAGGAGGGGATGGGAGCAGGAAAGGTGAGTGGAGATGGAGAACAGCCTGAGGCTGCAGTGGCAAAGAATATATTTGCTTGAATAAAGCAAAGGAAGTATGGAAGGAGGTGATGTTTTCCCCATAACATATGAAAACACAGGCTGGAACGAGGGTAGAAAGTAGGAAGGAGAAGCATGCGAGGGAGCAAGAAAAGGGAAGGGAAGATAAAGCAACAGCGTGAGCGGGGAGATAGGGAATGAGTGCAGGGGAAAGGGATGAGGATGTGGGAATAAAGGAAGAGTAGGGAGGAGGCGTGTGGAAAAGTGGTGGCAGCTGGAAAAATGAACAGAGTGAGGGGCACTGGAGGACCCCTGTCTGTCAACAATCTTTCCAGTAATTGCTCCTCTTGACCCTGTTTTCCAGGTGGGGAGGGATGCTGGGGAAGCAACCTTGGGGGCAATGGTCTGGTACCCTCCATGGCCCCACACACAGTGGGAAGTGCTGCTGCTCTCCCCCCAGCACCTGGGCTTGGATCGGGGCCGCTGGCTTTGCTTGTGCAGCACAGCTCCAGCCAGCGGGGGGGAAGGGGAGCCCATGAGCACCAAGGCTAAACCCACTTTCCTCCCACCCCTGACTTGCGCAGAGATTATCTGGGGGGGCTGTTCTCAGGCTGGCTGCCCCCCTCCCCAAATCTCCCCATTCCACAGGGTGGTGATCCCCGTAGTGGGGGTGAACTTGTCATTCTTGACAGCCGAGGCCCCCAGCCCTGCCTGGCGCTAATGCTGTCCCTGGCTGGCCGGGGTTGCTTGCAGGTGGTGACAGACACCAGCTCCATGCGTAGATCGTTCTCCACCATCCGGGACAAGCGGCCCAACAGCTCCTGGCTGGATGAGTTCTCCATGGAGCGCAGCAGCGAAAACACCTACAAGTCCCGCCGGCGCAGCTACCACTCCTCGCTCCAGCTGTCCGCCCGGCGCCTCAATGCTGACTCGGGTAAGTCCAAAAAATCCCCAAAAAACCCTCCAGCTGAGCATTCCCTGCTGCTGCAGAGGGGATGGTGGGGACTGATGTGGCTGTCCCGCAGGCCACCGGTCCGAGGGGCACCGCTCGGGCAGGGAGCGGGGCCGATCCAAAGAGCGCAAGCACCTGCTGTCCCCTGACATCTCCCGCTGCAACTCCGAGGAGAGGAGTCCCCAGGCACAGGAGGAGTCACCGGAGCGGCGGCGCGAGTCCCGGTCACCCAGCGAGGGCAGGTCACAGACACCCAGCAGGCAGGTGGGTGACAGAAACCCCTTCCTAAGCACAGAGGAGAAAAAGCTCCTTGCCAAAACCAAGAAGATAAGCCCCAGTTCTGGGAGCTCTGAATCGTCTCATCTCTTGCTGGTGGCATGTCTGTGTCCCCTGTGAGCTGACCAGGCTGGGGCTGCTTGGGCACCCTGCAGAGCATTTCGGGACGGGGGTGGATCTCATGCTGATCCTCTTGCCGCTTTGGCATCCACCCCCTGTCAAGGTCAAGGTGTCCCAGCTACACAAGCCTGGAGGGGCCACTCAAGCCTTGAGTGAGCTTGAAGCCACCCATGGAGATGCCACCCATGGAGAGTAGCACCTGGCAAGCCGTCAGCTCTTCCTTCAGCAGATTTGGGGGTGCTTTTTGCTTTTGACCACCAAGGGCATGGAATCATAGAATATCCCGAGATGGAACAGAGCACAAAGATCATTGAAGTCCAACTCTTGGCCCTGAACAGGACAGCCCCAAGAATCCCACCATGTGCCTGAGAGCATTGTCTGAATGCTTCTTGAGCTCTGTCAGGCTGGTGCTGTGACCGCTTCCCTGGGGAGCCTGACCACCATCTGGGTGAAGAGTCTTTTCCCAATATCCAACTTAAACCTCCCCTGACACAGCTGCGTGGTGTTCCCTTGGGTCCTGTCACCGGTCACCACAGAGATCAGTGCCGACCCCTCTGCTTCTCTTTGTGAGGAAGCTGCAGACCACGATGAGCTCTGCCCTCAGCAGGCATCGTCCTGTTCCCTGGGGCAGACCCCGAGGCAGGGATGGGGCAGAATCCTCCCTTCAAGAGGGAGGATTCTACGGGGAGCCCAGGGTGGGGAGGGTGGGTGTGTGGTGTGGTGCTGTCCTTGCCCCTCCATTCGCCAGCGTGTCCTGGTGCGTTGCAGGGCATGGGCTCCCTGAGCGAAAGCTCCATCCCCTCCATCTCGGACACCAGCACGCCCCGGCGAGGCCGCCGCCAGCTGCCGCCGGTGCCCCCCAAGCCGCGCCCCCTCCTGTCCTACGCCTCCATGCTGCGGCACGCCGGGGACACCTCTCCGCCCGCCGACGAGAGCGAGGGGGGCTCGCCGCTCCTCTCCTCCGCCCTGGATCCCAACACGGCCGGCCCGGCCGAGTCTTCCAGCTCCCCGGCGGGGAAGCAGAGCCGGCAGTCCACCCCGCAGCGCTACATCTCGGAGCCCTACCTGGCGCTACACGACGACTCGCACGCCTCAGACTGCGGTGAGGAGGAGACGCTCACCTTCGAGGCGGCCGTGGCCACCAGCCTCGGCCGCTCCAACACCATCGGCTCGGCGCCGCCGCTGCGGCACAGCTGGCAGATGCCGAACGGGCACTACCGGCGGCGGCGGCGAGGGGCAGCGCAGGGTGTCATGTGTGGGGCCAGCATCGACGTGCTCAGCGACACCGAGGAAGACGACAAGTGCTAGAAACTGCCCCCCCGACCCGACCGCACCTCGGCTGCCCCCCGCCCCGCCCCTCTCCCATGCATGCTCTTTTCCACGCCTGGGGATGAAACTAAA
>VZRQ01004838.1:30424-50697 GCA_013397975.1 Machaerirhynchus nigripectus | reverse complement strand
CAATGCATGCTCTTTGCCACGCCTGGGAATGAAACTAAACCAAAACCAAACGCAGGGGAAAAGGAGAAAAAAAAAAAAATCCAAACCAACCGGAATGGAGGGGAAAGGAAAAGAAAAAAAAAAAAAAAAAAACCACAAAAAAGAAAAGAAACGAAAAAAGTCTTTGTGCAAAAAAAAAATTAAAATCTGTCGACTTTCATTTATTACTATCACTTTTTTTCTGCACAGAGAAGCATTTGATGGGCGGCAGAGCAGCCCGGCCGGGCTCGTGTGCTGGGGGACAAGGGAGAGCCCCCCCAGCCGCAGCCCCTCTCCCTGCCCCAAGACAGACCCCTGGGAAAGCTCATCCTGATGGTTTTTTGCTTCCTATGGCCGGAGAGTCCCAGCAAAGGGATGCAAGGGGCCCCCCTTTGCTCTGTCACTTGGGCTTGTTGCTGCTGTTGCTTTGAATTATCCTCCCTGAGGGTCTCATCCTGCCTGGAAAAGGGGCAAGATGTGACGGTGGGGTGCAGGGGATGAGGGGTTGGGATGCACCCAGGCAGACCAGAGCAGCTCTGGCTGCCAGAGGGGGCAAAACTGGTTTGTACTGGGGCTGGGGGGCTCAGTGCTGCCGAATGTATCCTGTCTCCCACCAACATATATTTATTTATATATGGAGAACTCTAGGTGTGCCTGTGTGTGTATATACGGGGTGTGTGTGTATATATATTTATATGCTGTATATATAAAGATATACACATACATAGATTTGTTGTAATCATCTGACAATGCTGGGGAGTCCCCTGGGGCTCCTGCTGCCTGCACCCACTTTGGTGGGGACAGGACCAAGCCTCCCCGGGGGACTGCTGTGCACCCATCGCTGTAGCAGAGCGTTGGGAATGTCACCTTGCTCCCTCTCCCAGGTGTTTCCAGCAGTGGGAATTGCATTTCCTCTGTTAGAGATGGCTGTGGCGAGGGCTCCTTGGGCAGCTCAGCTGCTGGCAGTGCCTGTGGGAGTGGGATGCCCAAGGGATGAGGACAGGGCTGTCCCCGGGAGTACAGCTCACTTGGCACTAGCAGTGCCAAGGGGGTGATGGCAAACCTCTCAGAGGCTTCTTTGCTGTGTGTTCCCAGGAAAAGAAGACATCCATGTCCGCAGGGGAGTGAAGATGTTGTGCGTGCATGAGGTACCTTAAGATCTGTCCTCCTGGCAGAGGAGTCTGGCTTTGGCACCACCCCTGCCTCACATTCCCCTGCAGCCGTGGCCTCTGCCCTCTCCCAGGGCCTGGCACCCCTTTGGAGAAGGGCTGGCATGAGGGACTGGGTGTGCAAACCCCATGGCCCAGGTGTGGGAGCAGGTGGGTGTCCGAGAGCTGGGGGGACTTTGGGAAGGAGCGTTGTCCCGGGGGGCGAGCAGGGAGGTTCAGCTCTTCTTGCAAACACTGAAAATGCAGAACAGGGCCCCCTTCCAGCACCTGTCATTAATTAGTCTGGTAATTACGTGCTGTCAGCTCTTAATGATCCATGCTGTGGGTGCAGTGCTGCGCCCGTCAGCCTGGGAAATGCTGCTGGTGGCCTGTGGTGCTGGGTGGCTCACCCTGGTGATTAGTGGTGTGTTTCTGCTATGAGTTGTGTCTGTCATCAGCCTGAGCGTGGTCCTGGGGAGCTGGAGGGTGCAGTGCCGCTGGAGCCTCAGGGAACGGCTTGCTCTGCGGGCTGGGGGTGGTCGGTGCGTTTGGACCAGGCGTGGCCGTGTGTGGAGATGGGACGTGGGGATGGGCAGGGAAAGGCAGCACAGCCCTCGTCCTGCCCTTCCTCCTGCCCACGGCTTGGCTTTGCTTTGCTGCAGGTTGTTGTGGTCTGGGTCCTTGGAGCTGTTGTCCAGCTGAGCAGCAGCTCTGGCAAGGCTTTGCTTTGGTCCTGGATAGCTCATGTGTTCTCCTGACCGGAAGACGCTACGGGCACAAACTGCCCTGCTCCTGCATGTGCAGATCAGCCCCTGCCCTGATCGCTTTGTGAGCTCCCCTGAAGGAGCTCTGCTTTGTGAGAAGTGAATCCTACTGGCTCCAAAGGCTTCCTGCTCCGGGGCTCGTGCATGGACCAAATCCCCTCTTTCTGATGGGCAAACTGCCCTCTGTGTACCCACTCACAGGGCCCAAAGCTCCTCCTGCCTTCAATGGTCCCTGCTAGTGGGTGGTGCCTCTGCTGTCCCTGCTAACCCTGTGCTTCCCAAACAGACACTTCCACCTGCCCAGGGATCCAAAAATTCCACAGGCACCCCTCTCCGTGGCTTTGGCTCAGATCCTGCATTGCCCTCTCAGCTCTTGGGGACAAAACGAGTCCCGTGCAGCTGTGGGGAAGGTCCCCAGTGCTGGCTGGGCACACGGGCATCACCTGTTCCCTTCCAGCCATCCGTGAGCAGTTTGTGGCTTCACCCTGAAGCTGCCGGAGCGTTGCTCCCTGTGGAGGAATTTGGGAGAGCCGGGTCTGACGGGCAGCGTGGGATCGTGTGGGATCGGGGACGAGGGACGTGGTGGTGCTGGGGGCCGGGGAAGGCGATGCCGTACCTGCTCTAAATATAGGTGTTGGTATCGTCTCCTTCTAAATGCAGAAAGGTGTCTGACAATGCGCCGGGCTCTGAGTAAGAGCCCGCAGGGAGGGAAGGAGGCGGCTTTTTGTGTCTGTGCCTGGCGGGTGGGAGGGAGGCAGCGATGCTCTCGAAGCGGGGGCACGTTTCATGCGGATTTCGAGCTTTTTGGGCGCTTTTCTTTCCTCAGCCCCGGCGTGGGGCCGGCGAGCGGTGTTGGTGATGCTCCACAGTGGTGGCACAGGCTGGGGCACAGCCCCCGGGGTGCACCCGCGCTGGCACCAGGCTGCAGTGTCTGAACCTGAGCTTTTTGGCATGTCAGCCCTGTGTTTAACCAACATACAGAAACTGTGTGAAACAAAACAGAGCCCCTTTTTACCCGGGAAGGGTCCGAAAATGCCCCGCTTCTGTCTCTCCTGAAGCAGCCACAGTGCTGCTCCCGCGGTGGGGGGACAGGCAGGGACCTGCGGGGACAAGGCGGCACCTTCACAGCGCGTATCTGAAACCAAAAAACAACCCCCAGGAGTACCACGGGAAGGACTGTGCCGAGGGGGGAGGCAAACCAGCCCTAAGGCACCACTGCAGCCTGTGCCTTGCTTTTCAAGGCGCTGGACTCGGAATTGCTGCTGTACAGTATCTCTTCTGCAGATTTTTGGACGCTTCCTCAACCTCCCAGACACCAAGACTGCCACTGCACTTGCTGTCGGTGGCTGCTGGCCATGCTTGGCCACGGGAGGCAGGATGGGAAGGGGGTGGATGTATTTCGACCTCTGCCTGCATAGGACATGCTCTGCCCAGGCAGGAGTTCACCAGTAGCATGCAACTGGTTCCCAGTTCGGTGCTGGGACTGGACTCAAAGCCCTGCAAAGCTCCTGGGGGGCCGTGGTGGGTGTGCGAGGAGGTGCGGCGGCCCTGGCACACACAGAGCCCTGCTGTCCCCTCCAGACTGGCTGTCCCAGCACCATCCTCCTGTCTCCCCCAGGAGGCCTTGGATGGCAGAGCCCCCCAGGTGTGGGGCTGGTGTCTCCTGAGACTGTGGGAGGGTGCGTGGGAGATGCTCTGCCTTCATCCCCCAGGCTCTGGGGTGGGATGTTGTAACATAACCTGCTCATTTGGACCCAAACGGGGAACCGAGCTGACCACCAACAATGTACAACTCCTCAATGTTTTTTGTCAAAAGGAAAGAAAAATAAAACCTTGTTGTAAAGAACCCCTGCAGACCTGGTCTCATTGGCACCCCCCGTGCTGGCGGGGCCGTGGGGACTCTGGGCATCGTGACGGACCCCTGCAAAAGGTCACCATGGCAGGGAGGGGGAGGCACACAGCCTGTGCTGGCAGTGCCATCATGTGGGATGGGGTGTTCCACACCCCCAGGCAGGGTGGGGGGCTGTGGGGGAGAGGGGCAGGGATGGTATTTGAGATCCTGGGGTAGCTGTGGCTCACGCCTGGCTGCTTTGAGACACGGGGGCTGTGGGGTACTGGGGTCTGGGGAAGCTGGGGGAGCCAGGGCCAGGAGCCTGAGGAGCTGTTAATGGTGGCACTGCACCAAACTGGCCAGGGGAAGCCAAGAGCATCACAGTGACATCGTATCACTGAAGGAATGCAAGGGAGCACCAGCCTGCACACCAAACTTGGAAACCCTGCTGGCATCCGTGGCTGTGGGGGATCCAAACAGCTTGGCCACTCCTCCACGCCTGCACCCAAGAGATGTCAAGTGGATGCAGACGCTGCTGCCTGGCCCAAAGCTTGTGGGTGACTTGTCAAGCAAAGATGCTGCAGTCACGTCTTACATTCCTTTTTTTGCAGAAGTGTTTAAAGCATGAAAAGTTCTCTGGCAGCCAGAGGTGAGGCAGCAGCCTGTGGCAGCCTCCAGGCTGAGCACAGGTGACAGGGATGGTTCATGGCTTTTCAAGAGCACTCTCCCTCTTTCCCAGTGCTCTGCCAAGAGCTCAGGGAAGCATGAAGGCAGTCGCCTTGTCTGGACCACCTTGAGCTGAGCTTTACCCTGTGTGTCTTCCGTGTGCTGCTGCCCCTCTCTGTGTGGTGCCACCGAGGACTAAGCCCAGATGCTATGACCTGTAGGAACTGGTTTTATCCTGCCCTTCACTTTGTACAAATTTCCCTTTATTTCCCGAATGCTGACAGATTTGGTTTCCACTTCTTTGGCTCATGAAGTGATAAAAAGTTTTCAGTGGGAAGTGTAGAGTTCCAGGAGATGGCCCAGCTTTGAGAGCACTTCCTGAAGCGATGAATGCAGTGACAGCCCAGCATTTTTTCAAGCTGGGAAGTAAGTTCTCATTTTATAGCAGAAAAAGTGATCTGCAGCTCTGACTGCGGGGAAGGCTCTGCAGGGTGGTGATGCCACCTTCATTGCTGAGGGCTTTGCAGTAGTGTTGGAAGCAGTTTGAGGAGAGGATGTCCTCCTGTGTGGGCCAGAAGTGCTGCATTAACATTCTTTGAAGTGACTTAAGTATGAGCTCCTCCAACAGCTCTGAAAGCCTTTGGAGTGTGCAGGTCTCTGATGGACATCCCATGGAACCCCACCTGGGATGCTCGTCCAAGGATGAGTGTTGAATGTCGCTGCTTGAGAGCTTGACCACCTCTACCACATTTCCCCAAATCCCCTAAAATATCTGGGGCCATGAAGAAGATACCCAGAGCAATGCAGAGGCAGAGCTTCACCCTCGCAAGGGAAACTGGTGCTGCAAAATGGGGAGCCTTTGCTGTTGGAGAGCCAGAGCTCTGCCTGGCAGGCGCAGAGGCTAAAAAAAGCCCCTTGACAAATGGAACAGAAAGGTTAAAATTATCTGTACGTCATCTGAATAACAATGGCAATGCAGATTGTACCTGCTTATAATAGCTCCAGGAGACAGGGGATAAATTGGGAACAAAAGTACCCCAGAAACAGATGCTGCTGGCATGCAGCTGCCAGAAGTGCCGGGGCTGCTCCTCCTTGAGAAGCCGCTGGGGGCAGGGCCACCAGAGCCCAAAAACCTGGTCTGTGTGTGCTCTCTTCACCTTGCCCTGCATGCTCCAGGATCCTTCCAGCCCCCGGTCCCAGCAGAGCTGCCCAGAGAGTCCCAGCCCCTGGTACTGGCATTGCGGCAAGCACTGTGCATGGCCTGTCTTACATCCAGGTACCCTGGGGACATGAAGAGTCCTTTCCTCAGACAGCTGCAGATCATCACCCCGTAACCTGGCTCTTCCTCCTGGGAAAAGACCCGTCCTGGGAAGAAGCCTCATCATACTGGATTTCTTTGTCTCTGCCCCACTTTCCTCCTGCAAAGCCAAATGAAGGCTCATGGCACCGGGTGCATTGGTATCTCTGCAGGCACTGGCTCTTTCCTAAAGGCTTCCTGGATTACTTTATAGGCAGGATCTCAGCAATTGTGCACCCCTGCAAGGGAAGCCTGGCTCTGGTCCTTTGGTCAAACACCTGATGGTGGCCATGCTCACTCCTCCAGCAAAACAAGGGAAACTTGGCTGTGAGGCTGCTGGAGCCAAACCCAAGTCCCTTGGGGAAGGAAAGGACAAGAGGAGGGGGCAGGAACCTGAAAGAATGAAACCTCTTCTCTTCCTTTTCGCAGTCCTAGCAAGGTGTTTAAAATCCATCCGTTCAAGGATGAGGGGGCAGGGTTTGTTCCCACTGGGGGCACAGCTGATGGCTCAGATTGGAGACGCCGGGGTGGCTCCCGTCCGCCTCCTTCCGTTTCCTTCCTCTGGTGGCACTTACGAGCAGCCCAAGGATGTGCGTGGGCTCTGAAGTGGGGCTGGTGCTTACTCACACCGGGAGCCACGTGGAGCTGCCGGCTCGTGGGCTGGCAGCACCGACAGTTCCTTGGGACAGCATTCCCCCATGGATGAGCATCCCCCCATGGATGAGCATCCCCCTGACAAACAACCCCATACAATCCTGCTCCTTTCCAGAACCACCGTGTTCCCCAGGGAAGCGGGAAGTGCTCGCAAGGATTGTCCTCCCCTGAAGGGCTGGAACAGCCTGGCCTGGCTCAGCACCTCTATTTTTTGTTCTTCTCATTTATTTCTGTCTCTTGACGCTGATCTGCCTGGCTTGGCGATGTAGTGCTGCACATCTGCACTGGCCATGTTTGCCAAACCCCACAGGGAGCAGGGGGTCTGGCAAGCAGGTGAAATCCTATGGAATTCCCTGGAAACTGGCCTCTACCAGTGCACAGAAGAGCCAGCTGGTACATGCTGTCTCCCAGAAGGTTTTTCGGAGCTCTTTTGTGTCACCTTTGGCTTTACAGGCAGCAGGGAGCAAGGGGATGAGCAGGGCTGGTCTCACCCTTGCCTCTTCCAGGGCTCGTCTTGTCTCAGTACCCACAATCTCATCTCCTGCTGAAACTCCACTGAGCAGGAAAGAGCCCACTGTTCATTTGACTTTGCTATTTCTGTGCAGATAATTAAAAATAACCTCAAACCAACATAAGTCTGGCTTCTAAATGAATGCCAAAAGCATGAATTGCTCTCCTTTCCCAGCTAGTACCTCCCTCTCCAAAACGGGGCTCTCCAGGTGTCCCTGGCATTGGGCAGTTGGGTGCTGGGAGAGCTGGGCGAGTGGGTGGAAGCCAAGCAGCAGTGATTTGCAGCCAAAATCACCCCAAATCACCCTCTGTGCTCAGCTCGAAGGCATTGCAGGGCTGAGCTGGGTGTCCCTGCAGTGTCCTGGTGCACGGATGAGTGGCCATAGGGACGCTGGCATGGGTGTGACACAGCCGGTGGGCAGCTCCAGACTTCAGCAGAGGTACCAGCAATGCTTGGGGTGCAAGGAAGGGGCATGAGGGATAAGGGTTACTTTTTAAAGCCAGGCCTAAGCCAGACTCTCCCTCCCGCACACACTCTCCTGGGACTCAGTCAATTTATGGAGTACTCTGCCATAGCTGATGTGATCTTCAGACTGATTTTCACAGGTCTAAATCATGGCCATCATGAATGATGTGAGGAGGTTTGGTTTTTTTTCTTTCCAAAAGGGGAAGAGCAGAGAAGAAAATAAATCCCAGGTTGTATTTCCCAGCATATTGTATTTCCTTATGGTATCTGGGCAAACAAGGGGGCTTTGTGCATCTCTGGGTCCTTTGGGTGAGGGATGCAGTGTGCAGGACCATCAGACTGAGCCACAAGTCCAGCTGCCCCTTCCCTTGGCTTCTGAAGTGTTGACAGGGGCCTGCAAATATNCCTCGTTTTTTTAGGTTTTTTCTCACTGATCAAAGGGTGGTCCCCATTTACACAGACATAATTTTTTCAGGACTTGTCCCAGCTTGAGCCTCTCTTCCTCCAGCATGTGATATTGTGCTGGATCAGCAAGTCTCACCTCCTTAACAGCCAGGAGCGCATTAGGAAACCAGCGTGAGCTGTGCGAAGGAGCTGTGAATTAGCAGAGCCTCCCCTGCCCCTTGGCAAAGGCTCGTCTTACACCTCCCAGCAGGAATAGCTGCAGCTGCCTACTGCAGCAGGAGCGAGAGCGCGGCGGGTGCGACGGGGGGAGGCGGCGGGACCAGCCCGGATCCTTGCACCCTCTCAAGGACACGGCCTCGGGTCACAGCCGCTCTGCCACACCAGCCCTGGGAACAGCGGCTCTGCTGTGGCCCCGTGTCTCCGCGGTGGATGGATCACCCCTCTGCAAGGACGAACATCCTCGTCCCCAGGATCACTCAGAGGTGGAAGATGCTCCACTAGATCAGAGAGCAGGGAAGAAGAGCAAGGAAAGGGGTAAAACAAGACAGAAAAAGCCCACACGCTCCTCTTTGCTGCTTGGGGACATTTTTGTGACGAATGTTGGCAAATCCCTGCTTTGCCCGGTGCTGGTTTGGGAAGAGGGACATCTTCCCACCCAGCTCTTTCAACTCAGCAGCGCCGGAGGGCAGGAAGACCTACGGCAGATGGGATTAGCAGTCACATGTGCCACCACTCTCTCCTTGCCTTAGCCTCTTTTTTTGCCTGCGCTAACTCCTCGAGCCGGTGTTCAGCCTGTGCTAACGACAGTGATTTGCTGCTTGACACAATTGGCTCCTTCGCGCGTCTGCGAGAGGCTGGTGGGTGTTTAAACACAGCCGGCGGGAGGGTTCTGAGCAAGGCTGGCTTTCCTCTGCATCATGCCCAGGAGCATGCCGCCAGGAAAGCCTCTCTGGGTGCCGGAGAGCCCAGCAGCTCTCAGGAAAAAGGCCTTTTGCATTGTCACCTCTGGCCGTGAAGCTGCTGCCGCCGCCCTCAGGACCTCTGTCTGTATCACCCGCTTCGGAATGTTCAGCCAAAGCAAGCCGGCTGTAGGAAATGGTTGAAGAAGGAGATTTTGTGGATAAAATCTGAAACGCCTGCTGGAACTAGCTGTTCCCAGACCCTGATGCTTTGGGGACAGAGCTACTAGCACCGAGTGTGACTCTCAGCTGAGGGCTTGGTGCCAGCTCCAAGCTGTGATGCCCATTCCCATGTGAGCAGGGTGGGGATGCTGCAGTGCCCAGGTGTAGCCTGCAAACCACCTCTGAAATAGCAATGGTGGGGCTGAGCAGCTCTTCCTCCCCTTCAGGGAAGGATTTGCAGCCCCTCCCTGCAGAGATGGGTCTGTCCTTTGGCCAGGACATGCTTCCACCATCCCTATGTCCAGCTCACACGTGGGCAACAAAGGCATGAGATTAAAGGGCTGAGAATAAAACAGTTCCCAGAGGACTGAGCATTACTCCTCTGGTCTTGACAGAAGCTGGTTTTGTTGCCTGAATGTTTTAATTGTGTTTCACAGAGTTTCCCCCGTAGAAACACTTTTTTACTCTGCTTGTGGGAGTTTAGGAGGCTTTCAGTCAGGGCTGTTTTTGGTGGGGCTGAGCTGCTGCCCCATTTCCCCCAGGACTCTAACCTGTCCCCCGGACCAGGCTCTGCACCAAGGGAAAGAGTTTCAGCCCTATTTTGGCACACAAGTGACCACAGCTCCAGTGAATTAACTCAGAGGTGTTATTACAGGCTAGGAGGACAGGTCAGGTTTCAGCCTGGGAAGGAAAAGTGGGTAAATGATGTCCTACAATCATCTCCTGGACGGAATCGGGCCAAGAAATAGGCGCTTTTTTTTCCCCATATTCTGCCCCTTTTCTGGGCTCATAGTGAAGGGGGATGGCTCTGCCACTCCTGTGCAGCACTGTGGGCATGGGGGACATGGGAGGATGCTGTCCCACAGGCTGGGGAAGGGGAGAGGCTCCAGCAGCACCAGGAGGGAGTCTGGCCCTTCTCCCAACAACAAAAACTTATTTTAGCTGGGAAACTGGAGGTCAGGACGGCTAGACAGACCTCCCAGGCTGAATTTCACAGCCCTGAGTAGAAGTGGTTGATTTTGCCAGCGCTGCCATACGGAGACACGCTGCAGATGGAGAACACTGTATCCTCTGTTCCTGACAAACGCCTGTCAGGACAGCTTGAATATAAAGCAGGGGCTTAGGCGGAGGGAGCTTATTTACTGTTTGCAGTTCCTGGTTCTCTGTAGGTCATCAGGACCTCTGGAAGGCCAAAGCAAAGCTCCTGTGTGTCCAGCAGGAATGCAGAGCCCCAGGCTGGGTCCTGCAGGGGAGGAAGCCGAGCCATGGCGTGTTGGCATCCACAACATGCAGAGGCAGGCAGGCACAGAAGATGGCAGAGGTATTCCTGTGAGGGACCCGGACTGGATGGACCTGGTGTTGCCTAATCCTGATGCCAAGAAGCCATGGAATAATGCTGGTGGCCAAGCGACCAACCTCCCCACCCCAGTGTCAATGCTAAGATGTGCTGCAGAGAGGAGAGATAGCTCCTTTTTGCCAGTGTCACCAAGGGGGACCCTCCTGGGCATCCTCCTCCTGCTCAGCTCCCCCTGGTCCCCACCATTTTCTCCTGTGCCCCCAGAGAAAGGTTTTCCTGTGAACAGGGTCACACCCTGGCAGTGTCCATCAGCCCTCCTTGGCCTTGGCAGAGGGAGAAATGAGACAGGCAGGACCGAGGGGACAGCTGAGAGGCGAGCCGTAAAACTGCACTCGGATTTATTTCAAGATGCAGCTGGAATTTTATCTCATGTCTGTTCCTGTGCTCTGTGCCTGACGCTGAGGCGTGTGAGGACAGATGTGGCTCCATAAAATTCATCTCTGCTTAGGGCATGGGAATAGCAAAACCTCCCTTGAACAGCCATGTTTTAATTTGCATTTCCAGGGCTCTGGCAGAACGCTGGCTCCTGTGGTGTACTCGGAACTGGAGCCACTACACAGCCATGAGTTGCTATATCTCTGTTTTATGGGGGCAATTTGGGCAGCTGCCAGACTTGATAACTCTCCTGGTGTTATCCCAGCCGTGATGGTAGCTTGGGAACTGGGGAGTAAACCAGCTGTAGGGATTCCTTTAGTGGGTTTTGGGCTATGAATCCAAACCTCAACTTGGCTTGGCTGGTGGAATTGGCTATGACACAGAATTAAATGTCACTGTGCCACCCAATGGGTGATAGGTGTAAGACGGGAAAGAGGGCATAATCAAAAAGAGGGGGAGAGAGAAGCAGGGCTGGAGGTGATCCATGAAAATGCATCCTAAGATAAACAGTCCCATGGAGCATGAGGATGAAAGGAGGGAGCTGCAACCTAACAGCTTTTCATTAATAGAGCTGTGGTGCTCATGTGGTCACAGTGACAGGTCACAGAACCACAAAATGCTTTGGGTTGGAAGGGACCTTAAAGCTTGTGTTGTTCCAAGCCCCCTGCCGGGGGAAGGAACACCTTCCACTAGACCAGGTTGCTCAGAGCCCTGTCCAACCTGGCCTGGAACACTTGCAGGAATGGGATGCAAGATGCCTAGAAGGCGCTGTCACTTTTGCACCAAAAGCTCTCTCAGTGCTGCTCTGAGACTGTCAGAAAGGCCCAAGCTGCCTGGTGCTGTGTGCTGCAGTGACAGCCTGCCTCTCAGTGGGGACAGGGATCCTGGGGGCGAGGCCATCTGGATGCACAGGAGGAGACAGCCTTTGCTCCCTGAAATGTCAGCTCAGGGTGGAAGAAGCAAATCCTGTTTTATGGAGGCACAAACAGCTCCATCAAGGGAAGAAGGAGACTGTCCTAGCGGTGATACCGAGCCCTGAGCATCCTGGTCCTGGCTCTGAGCACATGTTCTCTGATGACGTGAGGTCTCAGTGGTGCAGGGAGCAGAACGTGCCTTTGGTGGGAGCAGATGCTTGCAGGCAGCTCTCTCACCATTCAGGCAGTGGTTCCTGCCTTGCCTGCCCAGCGCAGATTGAGCTCTCCTGGCATGGGGCTGCTTCCCTGCAGATGGGCTCTTTGCATGCCTGCCTGGCTGTCGGGGCCTCGAGTTGGCTGGGGAGACGCTTCCCGTGGCTGCAGAGATTGTCATGGGATCTAAAAATCTCTCCACAGATAATCGAGGTGCACCCAGCAATCAGCCTGTGCTCTGTGACCTGGTCAGATCTGGGGTAACACAGTGGTCTGGGTGTTGGGAGATGAATGGAAGTGTGGGCAGTTGTGTGGAAGTTTGTCAACAAAAGAGGCTGCATGGCAATGGATCTGAGGCTGGAAAAGATGGCTTGGTGTGCTCCACAAGGCTCCAGAAGCTGTATGAGCTTCCTGGAGCAGCAGAGCAAGGATCCCCTGTACAAAGGTATTCTGGCATTTTGGAAGCTCTCCAGCAGCAGCCACAAACACAAGTGTCTCCTAAGAGCCTCTCCCACGAGGCCCCTGATGGATCTTTCAGCGCTGAGTCAGGAAGAGGAGCTCTGTGGGGTGAGTCACAGTGGCTGCTGACAGCCTGCTCATCCAGCTGTGGGTCCTGCTGGGCTTTGGTCATTTCAGCTGAAGCGTTCAAGTGAACACAATGTCTGTGTTTTTTAAATGAATCCTGCTCCTTCTTCCCTTCGCTCTGCTGCGCTTCCAGCTGTCCCCACGTGTCTGCTGCATGCCAGGACTGTCACGGAGAGATGACCCAGACTCCCAGCTCTCATTCCCCACCAGGTGCTGTCTGAAGGATCGAGTGCCTGAGTTGTCTGAGTTGCTGGTCTCTTCCTGTGATGCCACTGCTGACTTTTGTGTGCATTGTCACCCTGTGGGGACGTGTGGCGTGGCTTGTCCTTGTTCTGCAGTGATGCTCCAGCACTCTGCAGGTATCTGTTGCTTTGTGCCTTCTTGGGCACCGATCCTGCAGACACAGCCAAGGGTGGAGGAATTTTTCCTTTTCTAATCAGAGGCAGTGGGGAGGCCCTGCCAGTGGAGAGCATCTCTTGTTCTGCAGGAATGTAAAAGCTGAATGATTTCCCCACGGGCCCAGATGAGAATGCACCAAATGAGCTTGTTTGCATTTTAACTTCTCAGCCCTGTTGGTAAAGGCTGACACACCACTGTCCTCCCTTCCCCTGGGCAGTGCGTGCCTGTGAACACAGAGGGTAGCACCAGCAGTTGGGCTTACCCTGGATGCCACTCTGTTTGCCAGGAGAGGTGGCATCAAAGTGACACCAAGGGCTCTGGGGTGGCCAGGAGAGCATCGCTGTTCCTTCAGGAAGGCACAGCAGGACACTTGGCTTCTCTTCCTCACGTGCCTCACAGCAGGTGGATATGAGCAGGGGTTGTCCCCTGCCCTCTCCCCAGTGAGGTTTTCTTGTGCTAAGAAAATGCCCAGCTCCGTCTGGCTGTTTTTCCCAGTTGGTGGGGCTGAGTCATTGCTGTTCCTCAAGGAGAAGGTTCATTTGCCCCTGGGTGGCAAAGCCTGTGTCCCTCATGAGTCTGTCGTAATATTCCTCTTGTGAATCCATGCGTTTCTTTAGCTGAGAGAAGTGTTTGCCATTCATATATCTCTGTTCTGTAAAAACGGCCACTTGTCTCTGACGGGAAGCAGTCGCACCTATGTTCATGGATCAGCCCTGTACACATGTGAGAGATTCCAGTCAGCCAAGTGTGCCCATAAAATCCATCTTTGGAGGGCCACAAAGGTGCTCAGAGGGCTGGAGCACCTCTCCTACGAAGACAGGCTGAGAGAGTTGGGGTTGTTCAGCCTGGAGAAGAGAAGGCTCCAGGGAGACCTTAGAGCCCCTTCCAGTGCCTGAAGGGGCTCCAAGAGAGCTGGAGAGAGAATTTTGATGAGAGCATGGAGTGACAGGACAAGAGGAAAAGGCTTTGCATTGAGAGAGGGCAGGGTTAAATTGTATATTAGGAAGAAATTTTCCATGTGAGGCCCTGGCACAGGGTGCCCAGAGAAACTGTGGCTGCCCCATCCCTGGAAGTGTTCAAGGCCAGGTCGGACAGAGCTTGAAGCAACCTGGGATAGTGGAAGGTGTCCCTGCCACAGTGCCTGTGCAGACACAGGATCTTTGCTTTGAGGAGCAGGAGTGCAGGTTCCTACCCATCCTGGTAGGAACACGCTTCTCCCATGGTACAGGAATGTGCTTTGGCTCTCCAGCCTTGCCAGCTGAGTGCTAGCATGCCCAAGCCCAACCCCACTGCCTGGTGTTGCTCTTGGAGTTTGCTTGCCTTTCCTGAAGAAAACATCATGATCTAAAAGTGTCTTAGTCATTTAATTCCTTGCTTGCATCCCCTGGTGTGCTTTACCAAATGTGTGGGACCAGCATATCTCAACCCTTCTACCCAGGGAGGGGAAAAGATACTGCTCACAATATTGAGCCCCTATCACCTACTGGTGTAGGGTCCTGCAAGCTTGCCCCTTCCCATGCCCCTTCCCACTTTTTTTTCTCCACCCTGCCTGTGTGTCTTGCAACTCTTTCCTTTTTCTGGAAAGCTGAGGAAAGAATCGAGCGTTTGCAACAATTTCTTACGGTGTTCGTTTCCTTAGAGAGCTGATTAGAGGCAAATAGGAGAGAATTTAATTGCATCTATGTTTTTATCTCCTCCCGAGGTAACACGATTTGCCAGGAGAGAGAGAAAAGCCTGGATTCTATGGCATCAAGCACACTTCTGTTGCCTCCTGTGTTAAACAGACGCATCAGCCCTTGGGGTGTTGGTGTCAGCAGAGTTGTACGAGAGGTGATTTTGGCCTGGCTTGTGTCAAGAATGCAAGAGATGAGCAAGGCTCTCATCAGACAAGACTCTCATCAGCCACCCTGAAAAGGGACAGCTGGGCAGAGGCAGCCACCAAACTGGGCTGCGCTGGCCTGTCCCACATGGATCAGCAAACGTGGCTGGTACACCATTCAGCACTGAGAAGGTTGCAGGAGTGTTTCTTCCAGCAGCTGCAGTGGTGGGGTGGGACACTGAGCCTGCCAGACAGGCAGGCCCTGCACTGCCTGCACCCTCACAATTTTCCAGCTCATCCTTACGTCCTCTCCCTTAAGGAGATGTTGTTCCTGCCTTTTTCATTGCCATTTTACAGTCAGGCTCTTGTTTACCACTGAGCTCTGGAGGGGGCTGGCTGGGAACATCTCCATAGGGGTGCCAGGAGCTGCCAGGAGATCTGCTGTGGTAGGGGACACCAGCTCCTGTGTCCAGTGGGGATGGGCTGGGGGTCTTGTCACGTTTACCCACACTCATCCCCCTCCAGGGGAGTGGGGGCTGCTGAGCTCTGCAGGCGGGTGAGACCGCTTTGATGCACAAAGACGAGCCCTTGTGTTTTCCTCACTAACTTCCATCTTTGTCTCATGTAATTTTCTAAGCAAATCTCTATGGAAACAGGTACTGTTTGTAATAAAGCCTCTGTTTTTCACTTTGCTTTGTTGCTGTCGAGGAAGGAGGGGGCAGAGACCTATAAAGGGCAGATGAGGTTTAGTTAGGGAGAGATGATTCAGCTGCCTCAGCCCTTGGCACAGATGGGAGCAGCCTTAGCATCCCTTCATCCTGTCCTTGCTGATGGGAGATGGAGGCTGAGATCATCCAGACCCCTTCCAGGCTCCCTTGATTTTGGTGGGGACTCACTGGTCTTCAAGGTCCCTTCCAACCCAAATCATCCCAGGATTCCTGTCCCAGCTGGATGGAGGGGAGCACTGAGGTGTGGAATGGGGGTAAGTGGTTCTTGTCCAGAGCTGATAGCACAGATCTGATGTGTCCCCAGCAAACCACCAGCCCTACAGCCTTACCCTGTCTCTCCTGAAGATCACCCAGTGCCAGCCGTGTCTCGGCGTGACCTGACAGGACCTGCTGTGACATTGCCCTGGGGTCCACGTGAGCCACCCCCATGGAGCTGAGGTGTGGGGGGAGCAGGAGCTGTGGGGGTGACACAGAGGGGCCGGAAACCACCAGGAGCCAGAAGGATGCACAAGCCCCCGCCTTCGTGGGATGCTGGAGCTCCGTCATCTCACAGCGCTTCCTGCCCGCAGCCTGTTCCCAGGCTCGTGAGCTTTCTAACTTGTTTGTTTATTTTGGGGAGGGAGGGGGATGTTTCAAGAGCTGAGAGAGGAATATTTTAAAGGAGGAATTCAGTGCCAGATTGGCATCCTCTGCATCAGACAGAGCTGTGCACCAAAGCGTGCTTGGAGCTGCAGGAGGGAGCTGCGTGTGTCAGCTCCTTCTGCTGGGAGTCACCCTTGGTATTCAGCCACCCCGGGCCTTTCCAGGGGCTGTGGGGGCTACTGAATACAGAGAAACCTGCAGCACACTCGTACTCAGGTCCTGGGGTATGCCTTAGGGTGTTATAGGCTTTTTCTGCTTTCTACCAAGTCAGAGAGAGCCAGGCCCTGAGGCAGAGGTAACGGGCCTCTGACACAAAGAGGAATCCATGGTGGCACCCGGGTCTTGGCGTTCAGAATGAAGATCCTCCACCCTGACTGGGAACTGGTGTCCTCTTCCCATTGAGAGCTGGTCCTTTTAGGATGGGAAAGGCCTCCAAAGGTCACTGAGTCCAGCCTCTAATCCAGCACTGCCAAATCCACCATCACACAGGCCAGGGGCTCTCTAGCCCACGGAAGGACGTGCTTTAAGACGTTCCTCTACCGCCCGTGCTTTTCTATAAGCGATTCTTTGTGTTCAGCCCAAACCAGCCACACGTGCCCACCCTGCAGCTGAGGCTTGCTCCAGGTGAAATCCATCTCACCCGTTCCCAGACCTGCTCTGCCCAAGGGAGCTGCTCAGCTGGAGCTGTCAGGAATGATGCTTGAGGATTGTCAGCTCTGGGTGCTCCAAGGGCGCCAAGCTGGAAAATACTCCCTTTCCACTGCTGTTTCTGTGAGAATTACATTCGCTTTAAGAACAGGGATCCAGACTAAAATGTTAATTTTGCTTCCTTCCAAGAGGAGTCAATATTAGAGTCTTTGTGATCCTGCTGGAATTACAATATGTGATTACTGTGGTTGAGACGCTGGTTAATTACCTGCTCATTTGTTGTAATGCTCCTGAATAGCTTGCAAAACTGTGGCAAATGCATTGCTTCTGCTTTTAATGGCTTAGAAAAGGTTATTCATAGATAGTAAAAGATAAACAGTGTTCCCTGTCACATTAGGGTGGTACAGCACTTTCCTGCTTCCCTGGGGGTCCTTCCTTTGCCTGGGAAAGACAGGAATTCACAGGTGAGATGAGGTAGGCACCTTAATGCCACTGATTTCACATCCAAGCTGATCACATCACCTTGGATGTGGAGCCTGTCAAGTCCCATGGCCATGCCAGCAAGGTGGGATGGTCCAGCCTGCTGGGGAAACTGGCTGGAAGGAGCTCCTGCAGCACTGCCAACCTTTCTGAGCCTTGTTGAGCCTGCTTGTCATGGCCTGTTGGTGTCAGGGAGTAGGGGAAGGGCTTTAGTGGCCCAGGAGGGGGGTCAACCCCACTCCTGCTCCCTCCCAAGAGCAGTGCCTGATTCTGTGCCCACAAGAGCGCACACGTCAAGGCAATGTTTGCTCATACGAGTGCCTGTTTGCCCACACAGCTCATTTGGACATCTGGCTTGGCAGATTGGTGCACATGGGAAAATGGGCAAGGAAATACTGAGGCCTGGATGGCAAATTTGGTCTGCTTTTCCCTTTCTTTTTTTTTTTTTTTTTTTTTTGTAGGCCCATCAATCTTGTTTCTTGAAGTAATTTGANGGGGGGGGGTTTTTTTTTTGGGGTTTTTTTTTGTTTGTTTGTGAAGGTGCTGCTTGCAGTCTCCTGGTTAGAGCTGCATTGAAATGTGCCTTCACGAGGGCTTTGCCTTCCAGATATTGCACTCTAATCATCTAAATTTTATCTCTGTCTGGTGCAGCAGGACACCTAAAATATTTGCCAGCTTTTTAACCATGATGCTTTCTTGTGACCCTGTCATGGACTTTGCCTCTCAAGACATGTCCCTCTTGCAAGGCCTTTGGTCCCTTCCCCACACCACCCCAAAGCAAAGTGGTCTGTCAGCACCGGCCTGGGACAGGGACAAGGACACAAACTCGGGTCCTAGACCAAGCCTGGCATCTTCATGGGATGATGGCCAAAGGGATAGAGATTTAAACAAGCTGCTCTGCCTAGGGATACCAGGAGGTTGCTTTAAGCTGCCAGTTACTTACTTGGTTGTGTGTCTGGACTCAAGGAGAGGAAACTCAGTGAGGCTTCTCCAGCCTCACTGAGTGCCGGCAGCAGAGACCTGGCAGGGCCAGCACTGCCTTAAAGGTGAGTGTTTCTGGACGTGGCTTACTCCATCCCACTCCATTAAGGTTGAGAGAATTGGGATTGTTCAGCCTGGAAAAGAGAAGGCCTCGGGGTGACCTAATTGCAGCCTTGCAGTACCTGAGGAGAACTTACAGGAAAGATGGGGCAGTACTTTTTACAAGAGCATTTAGTGACAGGACAAGGGGGAGTGGGTTCACATTGAAAAAGAGCAGGTTTAGATTGGATTTTAGGAAAAAATTCATTACTGTGAGGGTGGTGAGGCCCTGGCACCAGAGAAGCTGTGGCTGCCCCATCCCTGGAGGTGCTCAAGGCCAGGCTGGATGGAGCTTGGAGCAACCTGGCCTGGTGGAAGATGTCCCTGCCCATGGCAGGGGGTTGGAATGAGATGATCTTCAAGGTCCCCTTCCAAACCAAAATGTTTTATGATCTTGAAGTTCACCCTCTTTTAAGCAGAGATCTGAGGTTGCACAGATCTGTGGGTGGCAATGACTGAGACAACACATGGCTATCTAGGTGCAGCTCCCCATCCAATTTCCCTGCTCAACAAAGACAGGCTTGAGGGATTATCCCAGCCTGGGTGAAGGTTTTTAACCACAATGGCCATGAAAATCTCCATTATTTATCTCCAAGCTGCTTAGTGATACAGTGGGTGGAGAAGGAAGCCACATTTCCTGCTCAAAGAGTGTGTGGGAATACCTTTTCAAATGTTAATTCCTCATGTTTTTCAAAAAGCTACCCAAAGGCACCGGTCAGAGCAAACGCTAGGAAAGCCTGTGCATATTCAAACCAACAAGGTTTTAAAGTCTACGAAGATATTTGGGGTGAGGAGGGATTTGGGAGAGTAAGAAGAAGCTCCAGGAAAAATCCCGCCACCATTTCCCCCACTTCAAAGTTAAAATTAGATGTGTGCGTTTCCCTCTCCTCTGATGTGCCTCCCTCCAAGGAAATAGGTGATGGATGCAAAAGGCCAGAGGGAGCAGGATAAGCCGAGGGATTCCCCTCCAGCCATGCTAATGAAGGTGCAAATCCCAAATCCTTCCTGCCGTCATTAAACCCCAAACAGTGGCAACCAGGAAAAGTACCAGGCAGGGCTGATGTGGGCTGGCTTGGGACAAGTGCCAAAGGGATACAGCAAGCCACACATCCTCACTCCTGTTTTGCATCCAAGGCAATCTGGTTCCCCAGTATTAAATCATCCCACTGTAAAATTCATCAGGTTCCATGGCTTTATGATTGATAAAAACCCTTTGAGCAAGAGCCACCTGGGCAGTGTGTGGCTAACGGGCTGTTTTTAACACACAGCCCTGGGTTTTCTGTTGTAGCTTTTGCTTTAAAAACAGAACAACAAAAAAAAATCATACATGATTTTAACGCAGATTTGAAAGAAAAGGGGGAAAAAAAATCTCCTAGGTCTGTATCCACCACAAGTTTTAAAGTGCAGAATCTGTGTCTGTTGTTGAATAAGAAATGTGTGCCGACTGCCATATTTCAGCTTGAAAGCAGCCAGAAGCTATCTGGGAAAAAAACAAATGTTTTGCAAATACCTTTCGTAATTGTAAAAATAACATAATAATTAAAAAAAGAAACCCAAACCAGCAAGAATTCACCGGTTATTAAACCTTGAAAAGTGTGGGATCTTGTATGACTCGAAGCCCAGAAGTGACATCTAAGCTTGAAACAAACCACTGAAAACAGGGATTTATAGTTTGTCTCTTATTCCTCATAGCCAAGCGGTTTTATAACCAATGTCTCTTTATCCCAAGTGCTGCAGAAAGAACAGAAAATGCCTCAAGCCAGGCAGTAAATGTGGGGAAGGGATACAGATCCTGCTGTCCCTGAGCCCAAATCCCCCCATTTCTAAGGGTTTGGTTAGCTCTCCTTTTGGCCTGCCGTGGAACAATATCTTTTCTTTGGCTGGGAATTTGTCACCATTGGCCATGAGGCTTTCAAGAGGATCAGCTGATGGTCTTTGCTCTTCCTTTGGCCACATTGTCCTGGGAAGAGATGGGGATGTTCCACAAACACCTCCCTGTTTGCTGCTCCTTTCAGAGTGAATAAAGGAAAGGGGTTTGGGGTCCAGCAGACACCTTTTCCCCATTGCAGCACCCTGGGTGCACAGCTGGTGGTGACTTTGGGGTTGAATTTGCATCCCCAGCCTACTATTGAGCCACTTAGTGCATTTAAAAA
>VZRQ01004838.1:0-30392 GCA_013397975.1 Machaerirhynchus nigripectus | reverse complement strand
AAAAAAAAAAAGCCAAGCCTTCGTGATGCACAAAGCAAAGGAAATCACGGGGAAAAGTGCTTCAAAAACCGACTTTTCTTACAGATCGAGAATTTCATGACTTGGTGGAAAGCACAAACAATACTGGGACAGAAATTCATAATATTTGGTGGCTGGTTTGTGTAGCTACTGCAGCTAATATTTCAAATAAATACTTCCATGACTAATCCCTTGGAAAGAAAAAACACAAAGAAAGAGGCTGTCACATGAAACAGGATGATTTTGATGTTTATTTTGTATTTCTAAACACAAATTCTGCCTCTTGAGCTGTGTAACATCCTTCGTCTAAAACCCTGTTATTCTCTGGCTGGGTAAATATGTGTTTGTTTTCTGTCCTCATCCCATCCCTCTCTCCTTCCCCAAAATCTAAACAAGGAGTCCTTATCCTCCTCTCTAGACTCCAGCAAATCTCTGCATATTTTGATGAGGATCTAGAAACACCAAGTCTTAAATTCTAGATATAATTGCAATTTCATTCTGTGTGATTAAACTATGGAAATTTTCTCCTTGGGATTTTTTTTTGCGTAACAGCAAAAATAAAATCCCATAAAGAAAAAAAATCCCAACAAAACCTGTTGGCGTCATCAGAACCTAAAAATAACAGGAAGATGACTGCTGGTGCCAGAGTGATACCAAACAAAATCTATTATTGAATTAGATTCTTTCCAATTGGTGTTCTTGGGAATATATTTCCCTTTGCCCCTCAGGGTTCATTTGGAGCCAAGGTATTCTGCCTGCCAGTGCCATTCCAGCACTCAAATTAACAAGAAGTGATGTCTTTTACAGTAAAAAAACAGCATCTGTTAAAATATTGATGAAGACGAATAAGCCGAGGAGTTTGTGGTGTCTGGTTTCTTGCTGGCAGTCAGGGATAACTGTGAAGGGAGGGGAGAGCTGGACATCATCACCCTGCTGCCACGGCCAGGATGATCCTCCTGTTCCCAGAGGATACAGCTGATATCCCAGGAGCGAGCAGCCTGACTCCAGGGACTGACAGAGTGCCCAGAACACCCATCCCTCTTTCCTCCCTGCTCTTCTCCCACCGCTAGCTCAGCAGTGCCTGTTTTCTCTCTGAGGTGCAATTTTACAGGCTGTGCTTGCTGGGCTTTGCTGTCCATTCATTTAAAGGGTTTCAGCTTTCATTTATTTCCCCCATCTTTCATTCTAATTAAGCACCTCTCAGCCTTGTTGTGTTGTAGCTGCACACCTTGGCAGCCACAGGGCTTTGTGCTGCGCTGGAGAAGGGGCTCGGGCCATCAGGTCAGCTTCTACAGCTTCATCCACCCCTCTCCCCTGCTCTAGTACCTCAGTGTTATTTTAAGGGCCTCCTGGAGTCATCTGTCATCATTCCTCAGAGCATTTCTTGCTTGCTGGCACTGCTGGCCCAGCATTCCTGTTCTCCTGGGCAGCAGGAATGAGCTGGTTGCTGATGCTGCAGCGTGGCCCTCCTGACACGCAGGCTGTGCTTTCATCAGCTTAGAGGCACACACTTCGTCTGCAGTCCCACCCCGAATCCATCTGACCGTGTCATCCCCATCTGTGAGGATTCCCTGGATGTTACTTTAATGCTGCTGGCACCCTGGTCTGGCTCCTGGTTTTCTTATGGCCCTCGAGAGACCTGGAGCATCTCCTTGACCGTGAGCAGGCCCCGTCCTGCAGAGATGGTGATGCTGAACAGGCCCATAGCAAAGGCCGGAGGAGGCCTGGCTTCCACCCAGGACCACAAAAAGGCATCCACATTAAGCAGCATCCTCCCTGGAGCTTTCCACACTGATGGGAGGAGTAGGAGATGACCCAAAGCTGTGCAGCCCGGCAGTGCAGCCGGGGTGGTCCCCCTGGCGGCATTCACCTGCTTTACCCTGAGTAGGTTTTTTTCCAATAACCAACAAGCACGTTGGATGCGATGCCTTCATCTCCATGATCCAAGCAAGCACTAAATCACACAATCCAGGCTGGAAGGAGCCGTGTGTTTTCCCCTGCGTGCAGCTCCCACTGTGCTTCCAAACATGTCTCCCCTCTTTCCTTTTTCTGTACAGTAACTTTGCACACACAAACCTCAAACAGCAGCTGTTTGGCCAGCGTTTCAAAAAAGCAACTAGTGATTGTAGCTGCCTTAATTCTGAAGCTAGGATTTCCACTCTGCATGGCAAAAAGGGCTTCTTTTTCCTTCTCAAGTAGCTGTAGATATTTTTACCTGTTTCTTTTGTAAATGTGTAAATGTGGAAACAGTCAGACTTTATCAGGCAGAAGCACCTTTGAGATTTCCCCCTTCAGAAAGAAAATGTCATGGTGCTTGTCAGGGCCAGGTTACCCAGGGCTTCTCCTGCTTCAATTAAGCAGGAGCAAACCTGTGATGTGTCAGAGCCTGCACTAGGTAAGCAACATGCTGGATAATTTTGGAGGTCACTTCAATGCAGGGGTAGAAAACTTGAGCAGGAAGCTGTCCTGAGAGGGGTTTCTTCAAAAGTCTTTCTCTTCTGGCTGAGCCATCCCATGCCCAGAACCTTTGCTGGTGTTTTGGCCCTTCTTGTCTCAGGGTGGAGCCGGAATTAAAAAGGACTCTAGCCATGAGTCTGCTCAAAGCTTTGAAACCTTCACAGTGTCCCAGGAAAGCCTGAAAATTGCACTGAAGGAATTGATTTTTAGGGTACTGATTTCATCTGCTGCAGTTGAAAGGTCACTTGTTAATAGTGTGGATTTTTACCGTGGGCCCAGAACAGACCTCTGAGTTTGGAGTGCAGGGCTTTTTTTTAAAAAAAAAAAGCACTGCAGCTTTTCCAGTAAGTGGTTAAGGGAAGGAGGGGATCAAATTTAACAGGTGTCCCTTAGGATCAAACTCAGAGTAGTTGGTGGATGAAGTGCTGTTTACTGTGGAAAACACTACAGGATACTTGCTTTTTTTGTATGTCCTTATTTGATGACACAAAAGCAAAAAGTAATATCTTCAACCAGAATTCCTGATTTAATTGCATGCAGAGATGGAACTGCAGCACCAAGTTAGCTGAGGACGGCTCTGCTGGTGTGCTCCCACAGTGCGTGGCAGAAGGGACAAGCTTTTGTGGTTCCCAAGGTCAGGATAAAGCCATGGATCCCACGTCAGAGCACCTTCCAAGGGTTTTGTCAATACCCCAAATCACAGAGGAGAGGCTGGCAAGGTCCTGCACATTTTGACTGGAACCACCACCAGGACAAAGAGCCGCAGGGAAGAGCTCATCTCCGTCTGCGGTCCCCTCCCACAGAGAGAGGCAGCGACAGTGCAGTGTGAGGGTTTGCCTGTAAATCCCATTCATCACACCCCAAGCCTTCTCCTGCCTAATCCCCTTTTCTCTCACGCCTGGCTCAGTGATTTCCCTGCAGCGAGGCAGTTGTCCCTGATAATGTGATGGCAAGGGATGGCTTATGTCAAACCTCAGCAGAATAAATGGTAAAGAGGTGTCGCTGTTAATTTATCCACTCCTCAGAAATCTCATCTGGCTCATCCTTGCCTCTCAAACACCCCCTTTTGGTGAGGTGGAATTCAGCTGCTCAGGGGGTGCCTTGCCTGCCCTCAAAGTCCCATCTAGCCGGGCCTTGAACATTTCCAGGAATGTGGCATCCCCAGCTTCTCCTGGAGACGTGATAACAGGACACACACCTGTAAAAATCCTGCTGACCACACATGGGGTGGGTAGCAGAAGGAGTAGGTTTCAACAACAGCAAAGTAGATGCAGTTTGAACACAACAGAGGAGCAAGAGGAAACCCGGTCCTGATGGGTGTAAGGTAAATGCTAGAGCGGACTGTGGGAGAGATTGCAGAGGCTGCAGCTGAAAAGGTTCTGTGTGGAGCTGTCAAAGTTCCCTCTTTGAAGTGGGTTTAGGTGTAGATGACTATACCCTAGTGTTAGAGGTGAACTGTCACATCTCTGCCCTTTACTTCAGCTCTATTTTTTCATGATTTTTGTGGTACTGCTGCTGCAGATCAGGAGGAATAAAAGGGAAAGTCTATCTTCTCTTACATAACTAGAAGTAAATGCATAATGCAGCTTAATTGAAATTACTGACTTCCCCAGATAAGCTGGATGTAACTGGATCAACAGTGATCTGGTTAATATATAGAAAATGACCTTGTGACACCCAGCGCACATAGATTAGAGCACTGAGGATGGAGTAGGGAGACACCAAACCCAAATCTACCTGGTAGAAGACCGTGCAGATTTGCTGCTGTCTCAGAAAGGATAACTTGGGCAAAAGCAAAATCCAGTAGTTCAACCCTAGAGCAGGAAAAAGAGGGGATGAGGAACTGGCTTAATGACACCACCTCTGGGGTTTTGGTGCTTTACTGAGTTTCTTGAGCACTTCCCTGTTATTCTTGACCTCAGTTGAAGGTGTAGGATGAGTCTGATCTCTGAAGTTGTAGAAAAAAATCAAGTCATTTAAGAATAGAATTGAAAACACAACAAATCTAGTGAGCTGGGTGCTTTGTCCTTGAGTTCAGCTGGAAATCTGTAACATTTGAGGGACACTCTGGAGGAAAAGAGGATTATTTAAGGAGCATCTGGAGAGATGGGCTTCAGCTGCCCTTTTCCCTATTTATGCTTATTAGAGATGAAATTGAAGTGCAGCATGATTAAATTATGCCTATAAAGAAAAGCTTCCACAAACAAGAAAACATAAGCAATGTGGGAAGGAACAGAACTGCAAAGAGAACGAGAGGAGCAAAACCAAACAGGATGCCAAACTGCAAAAGACATTTCAACAGCACCTAATTAAAACTGTTCACATTTGCAACAGACAGAAGGTAAAAACATTCACTAGGAAACAGAAGAAAAGGGGCAGGAAAAAAACCAAAACACTAAGAGGAGTGATTTAGTCAATCACAGGAGATTCTGGAAAAATAGAGAGCTTGAGCAAAGGCCAGTTGCAAAACATGCAGTGCATTTGGAGCTGGGGGGTCCTTTCCAACCATCTCCTGGCAGAGGTGACTCCAGCTGGCAATAATGAGGAATGTGCTGTGCAGCAGCCCCTGCCCACAGCGCCGGCAGCCTATGGGGAGCTGGCACTGCTGCCTTCCGCGCTTGTCTCCATGCAGGGATCTCAATAATATCACATAGCAACCAGCCCAGGACTGAGAAATCAACCCAGGTCCCACTCCAATAACTTAATCACAAGATTATCTCCCAGCTTCTTTTGTTAATTAATGAGTCTTTGCCTTTTGGCTTCAGAAACCATAGATACAGCAGTAACGGAGAGGCTGGAAATCCAGCGTGGCACCTTTGTTAGCATGATGGACTAATAACACTTCTCCTCCTGTGACACCTTCCAAAGCTTGACATGTTCACCACTGGGTTCATCTGGTTCCCGACGTGTAGGAGAGCAGCACGAGCTCCAAAGTGGAATAATCAGGACAAATGAGTTCTTAGCCATCCTTCAAGGAGGCCAAATAGAATCCTCCCTGGTGACAAAACCAAGAACGAGCTACATTGTATTTTTCTCATCTCTGTCTAAGCAAAATTATTTTCATAACCGGTGAACATGGGATGAAATAACATTTCAGTAACGGAAAAGACTGTCGTGTACCATGTCTGAGAATGAATAGGGGAACGTCTTTTCTTGTGGTAGAGCCTTTGCTTTCAGAAAGGGCTGGCTAGGAGAAAATAGCTTTTCAACTAGAGAGAGGCTGATTGATGTGTGCACAAGAAATCTCCCTGTTCAGACACAAGACACCTAAATGCTTTGTTAATGATGAAGTGGCAGGCAGAGCTGGAGGAAGAAGCTCTTCCTTAGGTAAGGCTGGAGCCCCGGGAGGCCTTTGGTGACCCCCCAGTCTGGATGCTGCCTGAATCCAGCCATCTTCTCATCCACACGGAGACACCACTGATCGCTCGTACACTCCATGAAGAGTTGCCATCAGCGCAAAGGTGCTTGTTAAACAATCCCATTGCTAGGATGCTCGTGTGCACGGATAGGTCCCAAATAGTTAGCTCTGTGGCTGACAGCCAGCAGGAATGTCTGAGCCCTCCTAATCCCAGAGAAGGAGGGAGCCCACGGGGCTGGCAGTCCTGCTCAGGCCAGCCCAGGTTACCCTCTCACCTTTGGTGTGGCTGTGATGTGACTGTCCTGGAGAGCCAGGACAAGGCAGCAGTGTTGTCCCCACCCCTGACACAGAGAAGAGAACATGATCACAGAGGGACAAGTGGCACAGGCACGTGTCTGTCCTTGTTGACTCCTCAGTAACATGATTTTTGCAGGGGCAACAGGAGGGGGAAGAGTAGAATCCCCCCTGGACCGCCTCCTTTGCAGGGAAGTGACTGATGAGCCTGGCAGCCTCTGAACAAATATTTCTGATGCAGATAATTCACTTGTCAGCTTGGAGGAGCCCCGAGAGGAAATTTCCAAAGCAGATCTGTCGGAGATAATGACACCGCACAAGGAAGCCCTCCTTAGGAAGGATGTCTCCTGAAGACGTGGAGTGTTTGAAAACATGATGCTTCTGTGTGCTCCTGTTGATGAGTTCAAATTCAAGGAGCCGTGGCTGAATTTTTAATCTGGGAGCTCTAAGAGGTGAAGCACAAGGAGGCAGTGAGTCAGTTTTTAACCTTCCCTGATGCTGCCTTGGTCAGTCAGACCTTATTATCTTTCCAAATCAGAAGCCTCTCTTCAGGCCTGAGATAACACACTGTGTTCTGCCTCGTCCAGATTACAAACCAGGGAATTTCTGTGCATCTGCATGTTTGTATAATTGCCTAACACCGTGAAACCTCATCTCAGCTGAAGCCTCTAAGCTCCACTGTTAGATAAAAAGCAATTAACAGCAACCATAACCAGAAACACTTCCAATGTGAGGACAGGCAGCAAATGGCAAATAGATACATCAACAAATCTGGTTTTGCCTTGTACTTTGCTGTTTGCAGCCAATGGGTCATTAATTTTTATATGAGTATCACAGATTTATCAGCAATTTGGGAATCTAGAAGTTATTACCTATGACAGTGGCTTTGATTGTGTTGGCTGTTCTGTGTGCCCCTGCTCCTTCAGTTTAAAAGTCACCCAAAAGGATGCAGCAGCCAGAATCCCACCCCAAGGCAATCCTGGGCACCCAAAGGCACTGGTTATTCCTTGCACTTGTTGAATCTCTTGAATTTGTTTTCTCAGGGCTGCGTTTGTGGAGCCCTTTACCCCCTGAAAGCTCATCAGCATTCACACGTCGTAGGTGGTGTTCTTCCAGCTCTCCTAAGAAGCTGTATTTTATCCTGTCAAATATGAAACTGGCTCAGGTCAGGAATTTTGTGCTGAGCTAGTCAATCTTTAGGGTTTTCACTAATTAAATCTAGGACAGATAACCAATAGATTCTTCAGCTGAACAAGGATAACTATTTTAACCTCTCCTTTCCAGGTGTTTTTGGATCATTTTACATGTTCTGCTTCATGAGTTCGAGTTTCAGTTCCATGGGGGAAAAAAGAGTAGGAAAACCTATATTTTACTTGGCAAGTCAGTTGTTTTGTATAAAGTAAGGTTCACTTTCCGTGCGGTCACAGAGGCACTTGCAGGTTATCTGTGTGTAAAGTGATGTGAGGAACCTTAGCTGGATTCATACAAGTGGTGTTTTTTATCTGAATAAATGTTGTTCTTCAAAAAAAATAGCAGATACAGAGGTGTCAAGGATGATTTCCTGTTACCTTACTCTGCTCTGGAGCTGTGCTTTGGCTATCAGGTATTTTTAAGCTCTCTCTCTCCTGGTTGGTTTGGTGTTAGTTTGTGTCTCTGGCTAATTCATCAGTAATTACCTGTTTAGTTTTATTGCACTCTTGTTGCTTTGTGCAGTCGCTCAGGAGTTCATTTGCTCCCACCTTGCAGGCAGATTTCAATGGTAAGCTTGTTTTCCTCCCAGATGGAGAAGAGACACCTCTATTTCAGGTAAGTGTTCTGTGAGGAGATGATCCTGTGCCTCTCACAGCTCAGGTCAGGAAGGCTGCGAAATGCAAATCCAACCAGACCTTTTGTGCCGCTCGGGTTAGAGGGGCTTTGCTGAGCTCTTTGTGTGTTTAATACAATTTGGGTGTCCTCCTTGTGCAGTCAGTGGCTGCCGGCAGCACAAAGGGATTTTGCTGGAGAAGTTCAGCCTGGAAAACCCCATCCCTGGAAGTGTTCGAGGCCAGGCTGGATGGGGTTTGAACAACCTGGCCTAGTGGAAGGTGTCCCTGCAGCGAGGTTGGTCCAGACGATTTTTTAAGGTCTCTTCCAACCCAAACCATTCTATGATCTTTATGCATTGACTCCTCCTGAAGATTCTGACAATCAAAACTAAAAACAAGCCAGAAGAAAAGGAATTCATATAAATGTGCAAAGACCCACACATAAATGTGCTTGGTCATCCCAGCAATGACCAAAATATTCAGGGAAGAGGGATTCTACCCCTTTGTGAACATAATTCCCAGCACAGCTCTGCAAGATTTTCCCCCCTTACTTTTCTTGAAAAGGGTAAATCTCTGCTGTACAAGTTTCTTGAGCTGTGCAAGCAGCCTGCTTATCTTATCTCCATTTGCCCCCTTCTGTGCAAACATTTCAGTCACTTCCTGCAAATTTAATGTTTTTTCAACTCCTGACGTGTTCCTCATCTCCACTCTGCAGTTATGAGCCGATGTGCTGATGTTTTAAGTGTTTTGCTTTAAAATGTGTAACATCCAGATTTACAAAAAAAACCCAAACAAACCCAAACAAAAAAAGACAGATCCCTCCTCAAACTCTCTCTAATGCTAATTATAGAAATCTCAGCTCTCCGGCAGAAGCATCAGTCTGTAGAGGATTTGGTTCTTATCAGAGGCTGAAGCTTTGGAAAAATATACTGATGAAGGAGCATAAAACTGGGGGATGTGGCAGGTACGTGCGGCACGTGAATGCTGAGAGTTTGGAAATGCAAACTTCAGGATTTTCCAGTCCTCTTCTTCCCCCAACACCCAGAACACTGCATTGTTGGTTGGTCTTCATTTTAAAATCATCTGCTGTCAAGATACATGTGTTGTTTTCATAGAGTTGGCAGCAGAAGTTATTATTTTTTTCCAGCTCAATTTAGAGAAGGGTAACAAATATCCTGGGTTTGCTCTGAAATCACTCTGGGAGGAGCTCCTGGATTATACATCATGGTTGCTCCAGCAATGAAAGTGCAGCTCTTCTGTCAGAGTTTCAGCTTGATGATGAGTTTTTGGCTCTCAGGATGCAGCCCCACAGTCTGTCCCCACCACAAGAGAGGGTTGGAATCAGCTTGAAAACTCATTCCAGGGATGATTTTTATTAGGGGATATTATTTACATACTGCATTCTCCTCTTGCATGAGAAAGCTGGAGGAATTTTTTCCCCTTCTAATGCATTTTAGAGGCAATCTGACATTTTCTAATGGCTCTCAGGTATGTATAATTTATCCTGCTCAATGTCTGCATTTTCTAAAATAACACTGGAGAATTATCTGCGCTCCTGCTTTTTTTGGCCAACCATTACTTTCATTTTTTTTCCAGGTTGACCTATAAATGCCCATATGCTGCAGGATAATTGCAGTAGGTGTAGGTTCCTTTGGAGATGCTCTTGTGTGGGAGACAATGTGACAGCTCATCTGCATAGCACAGGCATCATTCCCCTGCCTTGATTTAGCAGAGGGTCCTGGATGCCAAGGCTTCTCCCATCTCTCCTGTATATTTAGGGATTGCTCACACACACTGTGCACTCACGCTTTCCCGTGAAGTCATCTCTCCATTATCTGTGGGCAGCTCAGCTGCTTGGAGAAGTCACAGAGTGCCACAAGCGTGGCAGAGTCTGGCGTGGGGACGCGGCCCCTGCTCTTGGATTTCCAGAATGTATCCAGGCATCTTGAGCTGTTAAAAACCTGTGTTAACCGACAGCTGGAATATTTTGTGTGGAAAACTGCGTTGACTGTGGTCAGGTGGAAGTGATGTCCCAGGAGAGAGTCCTGTCCCCCAAATGCCATGACTTTTGTTTGGGAACTACAGACAAGTCTGTCCCTAGACTTGCTGAACCTGTGTGACACTTTTGGGAGGGATAAAAAAATCCTGAGAAGCTGAGATGTGGGTTATCAGCAAGGAATTGGGATGAGGGGCAGGAAAAGGAGCTGTGTCATGCCACACCTCAGCATTCCTTATCCTGCTGTAGTTGGATGTCCATGATTTTCCCCTGGAAAGTGAGGAGTCTGTGGGCATTTAAATGTTTAATTTAAAGACTTGCAGGTGTGTTTTGGAGAGGTATTGAGCAGGTGGGCTTGAACACATGGCAGACATGGGGCACTTTTATTCCTTTTGGGGTTTTTTATGTCCTGACAAGATGTGTTCCATGGCTGAGGACCCTACGGTGGCTGTATCAGCCTCACAGGAGCGTGACAGGGGACGGGGATGGTGCCAGCATGTCACTTACATCGGGGGTTAGAGCACGCAGGTGTGTGTGACAGCAGCACGGCTTCAGCCTCAGTGACACTGCGAGAGTGACAGGGCTGCTCCCTGCCTGTGTCAGCCACGCTGGGCGTGTGACAGAGGGGGTGCCTGGCAATGTCAGTCACACTGGGGTGTGATGGGGTGGTCCCTGGCAGTGTCAGTCACATTCGGGGTGTGACAGGGGCAGTCCGTACTGGTGTCAGTCACACTGGGGGTGTGATGCGGGCAGTGCTACTCACACTGGGGGTGTGACAGAGGCGGTCCCTGCTGGGGTCGGTCACGTTTGGGGTGTGACAGGGGCGGTCCCCAGCTGTGTCAGTCACACTGGGAGCGTGAAAGGGGAGGTTCCTGCCCGTGTCATTCACACTGGAGGAGTGACAGAGGAGGTACCTGTCCCTGTCAGTCACACCGCTGGTGTGACAAAGGATGTCCCTGGCAGTGTCGGTCACACTGGAGGTGTTACAGGGGAGGTTTCTGTGCCTGTCAGTCACACGGGGGGTGTGACAAAGGACGTCCCTGGCAGTGTCAGTCACCTTGGAGGTGTGACAGGGGCCAGTCCCCAGCTGCGTCAGCACTGCGGGGCTGTGCCGGCGGCTGGTCTCCGGGAGTGCCAGAACCATGAGGCTGTGCCAGGGGCTGTGGCTGTCCCAGGGGGTGTGACAGGGCTGAGCCCTGGGTCTGACAGGGGCTGATCCCAGGCTGTGGGTGTCACAGGGGGTGTGTCAGGGGCTGATCCCTGGGTGTGTCTGTCACAGGGGGTGTGACAGGGGCTGATCCCAGGCTGTGGGTGTCACAGGGGGTGTGACAGGGGCTGATCCCTGCGTGTGGCTGCGCCAGGGCGGATCGCCAGCTCTGGGAGGAGGCTAGGGCGGTCACAGGGGGTGTGACAGGGGCTGATCCCAGCGCTTGGTGACGCCAATACTGATCGCCAGCTCTGGGAGGAGCCAAGGGCGGCGGTGGGACAGGCTGGGAAAATGCCCCCGCACGGGTGGCCCCGGTGCAGCCAGAGCTGTTCGTTCAGTTCCCGTTTTAATTCCAGAATGGTTCAGGTTGGAAGGGACCATACTGGATCATCTTGTCCCGCCTCTCTGCTCGAGCAGGGTTATGAAAAAGGAGAAGAAAAAGAACTGCCAGAGAGTTTGTGATTTCCTGGGACACCGCTAAAAGCTTCTCATTAACGCTTCATAAAGTGCTGCAATAAAAACCCTCTGTGCTGAGTGGTTATTGAATAGATTATCAAATGCTTTCCTCGGCCAGCCTGGGAATTCTGTTAGAAAAGAAACCAGTAAGTGCAGAGCCCAGGTATTAAAATAACTGCACAGCAGGTAGAGATTTCCCCTTCAACTCTTTAGCAAGCTCATGGATGCATTTTTGGGGGTTCCAGACTAAGTGTGTACGAGGTGCAGGTGCAGATCAGAGGTGCAGCTCCTCAAACCCACAGCCAGGAATGGCAGGAGCCCACGGATGTGTCTGTTCTTGCACAGGCACCTTTTGTCCAGCACTAGAAGGGTCAGGTGATTGCCTTTACAGTCCTGGATCTCCAGCCATGCATATTTGCAGAATCAGACAGCAGGTTTTGCCGAGAAATTTGCTGAGAAAATTTGCACATATATTGCAAAATATATTAAGCTCCCATTGTGACAGCAGTGTGAACCATGGGTTCACATTTTTAGTGAATTTAACAAAAAATTTAAATTAAGAAATTACTCCAGAGTAGATCTGACTGCAAATACATTACAGATCCTCATCTGCCCTGACAGATTCTTCATATTTACAACACATAAAGGTGAGGTGGCATAAATAAAAAGATTTGGCATCCATATATATGTGTGTTGGGAATATGAATGTAGGACAGGCACAAAACAGCAATAATGTAATTTTAATAGGAATCATACATTGAAAGGAAATGGAGGATTACAGATGATGTGTGTGTGTGTGTGTGTGTGTGCTGGAATAACTCATCAAGGAGAGGCTTAGAATGCAGACTTTAATGAAATCATGGGCTTGTAGATGCAACATGTGAAAGAGAAAGCAGAGAACATTGAAATACCTCAGTATTAGGAGGAAAAATCAAAATATGTGGCAGTTGATAGAGCTACGTGTGTTTGTCTGAGGACCAACAGAGCAAGATCTCTGAATTTTGTTGTTATTTTATGCTGAAAGGGAAACACTGGCAGAGTGTTCTGTGTTATCAAAGACAGAGGGGAGGTTTGGGGCTGTGCTGATGAATGTGATGAGTGTGTGGACACTTTTGTCAGTCTGGGTATGGGGTGTGTACGTGCTGGTTTTGTTACCTTGCACAGAATCCCTTCTCTGTCTCATGTCAGCCCAACAAAAGCAGACACGAGGCCCTGACTGGTGCTGCCCTGGGTCTTTGATCTCACCCACGAGGCATCATTTGCAGTGCTCTGCATTATTTATCACTACCAAAGTATTTTCAATTAAATGGACAGATTAAATACTAACTTTGCCTGGCAGATAATGAAATTCTTGTTTCTTTTCCAAGGAAGCTGACGTGAAAGAAGCCAGACACAATTGGGCACAGGAATTTGCGCTGCCTGTTTCCACATTTCCTAACAAGTGAGCACTGTGTGATACCCCAGGTGGGAGGCAGGCTTGATTCCTGGTGCTGACAGTTGTCCCAAAGGTGAGGAACACCCAGGTGATCCCACAGAAGCCTCACACAGGGTGGGAAGCTGGAGGTGATGGGAGATTCCTCACCACCTTCCAGCCTTAGGTGCATCCTGCGAGACCTTCAGTCCAATAGAAATCCATATGGAACTGCAGTGCCAGGAAGAGGAGACCTTAACATTTCCTACCAAAAGTGTGATTGAATCAACCTACCAACTCTGACCTGTAGTGTGGAGATGAATGTTGAGAATTCTTTTCCTCTGAACACTCTGAGGAACCTCAAGGAAGAATAAGCAGGGATGAGAAAAACATAATTTTTATGGATGCTTTTGAGGAGGAGCATGTGGAGCTGCTTTGGCCTTTCCCCCATGATTCCTCTGAGGAAGGACACTGTTCACTGGCACTCCACCATTCATTTGTGGTTGTGATAACAATTTGGAATTTTTAAAAATGGCCATTCATCATCTTTGCCTCACACAAACATGCTTGGCTGTGGGGATATTGGTGCACGTCCTTATGTATTCCTAAAGTTTTCCTAATGAACAAGGAGAGGGGTGTGTGTTTGTCTTCCATGAGGGTATGTGGAAGGGGTATGTGATTCCAGGCATCCTGGGTCTAGGCAGGAGAAAGCCTTTACCCTGCCCAGCTAAGTAAGAAACATCTAAGCATTTAAATTCTGAAAAAATACAATAAAAATAATGGAAATTTTCTGAGTTGTTTTGGTTTTTTCCTAGTTTGGGAAAGTTGGAATGACAGTTCTTTCCCTGCAAGGTTTGCCATTCCAAGCAGAGTGTGGGTTCCTCATGGATTCAAGGACTGTCATTAAAGGACTGTTGCAAACTTATTTTTGAAGTGCCTCATCTGAAGGAGCTGAGCTGCCACTTACCCTGCTCTCAGAAGGAACTCGCTTTTCCATGTGGAAGGAGTAGATACATTTCTTTTCCTCACCCTCAGCTCCCAGCAGAGCAGTTTCTGGTTTCATGTCTATTTTTGGCAAGATCTGTGAAATCACAAAAATAATACAGAGCTTGGAACATTCTTCTGCACCATATTTGTATGCTGGCAATGTACACTCTTGTTCATTTGTCATTTCTGTTCTGTATTTGCTGCTAATTGTGGAGCCCATTTCCCAAAGCTGAGGAGTTTTCCTAGGAAAAGGCAGTGCAAAGCTTCCCAGTGCTAAGTTTAAAGCAGGAGCAATCTCTGTGAGATTACACAGAGATGATGGAGAGTGGTTTCAATTGTGGACCATGATCCTACTGTGGCTTTGGCAAAGGCAGGTGGGATCCTTGGATGTGTTGGGCAAAGGACTTCTCTAGGAACTGGGGGCACTGTGAAAGGCCCTGGTGAGGCATCACTGAAGATGCTGAATGCCCTTTTGGGTGTGAAGACTCATTCGAGTAGGAAGTGGCACACAAAATTCTGGGAGGTGGCTTGATCCCTCCATACAGGGGCAGAGCCTGTTTCTTCCAACAAGGCAGAGCCTGAAAGTGAATCAGTCACTGCCACACTCCTGCAGGAAGATGGATGCAGAGTTATTGCCATTGTGGGGGGCACAGGGGATACTCCATGAATTGCTGTGAGCTGGACCTGAGGGACAGAAAGGGCACTGAACCTGCTGGGGCAAGTCCAGAGGAGGGCACCAAGGTAATCAGAGGGGTGGACCACCTCTGCTATAACGAAGGGCCAAGAGACCTGGGATTGTTCAATTTGGAGAAGACAAGGCTTTGGGGTGACCTAATTGTGGCCTTCCAGTACCTGAAGGGAGCCTACAAGAAAGATGGGGCAAGACTATTTACAAGGGTGTGGAGTGTCAGGACAAGGGAGAATGGGTTCAAATTGAAAGAGAGTAGGTTTAGATTAGATATTGGGAGACATTTTTTCCTTGTGAGGGTGGTAAGGCCCTGGCACAGGCTGCCCAGAGAAGCTGTGGCTGCCCCATCCCTGGGAGTGTCCAAGGCCAGGCTGGGTGGGGCTCGGAGCAACCTGGTCTAGAGGAAGGTGTCCTTCCCCACGGCAGGGGGCTGGAACGAGACGACATTCGAGGTTCCTTCCAACCCACACCATTCCATGATTCCGTGAACAGCCTCCTGGAGCACCGGGATTCGCCGAGCCGGGGCGGTGGGAAGGGCCCGGCTGCGGGATTGGAACGCCCGGGGCGCGGAGTCGGGCGGGGAGCGAGGCCGGGGAAACGAAGCGGTGGCCGGGGAGGGAACGCGATGTCCGGTCCCGCCCCGCTGCCGGCAGCCCCAGCACGGCCGAGCCGCCACTGCGCCGGTGCCGCTGCCGCGGGTTCCGCGCCGGCGCGGGGGATGCGCAGGGAATGCGAGGGGCCGCGCCGGGACCCGCAGCAGCCCAGGTAGGGCGGGGAAACGGGGAACGGGCACCGGAGCGGGGAAAAGTTGGGGGCTCATGCTGCCTGGAACAAATAAATATCTCATTTTTAAAATCATATACACGTGTATATGTATATGTATATGTATATGTATATGTATATGTATATGTATATGTGTATGTATATGTATATGTATGTATTTATTGTTATTATTTTTTCAGCCCCCACCGTAATTTCAACATCCCCCTGCTGCAGGAAATGGGCAAACGTGTTTATGGGGTTCTCTTAAGCCAAGCAGTGCCAGCATTCCTTGGAAAGTTTTCCCATCCCAAAGGCATCGGCACCTCAGTTAGAGGGCTGGAGGTGAGGAATACTCCTGTTACCAGCTCGTTATTAAATTGTTGGGAATGGCTGGAGCTGGGGGGTGAGTCGAGCCACGCTGTTCCAGGCAGTGACTAATGAGGACTAATCCAGATTGTTTTCCATGTCTCCAGCAGAAGAAAGCGTGGCTTGTGTGACTGATGGAGCTGGCCTTTCTGGGCTGTGAATAAGAGCTTTCACTTAATGCACATTGCTGTACTGCCTTGATAACAGCACTTGACAAGCCTACTGAAACTAAATAGGCAAGTTCTACATTTACGTACATGTGGAAATACAGAAATATTTATGTTTTTACATATATGTGCTCGTTTATATGTATGCTTGTATTCAGAGATGTCTTATCCCACCTTCCAGTACTTGAAGGGATTTTACGGAAAAGAAAGAGTGCAACATTTTACACAGACAGTGATAGGACAAGGGGAAACATTTTTAAACTAAAAAAGGAGAGATTTAGATTAGTTATTAGGAAGAAATTCTTTGCTGTGAAGGTGGGGAGGCCCTGGCACAGGTTGCCTAGAGAAGCTGTGGCTGCTCCATCCCTAGAAATTTTCAAGGCCAGGTTGGAAGGGGCTTGGAGCAACTTGGTCTAGTGGAATGTGTCTTGCCCATGGAAAGGGGTTGGAACAAGATGGTCTGTAAGATCCCTTCCAACCCAAACCATTCTGGGATTCTGTGATTCTCATCTTTGGATGAATTTAAAATGAAAAATTTCAATTTATATTTGGTAGTGAAGGCTGGCTGATCATAGAGGCTTGAACTTCGTTAAACATGATCTATGTTTTGTGTGCTGAATGTGTATTTTCTACATATCTAATAGTAGATGATTCTGTTTCTCCTACTGCATAACTAATGTCCCATTCTTTGAATCAGAAGAATACCTTCACTGTTCTAAATATATAGTATCAGAAGAATCACTGATGAAACAGGTGTTTTATTTTCTAGGGAGGACTGTCAGGAGAGCTGAGAATGAGATGGACTTACCATGCAGGACACAAAGCTCTGGGTGATGATGAGCTGCAGATGAACAAAGTGTTTGCCTCAGAGGATGGACCTGAGCATGGACTGGGACTCTGAGAATAACATTTGTGAAACACAGGGAAAGCATTCAAATTATCCCAGAAAGACCATGAAGCAGGTGGGCCACACCTGTAGCCTGCAGAAGGACGTGGACATGAATTACTTGTGCAGTCCTACTGGACACTCTGCTGGACCCTCAGGAAAGCAGGAGCTTCCCGTAGAGCTGCAGTGTGGAGACAAAGAAACCTGTGACACCTACTGCCAGAAACAAGGTGAGAGTCCAGCTGGGGAGTTTGCCCCCTCCAACACCAACTTCCACCTGCAGAATGAAGATAAGGATTTGGATCACTGTTCCTCTGACCGCCCCAGGAAACCACGGATGATAGCAAAACTCCGTGAGGACAATGAAAGCGCCGCTCTTGGGGATGTATTTGGTGAGGACCTGGAGCCTGTCCCTGAGGAAGCTCTGCCCTATCGATGCAAGAAGTGTGGCTCCTGTTTCCACAGTGGGAGCGAGCTGCAGGAGCACAGGCAAGCTCACCTGCTGGAAAATTCCTACCGCTGTCCCGTCTGCGCCAAAGCGTTCTCCCGCGCGGCCAACCTGCGCATGCACAAGCTCATCCATTCCAGCGAGAGGCCGCACAAGTGCCCGGAGTGTGACAAGGGCTTCATCCGCACGGCCGATGTCTGGAGGCACCTGCGCAACGTGCACAAGATTGAGCGCTCCATGGTGATCCTGGGGAACGGCATGGCCAGGAACCCCTGGTCGGTGGTGCACCGCAGCCAGCACAACGCTGAGTACCCAGATCAGGCTTGTCCTGAAAACCCAAAGTCTCAGGAAGATGACTTCAAGCCTTACGCCTGCCCGACATGTGGCAAAGGCTTTGATAAGCCCAACCTGCTGTCCAAGCACAAGGTGATCCACCGGGAGGACAAGCCCTACAAGTGTCAGGAATGTGGCATGGCATTTGTGCAGCTGCTCAGGCTCAAGAGACACCAGCAGACTCACTCTGGGGCACGGCCTTTCTATTGTGAGGAGTGTGGGGGGACCTTCACCCGGCTGGCATCGCTCCAGCGCCATCACCGCATCCACACTGGCGAGAAGCCCTACTCCTGTAATTTCTGTGGGCATTCCTTCACCGAGTCAGGGACCCTACGGAGGCATGAGCGCACACACAAGTTGGACAAACCTTAGTTTGTGGTCTCTGTGGTTGCTTCGTACCTGAACGAGGTCTGCTCAGTTGGCTGGAAGAGCACCCCATAGTATGTGCTCTGCCCAGTCCAGACCCACTGCCCAGCAGTGGCTGACAGGGAATGCTGCATCACAGGGAGCTCTGGAACTTGTACTGGGAGGGATTGCACTGCCTGGCTTTAAACTGCTTTGTATGAAAAAATAACCTAATTACCCCTGAGTAATGAAATGGGAGGCTTGAAGAGACTGAAACCACTCACGTGTGCTTGCACTGTCTGTGCTTGCTGGACTGGTGGTGCATCAGCTTGAGCTTTGTGCAGGGATGTGCAAGCACAGGCTGTGAGAATTCACTGCACTGGATGAATTGGCCCTGCCCTCCTGAGTGTGATGGCTCTTGGACACTGAGTTTGGAGATCTGTTAATTTGCTAAGTTAGAACAGTCCAGAGTTGTCCCTCTGTCCCTTCTTTCCTTGTATTTTGCTGAGTTTTTCTCTGTTACATTTCTTTTTATTTGGAAGGGGGAGTATCATGTTGGTTATTTAAAAAAGCAAACCAAACCCCACTTACAAACTAGTTCCTTAATAAACAACAGTTACCAGATACAGTTACTGTATTTCAGAATGTTTCTATCTGAGAGAGTACCAATACATTATGCACTTTTGTGTGATGGCGTGAGTGTCAGTTAATAATGGTGGAAAGCTTTATTTTGGCTATGGTGGTGCATGCTCTTGGGGTGGCTGGGTTCAAATACATTTGTGTCTCTGATGTAACCATGCATGCTAAATCTATCCAGCTGAGTGTTGTGGAAGGAAATGTTTGAGTACACAAAATTCAAAGAGCAAAAGACCAAATTTAAGCCACCTTTGCTACTCATTGCATAGGAACCTTATTGATTTAAATGTTTTCACTCATAGGGAAGCTTCCCATAACAAAACCATGTTCTGTGGTGTGTCCAAGCGCTGCCCAAAGTACTCTGTTAGACTCTTCACTTTGATTTAGATTCAAATGGTTAGTGAAGAAAAATTTCTTTAGAAATTAGCCTGGCAGACTTGGGCAGGTGTTGACAAATCCTCCAAGGCTGTAACTTCCAAGAGGTGTGTAATGTGTCTGTGTCGGCAGTGGGGCTTTAACTTTGAAACTTAATAATGACTTTAAACCTGCTGTTAACGACTGTGGTAGAAGCATCCAGTTTTACCTGAAGTTGCAGCCTGAATTTCTTTTCCATGTCAGAAGGCTTTGCTTCCTTTTTCCCTACCAGCTGCCATAATGTCATTAATTTCTTTCTAGGGCTTTCTGCCTTTTCAGTGGAAAGTTGTGCAACACAGTGACGGTAAAGCTCCAGGGTAATTTAACTTTGCATTTATTCCCAGATTATTTAATATAAAGTACTGATTGTGCCATTTGTTTCCATATTTCATAGAGTAAAAACTGGTGTTGGCAACTCAGCACCGTCCACCTAAGCATCAGCTGAGCAGGTGTCACACAGTGACAGTGGGTCCTGTCATGTGTGGGGTCAGGTCCTTGTCTCAAATCAAGATGAACCACTGCCCACAGCAAAACTTTAACTTGATAATAAAAGGGAGTGTAATTGGTGTCACTAATGGATCATTTCCATTTCATTCCTCAAGGAAATCTCCAGATGAGAGAACTTCTGAGGGATGCATCGTGCTTCTGAGGGATGTGTTCTGTGGGCTCTGTGTGTTTGTAATGCTGGGATGGCTGGGCCCTGAGCAAGACTTCTCCAAACTCCCCTCTGGAGGAAGTTCCAGTTTGGTTTTAGGTTTGCAGAGGGCCTTTGATGGGGGCCCTTAGCAACAGCTCAGTCTTACCTGAAGGCTGTGCAGAATCACAGAGAGGAAAGATCTTTGTATGAAAAGAATCCTGGCTGGCTGTGAGTGAGTGATGTGCAAAGGGAGGTCACCATTGATGTTCTGTGGGGACCATGGTGTTCAGCACCATCTGAGGTGACCTGGAGAGAGGGCAGACAGCAAGGTGACAAAGCTTTTCCAGAGGCTATCATGCATTAAGTTTCCACACTCATTTCCTAATCCCATTTTGAAGTTATCAGCTGCAGTGTCCCCTGTTCATCATCCTGCTTTTCCTTTGGGTATGGGATGCTCCTGCTGGAGGGGGGTTTAATATCCAATTAAACCACCACTATGCCCACCTTTATGTTGTGTGACAGTTCTGCTTAGGCAGTTACAGTAATTGGGAACATCCAGTTATTCTGCTTTTTGGTGCTAGCAGTCAGTGGAATTTGTACCTCTGGCATAACGGTGGAAGTATTTTGAACAAAGGTCTGTTATATGGGAAGAGTAAATGGTTGGTGAAATGAAAAGTACCAGGCTTAACGAAAAGGTTATTAAAAAGACACTTGCCTGGAAGGTTGACTTGCATATAAAGTGCTTGGATATGTGAAAGGAGTAATTAAAATGTGAGATGGTTTCTGGGAAAAGGGTGTAGAACTCTCCTCAAAGAAACTTCCACTAACTCCTGTGCAAGGTACAGGAAACCCCACGGAGTGTAATTTAACCCAGAGATCAGCACTTGTGCACTTTACATTTTTCACATAAAGGTTTGGAAGTCTCTCCCAGGCCCTGACCCTCTCGTAGTGTCTGTCTNTTAAAAAGACACTTGCCTGGAAGGTTGACTTGCATATAAAGTGCTTGGATATGTGAAAGGAGTAATTAAAATGTGAGATGGTTTCTGGGAAAAGGGTGTAGAACTCTCCTCAAAGAAACTTCCACTAACTCCTGTGCAAGGTACAGGAAACCCCACGGAGTGTAATTTAACCCAGAGATCAGCACTTGTGCACTTTACATTTTTCACATAAAGGTTTGGAAGTCTCTCCCAGGCCCTGACCCTCTCGTAGTGTCTGTCTGAGTGGGTGATAGCCTAAAGCAGACATAGTCAGTCATGACATGTAGCTGACATGGGGCAAAAAGACCTGCTCTGCAGCATTAGGGAGGGTTTGAAGGGTCTGCTTTCAGCAGAAATAATTTTTCTTTGTCCAGAGTGGCCAGAGTATCTGTTAGCCCATTTGGATCTGTGGATGCCAGGGAAGAAACAGTTCCTTTGGCACTGTGTTCACAGAGCCCTCATTACCGGAAGCCCTTAGACATGAGCAGAGGGGTGGAACACTGAACTAGGCTGAGCATCCTGATTTGATCACTGGATAGTATTTTTGAACATAGAAATACTNAGAGTGGGTGATAGCCTAAAGTAGACATAGCCAGTCATGACACATAGCTGACATGGGGCAAAAAGACCTGCTCTGCAGCATTAGGGAGGGTTTGAAGGGTCTGCTTTCAGCAGAAGTAATTTTTCTTTGTCCACAGTGGCCAGAATATCTGTTAGCTCATTTTGATCTGTGGAGGCCATGGAAGAAACAATTCCTTTGGCACTGTGTTAACTGAGCCCTCACTGCCAAGGTATTACAGGAAACCCTTGGACATGAGCAGAGGGCTGGAGCCNTGGAACACTGAACTAGGCTGAGCATCCTGATTTGATCACTGGATAGTATTTTTGAACATAGAAATACTCTTTGCTTTTTGCTAATTTTCCTGTTGCCTCCCTACATTGCTTCTGCCCAACTCATTTCCATCACAGGAAAGTTGTCTCAAGACTAAGAAGGTAGAATAGCTCCAGCTCTGCAGATTCCAGGCCCTCACTGACCTGTCCTCTCCAGATTCACCAGCCAGTCCTTGGCAGCTACGGTACTGTTCTGTTACTTTGTTAACAAAGGTGTTGGTGGTAAATTTGTTGACCTTTGCTGCCAAAGGTATTGATGGTAAATATGTCTGTGCTTGAGGAGTGTAGATACAGCACCTTGAACAAAGGAAAAGCTGCTGCTGTACGATCTGTGCCCCCCCTGCACACCATCCTCCTCCTCTTACGCTGTTTGCCCTCTCCTGGCATGGAGAAGTCTGAAGCAGGAGTCGCCCATGTAAACAGGGAGCACCAAGCAATCCATCATTTGCCAATCAACCCCAGCTAAGGGCATTGAAATCTCTGGAGGAGGCAGCTTTTATTTAAAGTGAGGCTTCCTCTGCCTCTGATCTTGTAGATTTCTGTTGGAACAAGGAGCTCTCCATGCACTTTTCCTCCTTCCAGACTGAAACTGAGCAGGGGCTGAGGTCTCACCAACAGATATCTGACCAACAGAACAGCAGATGAATAGCATTTTACTGGGATAACCTTCTGGAACTGGAAAGGAGAACAATGTCTTTATCTGGGTGTTTTCAGCTGTGCAGAGGCAGATGAAGCCTCACTTTAAATAAATGTAAATTTTGAGAAGCGTTATTCGTCTAAACAACTGTCCATCAACTCAGGTTGAACCCACCACACTTGTTTATCTGCTTCAAGAAACCATCAGAGTCATCAATTCCTTTTCCCATTAAGGGATCTATCTGAATTGTTGTTCCAGTGCTTTACAACTGAAAGTAGGAGTCTTGTTCTGTTTCTCTTCAAGCTTCCAGCACACATCCCATTGGCTGCCAGGGATTCTTAGGGAATAGCTCAGTGACTTCTGTGTGTTCTGGCCTTGGATATTTCCAGGGATGAAGCATCCTCTCTGGGCAACCTGTGCCAGTGTGTCACCACCCTCACTGTAAAAAACTTCTTCCTTATAGCTAATCTAAACCAACCCTCCTTCAGTTTAAAACCATTACCCCTTGTGCTATTTCAACAGGCCCTGGTAAAAAGTTTGTCTCAGGTAATGAAAGACCACAAGGAGGTCTCCCCAGAGCGTTCTCCAGGCTGAACAAGCCCAGCTCTCAGCCCTTCCTCATAGAAGAGCTGCTCCATCCCTCTGATCATCCTTATTCCTTGTTTAAAAAGAAGACAAAACATGTCTGTAGGAGTTTGTCTGCTGACTATTGCCCCAGCAGCCTGAGAAGAGCAGGCCTTTACTTTAGAACTGAGGAGAGTTTGTGCTCTGCAACATGTTTCAGTGCATGCCCATGGAAGTATTTCTGCTGGCATGGAGATACATCTGCTGGATGGAAGCTGACCTTGCCAGGAAGCATGGCTGTGTCAGAGAACTGTGGGAAAATCAGAGCACTGACACCACACTGCCTCGGCTGCTGACACCAAATCCAGAGGACTGGGGGTGGTTTTCAGTCTTTTACACTGTTCATGGCATATGTAGGTAGTTAGAGAGAGTATTTATTTCCAAATTATTCAATTGAGATGTAACAGCAGCTTTAAAATAACTCCAGGACAGGGAGTTCACGTAAACACAAATAATATCCCTGAGTTTACCTACATTATTTCCTTCTCTGTTTGCAGACTGTGACACAGCATCCAGCTTCTAATGATCACACAGTAATCACTGAAAGAGTGAAAAATACAGCTGGGTTCCTCCATCCTTGGCAGCTACAATACTATAACAATGCAAGCACATTTATTAGAAGCACATTTCTATATTATCAGCTATAGATATTCACATGCCTTCAATAGCACTGCATGGCCAAGTGGTCTGAGACCAGGGCTCAGCTCTTCAGCAGGTTTTTACCACTGTGAAGGGCAGAATAAAAAATGCAGAAGCAAGATCCAAGCAATGTGGGACATCCTTCCAAAGTGCTGGGGGTGGTGCTGGCAGCAGTGTCCTTGTAAAGATCTGAGCCACCAAAGCCCTCCTTCTGCTCCTTCCCAAACTGGAAGCAGATGCCTGGAAAGACCTTTCAAGCAAGTGCTATAAACCAGAAAATGAAGTTCTGGGCCCTTCATGGGAATCACTTGAGCAGGGAAATCTTGCTGACAAAATGTTGCTTGTCACCAAGTGAGGCTGGGTAAACCAGGTACCAACTACTAAATCTCTCTCTCATCATTTGGAAAATCCCTGGGTTCTGGCATTTGGGCATGTAGCAATAACTAGCAAGTAATTATCAAGAAAGAAAGAAAGGGGAAAACAAAGCCAAAAATGCTGCTTGCCCTTTTATTCTTTGCAGCAGACAGGTGAAAATAGTATTTTTCCAGCATTAGCATCCTAATTATTTCACCACTGCACGTCCCTCTTGCTCTGCAACTTAAAAATGTCAGTTTAATTCTCTTTTAATTGCCTCAGCTATCAGGTACCTGAAAGAAGCCATTTTTTGCCGACTGTTCCTGGGCTCAGAAAGCAGCCGATAGCTGGAGAAGCACTCAGTGCACCTCTGCTTTGGCAAAGGGCTCTCTGGAGAGGACAGTGAGGAGTGAAAATATTTTTTAATTTATTCTGTAATTCCCTCCTCACATGTGCTCTTTGTCTGTGTGGGTTTTGTGTTTTGCAGTGCTCATCTGGCTGGCAGAGCAGGAGGCTTTGGGCTTTTATTTGTGCGCATTTGAGACTCTTCAGGCTTCCCAGGCTCCTCACCTGCACAAGTCAAGGAGGCCTCTGAGGCTCCTCCAGTCCTAGCACCATTGCTGCAGGGACCTGGATTTTAGAGTAGGAGGGGATGTCAGGCATGAGGGGAAGAGCACCTGGGCAGGTGTTTCTTAACGGAGCTGGGTTTGTCTTTGCTCACATCCATTCGTGCTTAGATCTGATCTCCTTTCTCCTTCTTCTAATGGCTACAATGTTTATTTGAAAGCATGGATTTTTTTTTTCTGCAATCTATTAACTCTTTTCCTGCTCTTACAGAACAATTAGGAAACACAGTGCAGATGCTATGAATTACAGAGGTACTGGGGCTCTGCCAGCTCTCAGATCTGGTGGCTGTTTCTGCTGGTGGCTGAGGAGCTCTCACTTGCAATGCCAGTCAGGCACTCTTTCCTGCAGAGATCCTACAGAATGATCTCTGCACCAGGGCATCTGTCTAGGAGGGGAACTGGACACAAAAGAACAGGGTCTCGCATCAAACAAACTGCCTTGTGCCACAAGTCACAAGGACTTGGTGTCCCCACATCCCTTCCCCACCCCAGGCAAGGCCTTTCTCCTCTGCCCCAGGAGGGGCAATCACACTGCAATGCCCCAGGAACCAAAAGGCTTCAGACTTAAGGATTTCCCCCCCACATCAATGACGACAGCGCAATGAACAGAACAAGCACTTCTGATTTATTAATTCAGTCATTTTATTTCAGCAAAAGCATATATCAAACCTGTTCTAACTTAGCAGCAGCTACAACTCATCTGACTAAGGAACATATTCCAGACCTTGTGTTGAATAATATTATCAATGAGAAACAAAAAGAGCTTCCTACCACAATATCCTGTTACCCTAAATCTAGTAGGGAGCACTACTATCTACCCCTACTTTCATCAGAATTTAACTCTACAGAATTTAACTCTATTAATACTCCTGTTTTTACTCCTCACATTCTATAATGGCACTGGCAGCTATAATGGCAGCTCAGTCATGAGCCTTCTGGCCCTCCAGCAGATCGACATGGCCACCCAACTGGGTGTCATCTGCAAAATGACTGAGGGTGCCCTTGATCACCTTGTCCAGGTCGTTGACACCCATGAAGGTATCAATGCCATAGTCAGGATTTTGGTTACTCAGACCAGAACCCTGTCTTGCTTTGGGATTGCTTTTCCTCATCTGGTTTCCCAGTATGGTCCATGTGACGAAGAAGAGAATGATGGTCTTTGATTGGGGCCTTTCCAGACTGCTGTATAGGCCTTTAAACTCAACGGGTTGGGGAAGGGCACACCTGAGGTGCTCTCTTCTTCCTCAGTGCTCCAGCTCAGGTGTCTTCTGCCCATGCTGTGGACAGCCCTGGCACACTTCAGACTGGCTTCCTTGGAGCCAGAGCCCTCCTCAGTTGGTGGCAGTGACAGGTGTGGATCTGCCTCTGCCCCTGCCCCTCGCCCACTGAGAGCTTCCAGCTCTCAGTTTGGCAAGGGGGTGGGGGGCCAGCGGTCCAGAATCAGGCCTGGAATCAAGGCCTTTTTCCCTCTGTGAGAGTCTCTGCTGGGAAGAGCTAGGGCTTGGTCTGTGGCTGTTCACGGCAGAAGGTTGCCATGCTCTACCCAGGCCTCACGTGGTCTCACAGGGGGCCTCTCTTCTGCAGTTCCCCAGTGCTGGTCTCGATCTTGTTCACCTTGAGACAGCTCCTTGGGGCTGTCCACTTTCCAGTCTGGCTCCAGGCTGAAGCAGGCCTTCCTCTCACTCTCTGGTATTGGGACGACTGCCCCTGCTGCTGCCCCTGCACCCTGCCCACCGAGAACTTCCAGCAGGCTGGGTGAGGGGCTGGGGGGGCAGCAGGGGCTGTGCGGGGCAGCTGCCCGGCTCTCTGCCCCTGCTGCGGGGGCCGTCGCTGCTGTGCCTGCCTCCATGCCCTGATGCAGGTCCCGCTGTGTGGCCGGCTGGTGGCTGCGTCGCCGGATCACAGCTGCGATCCTGCTCATGGTGGCACGGGCACTGCGCCGCAGCGAGTGCAGCAGAGCCCAGGCACGGCCCCTGGGGCTCTGCGGGGCCGCTGCCCGGCTCTCTGCTGCTGCCGCCTGCGCGCCAGAGGCAGCAGAAGCTGCTGTCTTTGCCACCTCTCGTGCCTCGGCAGTGGGACACACAGGGTGCTCCTCGTCCTCGGGAGCTCCGGCCAGGGCACGAGATGTGCTGGGCAGGTCAGCGTCTCCCTCTTCCTCCAGCGGTGAGCTGGGCTCCCCCAGGAGCTGCGGGTACCGGGGGTTGACCCAGATGGTGTGGATTGTGATGGTATTCCACTTCTCCTTCGACAACTCTTCGATATTCCTGTCTTCCTCTTTGGCAGCTGATTGATCTTTGTTTTGGGGAGAAAGCGTTAAGAGTCCTTTGCCACTGCAAGGCTCCAGGGGTTTTGGTTCATAAATACAGGACCTATAGATGCTCTCTTCCCCACTGCTGCTGGCTTGGGTCTCCGTGGACCAGTTCCCCTCCTCGCTCTGCAGCTCTGCCAGGAGTATCCTTGCGGTTGCCCTTGCCCACTGCCTGCGAGCTTCCACCTGGCTTGGCGAGGGGCTGGGGGGTATGTCACCCAGAATCATGTCTGAAGTAGAGGCCTCTGCCCCGCTCTGAGGGGCTCTGCTGGGAAGAGCTGGGGCTTGGCCTGTGCCTGTGCACTGGGGAAGGTTGCTGTGCTCTGCCCACGCCTCGCGGGGCCTGACAGGGGGCCTCTGTTCTCTACTTCTCCATCTCTGGTCTTGGTCATGTTCCCCCTGGGACAGCTCCTTGGGACTGTCCAATTCCGCATCTGGCTCCAGACTGAAACACTCCGTCTCCTCAGCCTCTGGTGTTGCCACGACTGCCCCCGCTGCTGCCCCTGCACCCTGCCCACCGAGAACTTCCAGTGGGCTTGGCGAGGGGCTGGGAGGACAGCAGGGGCTGGGCAAGGCAGCTGCCCGGCTCTCTGCCCCTGCTGCAGGGGCTGTCGCTGCCATCCCTGCAGCCGTGCCCTGATGCAGGTCCTGCTGTGTGGCCGGCTGGTGGCTGCGTCGCCGGATCACAGCCACCACCCTGCTCAGGAGGGCCCGGGAGCCGCGCCGCAGTGAGCGCAGCAGAGAACAGCCGCGGCCCCTGGGGCTGTGCGGGGCCGCTGCCCGGCTCTCTGCTGCTGCCGCCTGCACGCCAGAGGCAGCACAGGAGTCACGGTGCTCCTCAGCCTCCCGAGGTGCTGCCCGTGACTCACAGTTGGACATCTGTACACAGGACGAGAAGGATGAGGACAAGGTGGCCCTCTGGGGTGGAAACAGCTGCTCTGGCACAGCAGCTCCCTCCGTGCCACCGGCCCAGAGGCAGCTGCGTGCCACCCCATCCCTCACCTTCTGCCTCCTCCAAAACATCAGCCCTGTCTTCTTGGGCTGCACATCGGTGCTCGTCTCCTTGTCCGTGGACATCTCGGAGTGGCTCTGATGCTGCCGTCCCCCAAGGAGATGCTGTCTCCTGACGGAGCTTCTCTCCTGGGAGTGAACACCACCGGGCTCTTTGCACCCGTTTCTACCCTCCTGGTCAGGGTGCGGCCCCAGGTGTCACAAAGGGCTCTGGGCACACACAGCCCCCACGTCACAAAGGAGAATGGTTGGGTGAGGTCCCAAGTGTCCCAAAGGACACTCTGGGCACAGTAAGAATGTCCATCATTTCCCCCTTTATAATGCAGAGTAAACAGTTCAGGAGGCAAAGGAAAAACATCTGGCAATGAGCTGTTTGAATACAATTTCCAAAAGAGCTGAAATGTTCATACAGACCCAACAGAAACTGGGAAATGATAAGAGGAAAGAATGGTGAACATTCCAGTGGTTGAGGGTAGGCTTAGATGGGCTATTGGGAAGGAATTGTTCCCTGTGAGGGTGGTGAACCTGGCATAGGTTGCTGTGAGAGAAACTGTGGCTGCCCCTGGATTACTGGAAGTGTCCAAGGCCAGGTTGGATGGGGCTTGGAGCAACCTGGGGTAGTGGAAGGTGTCCCTGCCCATTGTAGGGGGTCGCACTGGATGGGCTTTAAGGTCCCTCCCAACCTAAAGCATTCCATGATTCTCTGCTTCTTCAAACTCCTGTGAAAGCTTTAACTTCAGTGTGCAGAAGTCAAGTCCATCGTGCTTAGAGGATAACATTTGACATATTTATGGAGGTTGGAATTTTGTTATAGCCATGGAACAGAAGGCGATTCTTCCAAGATGAAATACTGGGGTCTTACAGGGCTGGATTGAAAACAGAAAGGCCTGTGAGAGGGAAAATGTTGATGTTTGAAATGAGTGAGGACTGTAATACTTGACAGAATTAAACTTGCACAGAAAAGATCACTAAAATCACTTTGGAGCCATCAATCTACTCTTTCCAGGTAACTTTGAGGCCTGTAACATGTAGCTAGAGCAAGAAGACAGAGAGTATTTCTGAGGAGAGAAAAAATGATAAAGTAAATTGATATTTGGCTCTTAGTGCATCTACTTTATCTTAATAGACAGATTAACAGAAGTACTTGAAAGCAAACTGACCAAAGCAACTTTGTATTTTATAAAGGAATGCACATTTAAGAGGGAACAACAGTATTTGCTTCTCTGAACATTAAACAGGTTACAGAGTAACACATGGGTTTTTTTTTTCCTCCAGGATTTAATAGTCAAAGCCCACCTCTTTGCACTCACTGGCTGCAGTCAATGATAGCAGAGAGTTTTATTTGGAAATATAATAGCAGTGTGAGCTTTATTTGGAAATATTTAGAAAGCTCCAGGAGTACTCAGCAGCTTTTCATCAGAGACCTCCTGCAGACAGTTTGAGGGCATACTTTAGGAGAAATCCTCCTCCTGTTTATGCCTACACAGCCCATGGCATTGCTGCTCATTTCCAGGTGTTCTAAACAGGAAAAGTCCTGTTCCAAGGCACCCTCCGCACAGGCTTCCCAACATAACCCCCAGGGAAGGGATCATGTGAAGAAAGGACAGTTCTCCAGTCCCAGTGCCTTCCCCTCTCCACCTGTGCCTGGTTAGCCTATATGGAAACCACCAGCTGGTGAGGAGGACTCAAGGTCCACAACAGATGCATTTCAGGCCGTTTTGTCCTGGAACAACCTTCTTCCCATCTTGGAGACCAAATAGCCATGAAAGGCTGGAGTATTTCAGTGTCTCTTTGGCTTTAGTCGAACTCAAAAGGTTTCCTTTCTAAAGTGATTAGAAGTAAAAGACTGAAAACCCTTGAAAGTATGCCTTTTCCTTGTGGTATCTCTTGTCTAAGAAAGAATACCAGAACTGATTCATCACGTAAAAGGTACGAACTGCTGAAATGCTCTGAATTGCAGTGAAGTCTTCACTGAAGCTGGTTTTAGATGTGATTCTGCTCAGGATCTCCTTAGTGCCATCTCTGAAGTAATAGGAACTGGTACTGTAAGCTTGACAGAGGCACTGGCTAAAGGAGTCAGTCTTTGAATGCTTATGACTATTTCACCTCCCTACCTGCTGCTTTTACGGGCACAGGTGCACTTATAGGTGCTTGAGGCAAAGCACACCAGGCAAATTCCTGTTGCCATTCCCAACTTCCTGCAGGACACTGGTAGAATGTGGTTGTTGGTGTTACAAAGTGGTTTTCACGGGCTGGACTCGCTGGCCTTGGATTATAAAGAAAAATGAGGAGGTTCACAGCCCCTGGACGTGAAGAAACAAAGACAAATGAAACCAAGCCCTCCCGCCACCCGCACTGTCCTCAGGCTCCTCCGTTCCCGCCTCCTGCCCTGAGGGCTGCTGGGGCGGAAGGCGACCCATGGGCAGTGCCTGGATGGTCCTGTGGGCAGCGCCTGGATCCTCCGGGCAGGTCTTGGATCCTCTGGGCAGCGCCCGGATCCTCCGGGCAGGTCTTGGACCCTCCGGGCAGCGCCTGGATCCTGTGGGCAGATCTTGGACCCTCCGGGCAGCGCCTGGATCCTGCGGGCAGCTCCTGCATCTCCGGGGCAGTCCTTGGATCCTCTGGGAGAGGTGGCAAGGAGACTGAGGTGGAAA
>VZRQ01004837.1:0-28295 GCA_013397975.1 Machaerirhynchus nigripectus | reverse complement strand
CGATTCTGAATAGAGCTCTCGTATAGTCTCGGTTTCCCGCCCCTGTGTATCCTGTTCTGCGTGGTCCCCGTACGGTGCGGCTTGGTCCTGGATCGACCCCTAACACATTCCGCCGGGTCCCCCTCCCCCCCCTCCCCCCCCCGGCACCGGGCTCCTGTCTGTAAGTNACTGGTATCTGAGCTGTACGTCGTGGGGGAGGTAGAAGGGGATGGCGGATGGTTGCGGCGTTCAGCTGCTTTGCTCGCCCGCTTTTTAACTTGGGGTTGTACGCCGAGGGTATACAGTGGGGTTTGGGATGGTTCGTCTGGCTGTATTTCTGGGTGTATGCGCTCTGGAAAAGGGGGGTGAGACTCGAAATAAAGCTTGTCTAAATATTCCTGCTCTGATGGATATAGAACCATTTTCGGTTTGCCAGGCAAAGGTGACGGGAACTCTGCAGTCCCTTTGGGGTGGGGGGGTGCAGGAGTCATCTGTAATTGCTCTTTTGTGTCCTCCCTGGGACAGGACGCTGCAGCAGCGCTCTCCGCGGCTGCCGTGCCAGTTGGCTGCATGCCAGATGTCTCAGAGGAGGCTTTTTCCTCCTTTCTGAGTTTTTCTGCCTTCTCTTGGTGCTCAGAGAGTGATTCTAACATTGCTCGTGCCAACACCAATAAACTATAAGCTATTTTATCCCTTTTAGTTGCTTTGTGATATAAATTTCTATTAACCTCCTGCCAGAATGCTGGCTCAAATACTGTCTGGGTTTCGCAGTGTGGATACTCACAGTGCACCCAATATAAGAGATCGCTTAATTCTTTTGTAGTCAGATTTATAGGGTGGGTAGTTGTAAGATCTTTTAAATCAGAAAGGATTTGCAATTGCTCTGGGGAAATTGTATTACCCATGTGTCTAGATCTGAGCCGGCTCACCTAATGAGTAACTGCCGTCCGTCATTCCAGGAAATCAGTCCGAATGCATCCCGAAGTCCGCCCTGCAGAATTCAGGTGTTGGAAGGCTGAGACCCTCTTGGAACTGACGATGTGATTTTCCTATGCAGACAGTCCCCTCTCGTGCAGGCAGTTCTGGCTCGAAAAATCTCTCTTTTTTAGCTTGTTAGCAGGTTTCAGAGGCTAACTAGCGTGGTGTCCAGAGGCTGACCCGAGAGGCCCTTTGGCTGAGAGGCCCACCCAGGGACGCCAGTTTGTGGGAGTTTTGGCTTCCGCACAAGTCCAGGTTCTTTATCTCTCTCGCCTCTGGGAAGCTTTACCTTTGAGCCCGAACAGATGAGAAACGCCTGGAGATGTTGTTTTAGGTTGTTTATTTCTTCTTTATCTCTAGCTAGCTTTCAGCTCTGGCCGTGAGTCTGATGCTAGCCATGTCCGAGAGGGAACTGCCCAGTCCTGGGCTGTTCCATCCCTTTTGTACCCTTTCCATGATCCAACCATTCTTCACAATGTGTTTATTATTTACTATTTTATACCAATTAATTTGCGCCTATTCTAGACACGTAATTTCTACCTCTTTTTCATTCTACCAATCATTTAGTGCCACCACCACCAGAGAAGATGGAGGAGAAGGAGAAGAAAGGCAGGGCAATGCGCAAAATCCTCCATCTTAAGTCTTTTATCTTTATTCTAAAACCCCTAAAATCTACTTTTTTACCTTGTAACACACTAAACCACTACTTATTTTAAACTCTCGTGTTTTGCAATGTTTCTCGCAGTGTTGGTAATTTCTCCCATGGACTAAGATCAAAAACACCTTCATTCTTGGTTTCTAGCCAGGGTCTGGGACCCCCTCGCTGGGGCTCCGGGGCTCCCTGACCTGCCAGGGCTGCCAGAGGCATGCCTTGGATTCCAACACTGAGGGACACCATTTGTCACTGATATCCATCATTGATCACTTCCTTCTGGATGTGACTGTCCAATCACTTCCTTATCCATCTAACAATCCATTCATTGAATCAATTTCTTTCCAATTTAGAGAGCAAGACGCTGTGGAAGACTGGGTCAAAGGCTTTACAAACGTCCAGAAAAATGGCATCTGTAGCCCTTCTCCTGTGCACTGATGTAGTCACCTGTGAGAAACACTGCTCACTGATAAAATTTTGAAGAATTTATTGAACAAAATAAAATTGCCAATTGGAGACCTCAAATGGGAAGTCTGCCTGAACACAAAGTAAAAGGTGCAGCGCTCAGTGCTTAACTGCAAAATGATTCGGCCAGAGGCATACCTTGCAACTGAGGAGGCTACATTTTATACACCTAAGTCCGGGAAACCCCTCCCCTGGCTCTGCCCTCTGGAGGGGTCATGGTTGGCTCACTGGTCTTGGGGCCTTGTCATTGGCTTGCTGGCTAGCTCAGTGTCATCCAGGGGTCTTCTTATTGGATCACCGATTACCCATTGACATTCTCGAACCTATCCCCTTACGATAATGAGGTATACACCCACCTTCTAGAACATTCTTACCCCAACTCATTACATCTAATAACTATTTTGAATCATTTAATAACTTCATTCATCTTGATGACTAATATAACAATCCATTAACAATCAACTCACTTTTAACTATAGGAAAGCCAACCAATTAGTAACAATATAACAATCCATTAACAATCAACTTACTTTTGACTATACGAAAGCCAACCTTTGCAGCCCTCCCCATTCATAACATTACCCCATCACAGAAGGCCACTGGGTTGGTCAGACAAGACTGGTGCTTGGTGAAGCTATGCTGGCTGTCTCAAATCACCTCCCTGTCCTCCGCGTGCCATAGCACAGCTTTTAGGAAGATCTGTTTCATGATCTTCCCAGTATAGAGGTGAGGCCAACAGGTTGGTACTTCCTAGGGTCCTCCTTTCTACCCTTTTTGAAGACAGATATGGTGTTTCCCCCTTTTCAGTCACCTGTGACTATATCTGACTGCCATGACTTTTCAACTGTTATGGAGAGCGGCATGACAATGACATCAGCCAATTCTCTCAGGACTCTGAGGGGCATCTCATTGGGTCCCACAGACTTCTGTACATTCAGGTTTGTCAGGTGGTCTAAGGAACCTGACCTTCTCTTACAGGGGGAGGAAATTTGCTTCCCCAGTCCCCATCCTGCTGTCCATCCACTTGAGAGTTGTGGGAACAGAGGTTGTCATTGAAGGCTGAGGTAAAAATGTTGTGAACAAAGTGAGTGTGTAAGTGAAAAAATAAGTTTACTAAAAAGTAAAACAGCAACAACCAAGATAACAGCAAAACCCGCTAGATACAAAGGTGCTGAGTCACATGCCCCCCTCCCCAGGAACAAAGGGAACAAGATGGAGAAGAAGCCCCTCCTCCCAAGATGGTGGATGCCATAGCAGCCCATGTGGACCAGGGGAGAAAAGATGGCAAAGGAGCATGGAGAGAACAAAAGAGAGCAGGTTGTGTCTCTGTACCCTGTTTTTAAAGGTATGCCACCCCCTGGCACCTTTCCATGAACCCAGGGTAAAACACATATGTTTTGTTTCCTGGCTACAGAGACAGTAAACAGACTGCATGGATTGACATCAAGAAGATATGAAATACATTAATTTTTTGAGTCACCTAGGTTACCTAGGACGGATAGTTTACTTATTTTTTTTTAAGTCAAACTTTCATATTAGGAGGTATTATAGAAGCATATTAACTATTAGCACTGTTTCTTTACTTGCTGGAAGAAAACTTAAAATTTAATTTCTTAAGGGGAAATTCCAGAAGCGGATGAATTTCGGGAAAAATCTCAAAGCAGTTAATAATATCTGAAAAAACCCGTTTTATTTGTGTGTCTTCTATTTTATGTATTTTAAGAATTCTTTTTTATGTATGTGTATGTGTGTTTAAGGAGGCTTTGAGAAAAAAATCCCAATTTAATCAGAATGAGGAGTAGCAGGGAGTGAGAAAGTGAAATAGACTGGTGGAGTCACACTCTTCCCCCCTGAGAGAAATGCAGTGGATGGAAGCTCAGCAAGAGCTGTGGAAGTCCCGATCCTCTCGCCATCAGGCAGAAGGAGGGGACCTAAAACATGAGGGGGAATGGAAAAAGGTCCCTGCTCAGGGACGTCGGAGAATCCCCTCCCACCCTCTCTTGCCTTCCCAAGTGTCCTTATGCAGCAGGTATGAGGCTCTGGAACATGAGGGTCAGACAGATGATGCTGGAGAAGAAGGTCTGTCTGGGGGTTTATCTGGAACAGGCCAGTCACCCAGATGGATCACAACTTCAAGTATTAAGAAAGAAAGAAGGGTAGTTGTATTGGGCCACCCCCTTCTGAGGGGAACTGGGAGCACCATATGCCATCCCACAGGGAAGCCTGCTGCCTCCATTGGGTGTGGGTAAGGGGTATTACCAGGAAACTCCCTGGAATGATTCAGCCCTCTAATTATTGCCCACTGCTTGTTGTCCAGGTTGGCAGTGACAAGGTTCATGACAGAAGTCCTAGGACAATCAAAAAGAACTTCAAAGAATTGGGGTGACGGGTTGAAGGAACAGGAGCACAGGTGGTGTTTTCCTCAAGTCCTTTAGTAGCAAGGAAGAATGCTGAAAGGAACAGGAGAAGCCACGTGATCAATGTGTGGCTTAGAGACTAGTGTCATTGGTAGAATTTGGTTTTTTTTTCGATCATGGAGTGATTTAGATAGCATCAGACCTAATGGAGACAGATGGGGTTTACCTCTTAAAAGGAGAAAAAGGGTTCTAGCCCTTGAGTTGGCAGGGCTGATTGAGAGGGCTTTAAACTAGGTTTGAAGGGGGAAGGTGATAAAACCAGGCTTGGTAGAGATCTGCCATGGGGAGGCAAGCAAGTATTGTGGGTGAAATTGATAGCCCAAACCGATGACTTTGAAGTGAGCCACACTGGAATGCACTTGCAGTCTTATGGGGACAAGCTGGGGACTTGTAAGGTAATAAAAGCCAACAGGGAAACACCAGAAAATGATGTCAAGTGAAAAAAAGGGTGTTCTTCTAGGAAGGTGACATGGCCAACAGGCAAGCTGAGGTGCCTTTACACCAATGCATGCAGCATGGGCAACAAACAGGAGTTGGAAGCTGCAATACTGCTAGAAAGTTATGACCTTGTTGCATTACTGAAACTTGATGGGATGAATCCCATGACTGGAATGTCACTACTGATGGCTACAGTGTCTCTGTTCAACAGAGACAAAATTCAGAGGAATGTCCAAATTTGAACATCCTCTCTTAGAAGGCAGGTTACAGCCACCCCTCCCCCACCACGTTTGGGAAAGAAACTCCTTGGAGGAAAGTGAATAAAAAACCCCTATTTATTTAACTGTTTGTTTCAGAGGAAAAGAATAAAAATGCTAAATAATAAAACCTCTCGCTGTGGAGAGAAACCTGGGAAGATTTAAAGTCTTTTCTGTGGGTGTGGTCTCTCTCCTCCTCGGAGCTGGGTCAGCCTGGGCACCCTCTGGGCCCAAGGTCCAAAGTTTTCCCAGTGAGTTCTGGTGTTCTGATGTTGTTGAAACAGTCCAGAAGAGAAGAGGGGAAAAGCCGAAGTCCCAGAAAAAAACCCTTAACTCTCTGTCTCTCTCCAGAGAAACAGAGCTGAAAAGCTGAGAAAAGCAGGAAGGGTGCTTCCTCCACTCCTCAGCAGCAGCAGCTATCCCTGTGTCCTTGAAGCACAAACTATTTTGAAAAGTTCACTCAGTTTTTTTTTCTCTCCCCTCTCAAGCTCAGTTTAAAAGCACAAAAAGGCACAAAATTCATTTCTGGGTGATATAAAATACAACATCATAGAGTCACCCTAAGACATACAGCCTGTTTACAGGAGAGGGAGGAGAGATGGAGGGATTGCCTTCTACATCAAGTGGATTCAGTGTGAGGAGCTGTCTTTGAAGAACAGCCATGAGCAAGTCAATAGTTTGTGGGTAGGAGTCAGTGACCAAGGCAGAAAAGGAACCTTGTGGTTGGTATCTACTACAGGCTGCCTGATCAAGGGGACCCTATTGAAAAAGGCTTCTTTTTAAAGCTACAGGAGGCATTGTGCTCACAGTCTTTTGTCCTGCTGGACAGCTTCAGCCACTGTGGGGTGGAGATCCTTTCTTGACAGATGACTGAAACAGAGTTTCAGTGACTGTTTCAGTTAATGTGTGTCATGTGCAAAGAAAAGTTGCTTTTGGTATCACTAGAAATTAATGCCAACTGTATATATGACAAAATCACAAGTCTCTTGCCCACTGAAAATTTTGAAATACAGCAGACTGTCTTCAGCAGCATTTACAATCAGATGCAAAAACCACATCTCTTTTCTGAATAATTTTGTGGCCATGATTTCACTTCTTTTGACCCTTAACATGGATAGTCTTTCCCTTAATAGCAGTGTGACTTGGTTAAGCAGTACTTGTCAACCTTTGGTCAGCTCATGAGGTTATTTTCTTTTTAAAATTGTATTTTCTCAAGGCAGAGAAACCTACCATTCTGCAAATACCTCTCTTTGAGTAGAGGAGCATAAACAAAGTGTCAGGATGAAAGATTATTCACACCAGCAAGGAAAAGGCAGGTATTGAAGGAGACTGTTGAAGGAGAGGTAAAATCTTAAATGCTAAAACTGAAGACAGAGCAACACTAAGTGAAAGAAAAGATATGTCTATTTGCTTTTAAACTGATGCAAAGCAAGAAAAAGTAAATTAATATAAGTAAAACACTTTAAATCTAGTAAAAATTGTGCTGCTGGGTGCATTAAGACAAAGGTGGAAGTTTACACCTGCTTAAAACACTTACTGCACGAGGAAAGCATAGCATTGCAGCAGGCAATTTACCGTTCCTACTGTTCTTGAAAGATTTGCATCTCAACAAGATACGGCATGTGAATTCTTAAATTAGACCAATAATGACATAACCACAAACAGGCAAAAACATTATCTCTTCTTTCTCCTCCCTTTCTTTCTGCTTTCTTGTCATAGAGTATGTGACCAAGGAGAAAGTGAAAGAATCCACAAGTGATAGAGCTTACTCCAGTCAATGTGCTCCTCTCTGCTGGAATGATCAAAGGCCAACTGTAGTGGACAAAATAGGGCTTTACCCTTTAAAGTATATTTTATCCTGTTGAGATCAGCACTTATATATATATAAGGGATGAAACAGACTTCCCATGGCTGCCATCCAAGCTATAAAACTGTAACTCAGTACCACCTGCAAAAGTTTTTGCTTGAATCCCCAAAGTAATGATCCTCTCTATCACCATTCCTTAAACTCCAATTCTGTTAGCTCTTCAGTGTTCAAAAATGGACTAGTTAAGATAGCAGTAAGAAAAAAAAAGAGTAAAATAAGCATCTTTTATTGTGTAAGTTAAGTAGATTTGAATTGGAATTACTAAAAGGTAAGTATACACAGATCCCCACTCAGTTCCCTTTTTACAGTTGCACTTAGGAACTGTACTTCAAATATGGTTACACAGATATTTTCCCCCCACATGCACTGACTGCCCCTTCATCTTAATTTAAAAACCTAATCTGCCATAAAGTTACATGAAATAGACTGAGAAAATACTTGAGAATGACTGTTGTTTACAAAGAAGGTAATTTACAGTATACAATTACTGATATGGTAGAACAAGAATTCAAAAACTGGACTGAATTACAAAGCATTTCTTCAAACATCCATTTTGGATTATTGCTGAAAGGTACTAATTGGTCTATTCTAGACTAATTTTAGACTAATTTTCATAAAATAGTGAAAAATGCATGCTTTAGAAACCTGGGACATTTCATGCCTTTGCGCTAACAGAATATGAGAATGGAAGCAAGTGATTGATGTTTTCCAATGTAGATTAGTAGCATTTAGAGTCTTTTTTCTTGTGTACTAACTGATTCTTCATATTTTTTCTTATTTTTTCCAGGTGATTTTTTATCTTCAGGTTTAGTCCATGGAGGGCTGTGCAACTTCTGTAGAGGTGAAAATAGCATTAGTGTAAACATTATGTATAGAATACATACATACATAAGCAAAAAAAAAAAAAACCAGTATGTTAAAAATCCATGGCAATAGTGCACATAGAGCTGTATTTCTATTAAACTTATGTACCAGTCATAAACTACTGCAGCAGAATATGATATTTGCCTAGAGAAGGGTTCTGATCTCTATTAAAGGAAGTATATTTAACAACCTCTATGTTGCAAAACCATAAAAGTCTGATGCTGCATACAGCTTCATTTAATTGCATATTATATATCTATTATAACAATTATAGATATATATTTATTTTGGAAATCTCTTCCTGCTCCTGCTTCCAGGGCTATAGACATCACACTACCAAATTAAGTCATTTGATTACTAAGTCATTTGACTTACTTACTAGTTCTTCAAATATTCAATAGTTTGCAAACTGTTACCAGCCAGAAAGCATTTTGAACAGATGCATTGCATTCAGATGCAGTCAAAGTCTGAACTAAGTAGTCTTCTCTTTTGAGACAGAATTTGGTGAAGAGTGTGTAAGTATACTTCAAGTAATTGCATGTTTCACAAGACCTTTTAGTAAAATCCCAACAATTACTCTGAAAGACAATACCTGAAAGCTTGTCTGTGTTTCTGCTGCCTTCAAAGGAGATATTGAATCATTACGATTCCCCAAACATGTCTTGGCAACCTGTCAATTCAAATGTCAGAGATAACTACTTCATATTTTTTCCTAAAATATTCATAGTTTTCCTAAACAAAAAAGAAAAAATAATAATTTAAAAAAAAAAAAAATCACTCTGTCTTCTTTTAAGCCTAGTCGATGAAATGGAACAATTTTTTCACAGCTAAGCTTATCCCAGACTCCCATCACCCCTGTAACAGTCTTTAACAATATGGTCTCGCGGCAGCAAGTTTAACAACTTAATGTTATCCAGCTATTTCCTCATGTTTAAATCTCATCACCAATAGTGAAGTTTACTCCTACAAGTGGTCCTAGGGAACAGAAAAGTAAATACAAGCGTCTTTTAAGGGTGAGGAAATAGTAACGAACAGTTGAAAATCAGCATTACAGTTAGAACTTCTCTATTACTATTCTCTTGTCTAAACTCTAGATCTCTTAGATATAATAATCCCTTAATGGGAATATACAGTCACTGAATGGGGAAGGCAGATGACTCTAAAGGTACAAAACCTTGTTACATTAATTGCTGCCATTTTATTCAAGGAATAATGTTACATTCTTTGCCAATATTCTTTTTAATATCTGGGAAAACAGAGTTGCACAGCATAAATAAAATTAATTGCAAGGTAGATTTTTGAACCAAGGAGATCTGGTATGAAACCAGAGATTTACTTAACACTGAAAATTTTACTGTACTTAAATTTAAGTCCCTTCAGCAGTAGGATTAATGATGCCATAGGAAAAGAAGTTTAAACATGAAATACAGTAAAATCTTGATAATACTTGGTCGTTACTCTAAAATGAGTTCACATTGGAATTTCTCTACTTGTTTTGCTAATAAAACTGATACATTTCAATGGAGTGAAAATGACAGGTTTTTTTTTAAAGTTTTAAGTCTTCAAGACTCTTTCCAGCATAACAGTGGAGGGGTTTAGTAATATTTAAGCTACTGAAGTGAATCTCTGAGATGATACAGATGGATTTGATGTGAGGAACTCTTTTTCATATTTTCCTACTCTAGACAATAGCAAATAAAACTTGGATTAATATGGGGAAGAATCAAGGCAGCATTGATAGAACACCTACTCCTTTTATGACAAAGAAATCAAACCAAACATCAAACAAAAACATGTGGTTTAGGTTTTAGATGAAGACTAAAAAGTGAGATGACAAGAGTAGCAATTTTTAGTAGACTTTTAATACTTCAAAACCTTATGTGTGGTCCTGCTAAAACTTATATTTAAGTTATTTACTATTAATCTAGATTAAAAAAATATTTCAAGCTGAATCATGTTCAGAAAAAACGAGGATTTGGGTGACTTCTAGGTGAGCATCTTGAGGACGAAAGATACTATAGGTCAAACAATGAACAGTATTGCAAATTGTGTAATGAAAAGGACAGAAATAATGCTAATTAAATATAAGATCATTTACATATCCAGGTTTTTCTTTGAGTGTACATATTAAAAAATGAAATCAGGTAACCTATTTCACCAACATAATTTATAGGAGATAGGAAGCAAAAACTATTAATTGACAATAATAAAACTACAGGTCAACTGCTTAAGATATATGCAAGGGGAGAAAAAAAACCAACCAAGTCTGCCTTAGAGAAGATAAAAGCAAATGATAAAACAATGCTTTATAAGTGAGTAGTCTTGCATACTCTTTTAACAGACTGGATAACAAAGGCCATCTTGATAGGAAAAGAGCAATAAAGACTTAAGTCTGTAGTACTCCATATTTGTTCACTCAGAGTTCTTTTCTTTTCAGTAGCATATGGATCACTGTTGGAGAAAGACAGTAGGGACTTTTTCTAAAGAAACCAACTACTATGTCTTTATGTTGTTAAAACATAAAATACTAATTATTCATTCTCACTGTGAAACTTTGTATATCATTAACAAATAAATTACAGATTGAACAACAGCAATGACTTCCAGTATGCCATCAGTCAACAACAGTTCAACAGCCAGGATCGTAACCAGTTCCTATGGATGTGGTATACACACACACACACACACACACACAGAGCCAGAGATATATATACACACGTACATATATATATACACACACACTGGTTGTGGCTTTTTAGTTTGGTTCCTAAATTGAGTCAGTGAGTATTAACATAATCTCCTGCTATATCTGTAAACTGGGTTTAACAGAACCCAAACTGCATCCCATCCACATATGACCTCAGACATATATATAAACACATACATATATATACACACACCTATGTGTGTATTTATATGCTTATATATCTATCTATCTATACGTGCATCTATAAACACATAAATATACAAATACACATGATACATATATCTTCCTGTCCCTCAGCTAAAGACCAATTGAGAAATTTAAACCCAATATACTAGAATACCTTTCACAACCTTAGGTGACAGAAAAAGAAAGTAAAATTTTAAACTTTTGTTATTGTTGCTAGTAATGCTATGTAATATAGCGTTATATATACTATATATATATACTATATATATTATTGTAAATATATTTACAATATAATAAATGCTAGTAATGCTATTGTTGCTAGTAACTCTATGCCAAGTAATGGATTGTTTTGTGTGTTTGTCTGTGTGACTCTTTCTGTCTGTCAGATTCCCTCCCATGAGACGTACACTAGTTACAAAAGGACAGAATGAGAGCTTGACACAGTAGAAACTATCAAAAAGCAAGAATAATTGCTTTTGGAAAATAAAGATGTTGAAATGTTGTCAGGGTGGTTTTTTTTTATTTATGGAAATGAGATTTTAAAAGTACCTGCTGGAAAGATACTGGGATCATGCCAAGCTTTGAATCAAGATTTCACTATTTCGGGGACATATGTCAGGGAGGAACTGTTCCCCCACAAGAGCAGGCATTTCTGTACCTTGTACCACCATTACTCAACAGTAAAAAATGCCCCTCAATGCATGCTTAAACAGAGAAACACACAACTGGCCAAAAAGCAGCTTTCTCCATTTCTATCAGAGAAGGATCAATTTCTTTTCTTCCAAAGAGTGAACATTTTTTTTTGAAAGATTGTTACTGAAATGTAATAAAATGCTAACAAAATACTAACAAAAGAGTAAAAGCATCTTTGAAGAAAATACTTAAAAGGAAAAAAATCCTGCCTGGTCTCAAGTTGGTCCTGTTAGCTTAATACAACTCCATTGAACCCTCTTGCACCATAATAACAAAGCCGGTTATAATTTAAAATATTGTTAGGAATACTTCAAGGATGTTCTAGTTTTCATACCAAGTGTAACAAGACATTTCACAGTATGGACTATTTCACCTGCTATTAGGCAGAAAATTGCATGACTTCTGTTCACACATGATCTCTAATATTAGTCACAGGTAAGTTTTAAATCTGTGCTGGCTTCAAGGGGGGGAAGGGAAGAGGCACTACCCTTCTCTCACCATCTGAAGATTATGAACAAGACACAGGTATCTCTGGAAGCAATGCAATCTTATATTTCAATGCAGGTGTAATGAGTTTGGAATAAATACGAAATCATTTTTTGCCTGTCCCTCTTCTTAGTGCTTCCAGAGAAGTTTAAGCAGGCTCTTAGGCTACATACTAAAAATTTTTTTAGGAAGAAAAATTTCTAACACCAAGAGCTAAATGAAGGCAGCATAGCCAGGTGATGACCCTTTGTACATTAGCTGATGTCTTTCCAGGAATACAGAAAGGCAGTATGTGAATGCAGGGTCAACATAATAATACAACTACATATTGTTGGCTATTTTCTTGTTTGTGCCTGAAGTGACAGGTGGATTAGGACTGCAGATCAAAAGGGAGAAAACATGGCATAGGTGCTCAAGACCAAATACCTTGAACGCTATAAAGTAAGACAATTCAACACATCATGCTTTGATCTAGCTGAAAAATACTGGACGACTAAAATATCACAACATTTTTTAAAGTGCAACTTACTGTTAGCATAGTGAAAGACTGTCTTCTAATGAACTTTTCATACAAGATTATTTAAAAATACTCTTCTGCATTTATGAAACTGACACACAAAAGAAAAAAAACTAACAATATTCTCAAATTCTAAGTTAATTGCGGAAGTTTATTTCCTGCCATTGGCATTTAGAACAAAATAGGTATTTTATCCCTAACTATCCTCTGTGTTTTCTTCTGCCTCCTCTTTTAAGGGGAGTGAGGTTGGCTGTTTCAAAGGGAACAGGGATGGCAGAAGTCCTTATCTCATTCAGAAGAACAGTTCCTAATATTTTGGAGACTCAGTATTTGCTCTGATCATTAGTCCAAAACTTCACCAGTTTGGAAGGTGTATTTTGAACATTTCATTGCTTTCCTCATCCTAAGCTAAGCTTAACATTTCTCAAAGCTTTAACTGAAACTGTCACATTTATAGGTTCATCAGAAATGAAGAGTGATTCTGCTAGAGGTATTTTCCTCAGTTCCTAAAGACTTCTCAATTCGCATGTGCCAACACAAGCAATCTGATTTTATCTAGATTCAGGAAGCAAACCTTCAACACTTGCCATCACAGCCGGTCTTTGTCCATGCACACAGTAAATGATGACTAGTCCTTGAAGTAGTTTTATGACTCAGAGCAGTGAAATAAAGCAAAAAGATAGATTTCTCTGATGCTTACAGACCTGCCTCCTCTCTTTCCTACCCCTTAATTCATTTTAATAAAAGATTATAATAATTTTTTAAGTTGTATTTAACCATTAGTGACAGATCTCAAAATTTCACCCATGAACAAATCAGTTTCACAAAATAGTCTCTATACTTCTATGTAGAGAAATTATTTACTTCACCACTGAGTTTTCTGAGTGGTATGTCTTGAACATCTGCCCTATAATTTGCAATAATGGGCATATTTGTAAGACAAACATATTCAATAAATTACATATACAGTATTTTTATCATAAACATCAAGAAAGATCTAACATTTAAAAACTCAACATTAAAAGCTTTAAAACAGAGCTACAAGAATTCTACGTTTGAAAGCAAAACCTTTTCCAAAGAGAGAATACAAGAAAAAAAAACTTTATATTCAAGTGTGTTTGATAGCTGGACAGACCATTTGATTGTTCTCACTGTTACTAACTCTTTCCAAATTGCAAAGTTTCTTAACGTCTCCTTAAAATTCACTTTGACCAATGTTTATAATTTTTATGACTAAGCACAACAATTTTTATTATTATTTTCTTCTATATGGCAGAGAAACAGAAAATTAAGTGATGTTGAACACTTGTTACTTGGTCTACATAAACTTTAGGAAACACATTAATGATCTACTTGTTTGTAAAATCAAATTTTCATAAAAGTGCATTTTGCTTTAAACAATACATTTTGTAAAATGAAAAAAATCAAGAGAAGTGAGAAATTTAACATGACAGAAAAATTGAGATGGGGATATGCCTTGAAATGCTGTGTTGCTTTTGTCAGTTTAGCATGGAGTCCAATTAACAAAGTATCTGTGTGTGAAGTTCTGGTTATAAAATCTGCATCTTGATCAGTAATGTAGACAAAATTTCAGAAGTTATGGTATTCAATTCTCCTAGTAAATAACACTGCAAAGATGGAGAGCTTCACAGCTGGATGTATAAATGACATAGGTGGATAAATGAAGTGTGCATCTTCATTTAAAAATAATTTTCAAAAAGCCAGTTAAAACTCAGCATGTCTGTTGGCTATTAATCTATGCCACTTTATCTGCAAACAGCTGAACAGTGTAACTAGTTTTCCATTGCATCAACTCAGCAAGTAAGAACTGGTTTTATGGTCAAAAAGTCATAACAATTTAAATTCAAATAATCAAATCACAAATGGACAGGATATCAAGTTTAAGTAAGTGATATTATAACAGCTTTGGCAGTTAGAAAATAATCTGCTGCTGACAAAGAGCATCATACAGATTTAGTTGACCAAAAGTTGGAGTTTCAGTGCTCCTTCTCATCATTACTCCTTTAGGCTTCAGAGGGTGCAAGAAGTAGATATGGAGGATGTTTGTAGAGTGTGATGGGGGAGAAAGTACTGAGTTAGTTCTGCAGAAAATAAGTAAGATGCAGGAGAAAAGGATGTTGTGGTTAGGTAAGCTGACAAACTAGTTATCTTAGTTGTCATTAACCAAGTTAGGTTCACAGTTTATTCAAAGACATATTTTATCAGATTTGCTCATGAATTTGTTACAGATCTGTATTGGAAGCTGTTTTAACCCTCACTGTTTAGAAGAAAGATACAGAGCAAGAAGTCTGTGAAATGTGCCTATACCTTTTCAGAGGACACCTCTGCAGTTTTTCATATCCTTCTCCTGTTTTAGATCACAGTGTACTAAGGGGATGGTTAAACTCAGATGATGTAACTGCTTATGAACTTCATAATTCTCATTTATGGAATCAAATCTACCTTAAGGATTTTATTAGTTTGAAATTTTGTTATAACAATGGTTACTTTTTTCTCTTATTGCTCCCTTTGGAAAACAATCACAGAGTACAAAGTGATCAAAGCTCTACAACCGAAACTGATTTAAAAAAATGAAGCAAAATACTGTGGTTACTTAGAAATACATACAATTTTGGCTCCAATATTCAATGTCCTTTGTCACTGAATGATTAATGAACATGTAGTGTTTGTTTACTGCAGGAAATTAAGGCAGTAAATAAAAGCACTATCACTTTTATTTATTAGAGAAGATTCTACGAGGACAAAGAGCAAAAAAACTAAGATGAAAATGGGACAAAGAATAATTTTATAAATTCTTTGATGTTTTAGCAATACCAAATAGGCAGTTTTAAATTATATGTTACATGCATAAGAATAATTTGATATGAAAAGGGAATAAAGTAAATTCTGGTCTAAAAGCCAAAATCCCAAAAGCTTTTGGGAAGACAGAAAAGGGAAGGGATACAGGGGAAAGAGCTCTGCAGAACTCTGGTTCTGCATAGAGACTTTCAGGAGGCAGACATAGGAAAACATCTCTGCGTAAGGCTAAGAAAAAGTAGTATTGACGAGATGCCTCTAATAAAGTACAAATAATCTAAATAATGGAAAATTTTACAAGAATATTCAATTTAATATTTTTTTGGTTTTTGATGAATTTCAGAGTATGTATCACAGGATATCCTACCTACTTCTGGCTATTACTGGTCCCATGTCAAATTTCATTACAGATAAATATCAGCAGGGTCTAATTTCCAAATTTTCTAGTCTGTATCCCATTTGTCAATAAATCTTCATTTGTATTTGCTCTAATGTAAATTACATTAATTACTGTGAACAGGCATAAAACCCATAAATACAAAACTGCAGAAAGATCACAAATTCAAGACAGAGATGCATAGCTGTACAGACTTAAAAATACTGGTTGGAACCAGCAACTAACCACTTTGCTTTATTTTTTGCCTTAATATCTGTAAGATTGCATGTTCTTATCTAGTTAGTCTTTACTACCCTGATTCTTCCAAAATATAAATCACATTTTATTCATCACAGATACTATAAAAGGATCTTTGTAAGTTCTGAGAAAGGATTGCTGAAATATTTGGTTTTTAAGCAACAGATTTTTACATACATCTTCACTAATTTTTCTTTAAAAATGCTGCATTAGAACCTGTTATATGTTCTTAGCCATCCAACCTTAATCTTCCTTCATTGGGAGTTAAGCAACTGTAAAAACTTCAGAAAAAAATGCAGACAGCCAAGTAATGATAAAAATACAATAAAAATTCTTCCCAAGTGTTGAATTTTCTCAAAGTGATAGTGTTCACAGGTACAAATTGCAGTTTTGTATTACTGAAGTAGTATGATCCTTTGGGAAAATAAATTCCTTCCAGTTTTTTCAGAACTTAAGGTGGTATCTCTAATACCAATATATGAAGGCTAATTGTGGGAAGAGACATTTTTAGTTCAGTTCTCAAAGCTAATAATTTGAATTCTTCCTTCTCTCTCTCTCTGTCAATGTGAGATAATAATAATGATGATGATGATGATGATGATGATGATGATGATGATGATGATGATGAAGAAGAAGAGGTTGCTAGCCCAATGTCATCACCTGCACTATTTTTATGTCCGTGTTAGCCTGTGTTCAGATGGACAGTGTGTGTAAGATAAAAAAGATAGTTTTAACTTAAACAACAACCAGGGAAATTACTTTAGTCACCACTCTGAGCAATCCACAGCAGAAAAGGGTACAAGGATGGACCTTAGACTTGTAAAATAGCTAGAACTAGAATAGTTTGAAAATTTCATTGCTCTCTTTTAACCAATCCTTCAATTTACAAAACATTTTCTCATTTTCATTATTTTCATTACTTTTGTGGTATTTAAAGTGAAATCAGGGTATTCTGATGAACTGATGTTTTATTCTCCCAAGATGGCCCCGAATTTTTATATGTATTTTTATTGTCATAAATGACATCGCGACAAGTGGCTTTTTGCATAAAAGACTCTTATAAGAACCATAATGTTAATTAAAGGAATGTTTAATGCTTAAATGTTGATTAAAAGTTATTAAGTTGATTTCCTTCCCGTCCTAAGCTAGCCCCAAGCACCCCATAGGAAGGAAATCCATCTCCCAAACGTTTTATACCATTTTTAAATGTTTCATAAAGTTTATAAGTGTTTAAATCAGTTGCCTTCAAATAATCTGTTAAAGGTTAATGTTTTTCACTTAAATTTCACATAGAGGAAAGGTTATGTTTATTTATGCTGGAATTAATTGCTTTTATAATTTATTACACGTGTTTTATATGTGTTTTATATTTATTTCAATAGGGGTCTAAGCCCTCCAAACGCTGGTTCCTAGCAGGCACTTTCTAAATTTAGAAACCTGCCGTTAGCCCTGTCACTGAGCTCCATGGTAACCATGAATTTCAATGAGGTAGTTTTCCCGCCTTTGGGCCACGATGACATCAGTGGCCCGCCTACCCCTAACAACACGAGCTGATTGGCGGGAAGACATTACCTCACTCACAACATCAACCAATTACCATGGGCCATGTGGGCATGACAGGGGCGGATCGGGGCGGAGACACCATCACAGAAAAGGTGGCTCGCACCGCCCCCGGCAGCCATCTTGTGGCAAGAGCTGCTCCTGGGAGGTTCTCTCTCCGTGCCTCTCAGTTTGAGCGCCTGCTACAAGGGCCCAGCGTCGAGGTCTTAGGCCTCTATCTCGACTAGCGAGACAATTGATTTAAATCAACGTCGGGCTTCAGACTAGCTGAAGCCCAACCTCGGCGCTGCACAGCTCCGACTGCAAGGCAGTCGTGCGGCTGCCTAGGTGCCGATCTTGCTGCCCGGGCTTTTTATCTTTTATTTTTACTTTTCTTTTGCGGGTGACCGGACGCTTTCGTTCTCGATTAATAACCCATCTTTAATCGAACGGAAGCGAGTTGTCATCTTTTGTGACATATATGAAAAAAAATTAAAAAAAAAAAAATTTTAAAAAGATATAAAAGTCTCATGTGTACAGGGAGAACATGCCTCCCTGTACTTGTAGTTTTTTTAATTACACAAAAAATTCTGATTTGGATAAATATGGCACTACTTATGCCTTCCTTGCTTGGAGATACGGTTGTCCTCACAATATTTTTTGTAACTTTGCAGTCAAAGCCATTCCTTCAACAGACACCACAAGCGTGTCATGTATTAGTGTGAGTCCTAGATTGATTTTCTCTTAATGTGAACAGGATGGAACTATGAATATTACATAATGCTCATTTTTCAGTACAAAAATTAATTTGTAACAGCAATATATTTAGAGGAAAGATAAAACTGGGAAAACCATTGCCTGCTTAATTTTACGATAAGGAACATTATCTAGCAAGGCACAGTTAATTTCAATACCCCTAAGGTATGCTTTCATTGATTTTACTACTTTTTTTCCTCCATGCAGGAGGTTTTGTCAAATGCAGACTTAGCAAACCATAAAGATTTAAAATTTAAAGGAAATGTCAATCCCATAAATACAGAATTGGTCTTAAAATATGATAATTGAGAGATTAAATGATATAAAACTTAATTCCATTAGAGCTTAACAATGTAGGCTATAATAGATAATACAGATATATAGCCTGATTTCTTTTATTTGAATTATAATGTTACTTAGACAAATGCAGGGAATAGAGTTAGATTTTAATTTAGCTTGAATCTTGAAAAACAGTTCAACTCACAAACACTTCTAACTCCAGTTGCAGTAATCTACTTTCCCTGGGGGGAGAGGGGATGCAGTACAGCAGTGACAAATTTCTCATACCAAGCAGCATACCATGCCACCTAATTATATGGCTAAAAATACTAGTTGCTAGAAGCACAAGAAGACAACCACCATCTAGTCTAAACAACTAAAACATTGATTTTATGGAAAAGTGAATATTTTAGGTGTCTTTCATCGCAGTACTTGATACAGAAATTTAGTACTCTTTTGATTTTTGAAATATGTTAACAGTTTTTTTCTTTTTCTTTCTCTTTTAATGTATTGATTTTGGTAAAAAAGAGATGTTTGAACCTCTTTACACCAATATTTAGTCTAAATTACTTCAGTCACTACCGAAAAGTATTCTACATTTCATCAAACCTCCCGTAACTTTTCCAAGTGATAACTAATCTCTAGTCATACTCTAAATGTAGTTCACTCACTTCAACTTCATAATTTTACGTGTTTTTCTTCTCCTCCTTCAATTTTTATTAACAAAATGAAATTTCCTTTACCTTTAGACATTAGGAAATGTGCAACAGCAAATTATGCACTCTTATGTATATGCAATTTCTCCTTGTTCTCTAGAGGATGTGGCAGAAGGGAGGGAACTTATAAATGAATAAACTTGTAGCATATTTGTAATAAACGGATACTATATAATTTTTAAATAATATTTTGTACACTGAATTGTCTAAGATTTTTTCCCCCAAAATTTTCTTTACACTGCCATGATCACTAACAGCAAGCTACCCCAGTTACCTCCACAGAATTTTGTTATATCTCAAGATCTAACAATATAGTCAATATATGTTGAATACTCAGTATATATATTTCACCTGCAAATTAGTCAAAGTAGCACTATGCTTTTTGGACTATTGAGCACAAAATCCTCAACAGTCAGAACAGACTCCCTCAACAAAATTTGTCTCACTCATTTTTTCTCTTCTTTTCCTGCTCTATTTGTATCTTTATAATTACAGCCACAGTACGTGCATTTGAGATTTCTGTTAAGAGCTCATAACATGCTGTTTGACTGTATGTATTGTCTCAATAAAAGAACCAGATTTAGCTTTCTGTCAGAGCTGTCATAAGAAAAACACAGCTTTCAGCTTTTCTAGACTGGCAGTGAACAATATCACATCCTTTCAATTGTTATGCTGTCATCTGTTACATCTCCCCAAAGGTTTTGCTTTACTAAATGAAGCATCTGTGAAGGCTGTGCCTGATTATTAGAAAGAAACAAATTAGTAATAAATATGAAGATATGTAAATAAGGTTTTTGTATCTCACTATAATGCAGGCAACATTTCAACCAGGAACGAATTCTTGAAATGGTTAAACACCAAATGACACACTTTCCACCACTGCTCTTCCTGCAATAGCTCTACCAGTTCTATTAAACTGTTTTTAAAAGAAACCAAGATAATATATGTGCACAGATTGACAGCAAAGAGCATTTGCTCCTCAGCACTTTAATACAGAATGTAAGAACTGGCTTATAAAATATGTATACCATCTTGAATAGGAAAAGTCCCACTGATAGTTGCCCAAAGCATTCATGTTTTCATACAGCCTAGATTAGACCCCGTTTTTCAGGTGAACTAATCTTACATCTTGAGAATCACACTCCTGGGTGCTTTGATTTTCTTCCTTTTTCAAGGCCACATGAAAATTCTCTTTCTCTGCTGAGACATTTTGCCAGACCTGAAAAATAATAATAAAAAAAAAAATTAAAAACATTAATATAATTAAGATAAAACATCAAATAAATCACATTTGAAAATTCAGGATAACAATGAAAAAATGAGATGATCTGTTAACTATTTTATATACTGCATGTTCAGCAAATTTTATACATGGAATGTCTTAATATACATTCTTGTTAGAGCTCTCCCTTGTAAACATATATATATATACAATCAAGGTATTCTATCTAAATGCCAAAGGAGGGGAAAAAAGTCATTTTCAGAACTCATATTGCTTTGACTCTTGTGGATTCTGGGAAAGACTGAGGTTATGAGTTGACATATTTATGACCTGCTTTAGCTTACTTCAGCTGTCCACAGCCTCTCTCTGCTGGGACCTCCCAAGCTGCAAGCTGGCAAAACATATTCCTTTTCGTGCCTTTCTCTCCTTACACTCAAAATGGACTGCTGTATGGAGAAGGCACTCTGCCATCGCTTTATATAAGCAGTGAATTTCCTTCCACTGAACTGTTGCTTGTTTTAAGCATAATTTTCTGTATTTCCTGCAACTCTTAAGATTCAAAAGGACAAAAAAGGAAGAACATGCACTGAAACTATCCCAAAAGCATCGAATGGTCTGCAAGACATATTGAAACTCTTCAGGGGCTGGTGACAGGAAAAAAAGCAAAATAATTTCTCTGTAAAGGAAAGTTAAAACTTCAGACACCAGTTTTGAAACCTTTGTCATGTCACTTATACTCAGTTGAATTACTAAGTAATACAAAGTTTTCAGAAATGATGGGGAACAGGAGAAACAAAACCAAGCAGGTCACTATTTACAATTTAACTTGAACCATGAAAAAAAGTTCAATTCATAGTTGAAATAAAATAGTTCAAATAGTTAAAATAGTTTCTGGTTAACAGCTCTCCAATGAGGATTTGTTAGTTTTATAGAGGCAACTAACTACTGGAGGAAGTAATGTGGAAGTAAACAAAAGTCAATATAAATAATTGTTTTGTTAAATAATAAATGCCATTTAATACCTGTATTGAGTGACCTGTCTGTTCAGACTGAAGGGAATTATAGTTCTTCAAACCTAAATTTCTTCCCAATGAATAAAAGAAGCGTATGTTCAATAACTGATAAAACATATGTTCACTTGCTTTCTAGACTACCTGACTCAGTGAATCCCCACGGGATGACAGCAAAAACAGGCAGCTTTAAGCCTTATTAACTGAGGAGAATAAATGCCTGTGCATAGTGCTTGTTTCAGAATCTGATTCTTGCTTAAGATTCTACCTTAGCAAATGATACACAATTTCTCAGCATATTGTACTCATTTCTACAGAACAAGGGGAAGTTTGAGATTTTAGGTAAGTTGTCATCAAGAAAGTACTTTCCAAGTGTCACATTTTCAGATGTTTACAGCATTTCCTATTTCTAGGAAACTGGAAAACAGGAAAATTTCCAATTGTCTACTGTTAAATTTTTTAAAGAGTGAAGTCCATTATTACATACTGTAACTCTTCTTCTTTTCTCTCTCCCAAAACAAAACACAAGATTTTCTGAGGTTTTTCAATTTCTATATGCTTGCCTTAGCCAGTAGGATCAGATTCTGTAACAAACATTTAGTATCAATTACCAGAGCTGCAGTGCTCACACACCAGCCAAACCTGGGAGCAGTGAATGGGGCCGCTTCATTCCCGGTTTTCTAATTGATGGACATTGCATCCCTTCAGCTATCACACAACCATCATCTTCAATTATTTTCCATACCATTACCCTAAGGTGACACTGATCTGCATGTCTTAAGTTCAAATTTAAAACAGCACCACACTGTGGATGCTAAAAAACTCTTAGCAGAGAAGTTTTCCAGCTTTCTGCAGCGTTCTGTGTCTTTCTCATGCAAGCTATGAAAAACAGTGAGACGGTTTTTGTAAATGAGTTCTTTATCTAACACCTATAGTCTATTGTTACGGTTCTTTGAGAAAAATATTTTTAAATGAGTCTCAGCCAATCATGCTGAGGGGTGGCTGGTCAAAGGACCAATGGCCTCCTGCCATCTTTGCGAATCACCTTGCAAAAGGCCAGATTAATTAATTAATAAAGGATGATGATGGCTTCTTTGCCCAGACTTGGACTTTGTGTCCTTCTTCTTCTAACTCTGTCCCCAGTACAGTGACACCACACTTCTCACAAAGGCCAAAGCAGGAAAGCAGAACAAAGGGCAAGCGCCTGGCTGGGTCCTTTAAAATTGAGGTCTGGCCGGAACACCAGAGGGTTTATTGCATCTATTTAGGCAGTTTTATTCTATAGAACTTTAGTACCAACACTGATTTTTTACATGAAAAAAAGAATTTAGAGGCTTATATGCTTGCTGATGATGTGTGAGTCTTACAGGAAGACTTTGCAAACAGGATGTTTTATTATTAAAAATAACCTCTCATATAATATGCTATTACTTAACTGAGTGAGGCCTATTTACTAGACTGACACCTTACATAATAAAAGTGAGTGAAATTGTTTGGATAAAGATTATTAACTCCTTCCCAATTTACTTAAAGCTTTCTAAACTGTCCTCCAATCTTTTCAATATGGAATGTCAAATGCAAATATGTTTTCAAGGAACATGAAATCTTCTATCTTGTTTTTTATTTTGAAATAATTTAGAAGCATCTTCCTGGTGAGATCTTACAAGCTTGACTAAAACCTAAGCTTTGCATTTCAGATACTTGAAATAATAGTTTAAAATGCATTAAAGGTATATGCTTGCAGAGGAAACTACACTCTGTTGATGAGTGCTTTGCTTGCAGCAAAACTTGCAGAATACTTGAAGAGAAGCAAATCAAACTCCTTATTTCTTTGAGATATCTTCCAAAGTTTGCAGAGGAATATGTAAGAGCCCAGTTCTCCTTCATGCCTTTGAAATTTCCTTCAGTTGTACTTTATATATTTTTCATTTCTAGTATTAAACAGCTTTTCTTCTCAAAGGGTGCACTATTGTAATACCCTCATCTTCTCTGCAAAATAAAACTGCAAAATTAGGTCAACTGAATCCCACCTTTCAAAAGATTTTTTGGCTTTGATATGTTCCTCAATTATTTCCTGTATTAGAAATGGTCTTACTGGGTCTTTCTTCTTCTTCTCACGTGACTTCTTGGCATGACTACACAACCCTTACTCTGCAGTCAGAAGTTTTTAATGTGAGATGTCAGGGTGCTAGGAACAGGACTACTTGCCAGACGACCTGCCAACACCAACATCAATGTGATTTTTTCCTGTTACTTAGACTACCACGGATTAATCTTTTCTACACTAAGGGTTTCTACAGATAATCAATTTCCACATTAAAAACAAAAAAAATTATGGGCACTCATACTGATTTCACAGGAAGATTACACCGCATTTTCAATGTAAGCAAACAAATGAAGCAGTTTCTGGCAGAGCACAAGTTCATGGTATCTAAGGACCAAAAAATCCCAGTATTATGATAGCCATGATGGTTTTCCTCTAATGAAGGGCAATGTCTTGATATGCCCATTTTGATGAACTTCAAATACTAAAATCATGGAGTTTGTCCAGAAACACATTTTTTGCTACTGAAGGTTTCATGGACCCAAACTAGAAACATTCAAAAACTACCTACAGCAAAGACTTGCCAGCCTGTCTTTGGTGTGCCAGCTGCACTGGTCTGCACTTTGTGACATCTGTTTGGCATGTTGAGTGAGGCCAGCCTGAGAGATCCCCCTGGAACGGAGCTACTTCTCTTTACCAACCTCCACCAAGATTACTAACCAGATAGTCTGCCAAGAGGCTACAAATAGGGAACAGCCAAGGCAGGGGTCATCCCCACTTCTCAGTGCACTCCATTTTGTATTCTTCTGGGACAACTCTTTTTATTCTTTTGAGATGGAGGTGGCTTTTGTCATGTCTAGGAGATCACAAGTTGCTCAAGGATTTGTAGCACTTACTGTAAAAACCGAGCAGTTTTGGCAAGTTCAGCAAGTGGATGAAGTTGTCAGAGCTTTCCTGGGAAAGATGCATAGATCAAGAGCCAGAAATATCACCAAAGTCAGTTCTTACTGCTCCTGGAAACCAGGGACTTTGTCTGTACATTGCACAGCCACAGCCATAGCCACACAAGTCAGCTGCCGTTTAATGTCTCATATATTAATTTTGGCCAAGAAAAAGGTGCTAAACCTATAACCTTTTCCTTCACTCTTCTTTTTCAAGTAGCATCATTTGCAATTACAAAAGCTCACATAATTTTAAAGAGTGTTATTGACTTTCAAATTTTCCTCCTAGTCCTACAAGTTTCATAGAATCATAGACTGGCTTGGGTTGGATGGGACCTTAAAGAACACCTTATTCCAACTTTGAGACATTGTAAAGTAATTAAGTATCTATTATACCTTTCTACAACAGAGTTCACAGACAAACATGTAGTTAATATATATGCATATATATATATAAATAAAAATCATTGTATTTCTTTTCTTTATATCCTGATTTAAAAATCTTCCACAGTGACTCACATGCAAAAATGGATGAGAAGTCAATACAAAAAACAGTAAGAAAACGACATATTTCTATAACCGTGATGGTCACTGGACATGTATAGACATATATTTTGTATGTTTTACAGTAGCGATAACTAGTTTTCCTCTAGTGCATTGTCAATATTATTCAACAGTAAGTGGGAGATCTATACTTCAGTTTTTATATCTATTTAATGCACATCTACAGAGATATGTAAGACAATTCTTTTTAAAGGACTGCAATTCTTATAATGTACCAGATCTTTAAACTTCTACGTACTGTTTCTAAAGTAAACATGTTTGCCCTTATAGTTATTTCCTTTTTGTTCCGATTTGCACTGCATTGAACTATCTTTAATGTAGAAAACAGCTGCTTACACTCAGCATTGAGCACAGCTCTAACTTTTGCAAATAATCTAGAACAACCCCACTCCAATTAAAAGTGGAAATTGTTAGGATATATTCAACATGGATACTGAAAGATCACATTTCATTTTCTTCACATTTCACAGACATTTGTATTGGTTATACAGGAGTTTCTCCGAGATGAGCATACACAATAATCTCAAATGGCTGAACATCTGTCAAAGTGAAAGGACTTCTCTTTCAAATAAATCATTTGTGATGATAGATGATGCATTTAGACGTCAATTTCCTGAACATTCTTCTCATAACATTTACTATAAGTGCAGAATTTTTCCTCATACTGCCTCCTAGAAGTATATTATGTTGGACATTATATTCATTAGTGGTTTAAATTCTTCCTTTGTAAATGGTCTGGGGTCCTTTATCTCTTGAAAAAAACTATTGTAAGAGAACAAAACATTTAAAAGTTTCATTTGTCAAGGGCTAAGGAAGATATCTTCAAGTTTTCGAACACTATTTTTAGGATTTCCTACTAAATAAGTCTTATAGTTAAAGTCTCCTTGGGGAAAAAAACTAGTTCCTAACCACCTTGAACCAGAGGAACTCATCTCTAATTGAACATCCTTCCTATATGAAAGCTAGTACAGTCCTCTCTGAACTACAATGAGCTGCAGGATGATAGTCTCTGTCAGAGACCAGAGCAAAGCATCCTTCAAATTAGTCCAGCATGACATGCGGCAAACTCACAAATGTGCTCAGAGACAAGAAAGTAGCACAGAAAAAGAAAATAAAAATAGTAATAGGTCACCTTCCACTAGTAATATACAGAATGTATTTGCATTTACAGTATCGAGTGGAAGTCTATTAACTATTCTATGGCAGCTAGTATTGTTGACACCCAAATGCTTCCAGGACAGCAAGGGGCTGGTAAAGGACAAAAGACTTGCAAGAGAGGAATACTCTTCTATTCTTCTACTCTTCAGAAATAGCTGGTGGGCTATTCTAGGGCATTTAAATAGGCAATGGATGCCAATTTAAAGCAATTCTAAAAATGCCTAGCTACACATAAAAAGAAGTTCCATGTGTTTGTTATTGTGCACTGAATTCTACTGTTATTTTCTAATACAACTTATTTTGAAAGCATTGCATATTTGAGATAATTTCAGTTTTCTAACAGAACCTTAAACCAACACTTTCAGTTGCCTCACTTCCTTAGAACAACTGCAGTTTCTTACGTATATTTCCATGCAGCTGAGGGTGTGAAAGCCCTTATGAAAATGTATAGAACCATTTTTTGTCTGGATCAATAAGAGCAGCTCTGTGATGATTCATTGTACCTCAGTTTTCAACAGAGTCAGAATGATGTATTTACTTCTATTTAACTGCAAACAAAAAAGAGAGTATCTAAGTCAAATGATTAGAAAAGAATAAACAAAAGGAAACAAACCAAAGTACTGGTAAGATTATACAAGAGAAAGACATAAAATTACCTAACTGGAAACAGAATTTAGAAATACTTTTCCTTGTACTAACCTTGTGAAAGTCATAAATAATAATTTATATTAAACTGTGGACAAAACATCACCATATTCTTGTTGCATAGCATATGTTGGTATGAAATATATGAGACAATGAAAACCTGAAATTATTGGAGTCAGTTGTCTATGTTGTCTGTTCAGGAAAATTCTCACTAAATAGAATCCCACATGTGACACAGTTTTGTAGCCTAGTGAGGCCCACATTATATTTTAATCAATAATGGCCAACATAGAAGAATCCAAGTTGTTCTAAATAGTGCTTAGTGCACACATATCTAAAAACATGCCTCCTTACTACTTAAAAACAAACTACACAAAGAAAATAAAAAATTTAAAGTGTGGATTGATACCGTGTGTTTATAAAAGAACTAACCTGTATAAGTCTGTAATTTATTAACAGCTTCCCATGGAGGATAATCAAGCGCATGCTGTGTACAGAGCAATTCTACTGCTACACCCTTTTGAGCAGTTACAAGAATAATTCTTAAAAAAAAAGATACTTGTAATTTTCTGCAGAACGGAGATCCGCAGCTACACACACGTGGAAGTACTCCTAAGAAAAACTACTGAAATTTGTGAACAGATGATATTCCAACATTACTTCAAATTGCACTGCAGCATAACACCACCACAAAATCCAGCTATTCAACTTAGTGAATTCAACTTGTGAACTGAACAGTAACATTTTCCAAATGAATACTGGCACACGAACACGGACTTCTTTGGAACACCCCTAAAAACGTCTCTACCAGCCCGTGCTGTTGGAAATTCGCACTTAGCAGAGCCGCTTCACGGAACAGGAAGATTACAGGATCACTCGGAGCTGGCGAAACAGCTTGCCCAGGAGGAGGTGCGGGGGTGCAGCCAGGCCCCCCAAGCCCACCTCGGTGCGGGCCACGAGGTCGCAGCCGCCAGACATCCCCCCCGCGGGACTCCACCGCCTCCAGGCTGTCCAGCGAGCGCTCCTTCAGCAGCGACCAGGAGGACGCCTTCAGCTCCTGCTCCAGCACCGGCAGCTGCGCCCGCGGCTCCCGGCCCCGGCACCCCGGGGAGCCGCCTCCCCCACCGCTCCATGCCACTGCTCTGCCTCCTGCAGCAGCACCAGGCTCCGTGCCGGCACGTGGCTCCCCCGAGACTTGTCTTTGACCCCAGTTTCGTGAGTGAAATGTTTTCTGCTTTTGTCTTTTATTCTTTTTCTCGCAACTGTTAGGAAGAGGGGAGATGGGAGCTAAACTGACGCACTCCCAGCTGGATGTTTATATCCAAGTCAAATCAGCTCTTGTCCGGGGGAATTTTTGTTTTTCAAAGGGGGAGGTAAAGCATTTCGTTCACTGGCTGTTTAAACATTTTCCTTATATTTTGCGGAACTGACTTCTTTCTAGGGACTTTTGGGATCAAGTTAGGA
>VZRQ01004836.1:117540-164869 GCA_013397975.1 Machaerirhynchus nigripectus | reverse complement strand
GCCGCGCAGCCAATGGGAGGGCGCACCGCCCGCCGCGCAGGCAATGGGGGCGGGCCGTGCCTACCGGCAGCGGCGGCGGGTTCGGGTTGCGCGGTGCGGTCGCGACCATGCCCGAGTGCCCGGAGCTGCACCTGGCCGGGCGCTTCATCAACGGGGCGTGCGGAGGGCTGGTGTTCGCGGGTGGCGTGGAACGCTCGGCGGTGGGCCGCGGCCCGGAGGTCCCCTTCCGCAGCGAGGCCTACCGCATCTCGGCCATTGCCCGGGGCAAGGAGCTGCGGCTGACGCTGAGCGAACTGGCCCCCACCGCCGCCACTCCCCCGCAGGACCTCGTGTTCCGCTTCGGCATGTCGGGGTCGTTCCGGCTGTGCCCCGCCGCTGAGCTGCCCCGCCATGCCCACCTCCGCTTCCTCACCCGCGAGAGCCCCCCGCGCGCCCTCTGCTTCGTCGACCCCCGGCGCTTCGGGTCCTGGCGCCTGGGGGACGCCTGGCAGCCGGAACGCGGGCCCTGCGTCGTGTCCGAGTACCAGGCTTTCAGGTGAGCGTTCTGAGGAATGCCCCCTGCTTGGTTTTGGCTGCTTTTCCTGCACAGACATGTCCAGGATGACTCTTGATGGCCTATGCTCTCTTGCAGGGGGAATGTGCTGAAGAACCTGGATGACAGGGCTTTTGACAAGCCCATCTGTGAGGTTCTCTTAAACCAGAAGTATTTCAATGGAATTGGGAATTACCTGCGTGCTGAGATCTTGTACAGGTAAGGTGGGTTGAGCACCCCCTGACCTGCCATGGAGGTTTAGTCTCTAAGAATTTGCTGGAGCTTGACAGCTCCTTGGCTAAGCCAGCTGTGCCTCCTCACCCGGTAGACAGTGGAAGTGCCAGAACCGAGGCTTCAGGCTTGTGTGTAACTCTCTCAGGTTGAAGATCCCTCCCTTTGAAAAAGCTCGGACTGTGCTGGAGGCCCTGAAGGATCAGGAGCAGGAGAGGAGGAAGAAGGTGGGGAATACCAGGTGCTTTCACAGGCTCAGAATGCAGCAGGTTTCCAGACAGATGCCATAAACAGGGGTTTGGTTGCCCGTGGCCCTTCATGATGAGCTCTGCCAGTCTTCTGCCCTAAGGAAGTCTACAAGTGTTTTTGGGGTGGGTGAAGAGGAAGAGGTGAAGGAAACAAACACCTTGCAAGCTTAAAATCTCCAAGGGGAAGGCTGCAGTAAAGGCCAAGGCTGATCTTGTGGCCTCAGGGGAGAGGAAGCGGCTACTTCAAAGAAGCCTGAAAACAAACTACACGACCTGCTGCTAGTGTTTGTGTGTGTTAGCCCTCTTTCATGTCTTTGTAGCTAAGTTGGAAGCCTACTGTGTGGAGAAGTGTGGCAGCTCATCCTCTGGAGGGCAAGAGATGGGGAAGAAGATGAGAGAACCCAGGGAGGCAGAGGTAGCTGGCAGGTGACTTCTCTGCCCTTCTCCATCCCTGCAGGATCCTTCCCTGACGCTGAGCAAGAAGGTGAAGCTGAGGCAAGAGAACCCGGATCTCCTGGAGCTGTGTCACACTGTGCCCATGGAGGTCATCATGGCAGGTGAGGGGACGGGACAGGCAGCTGGGGGTTGGGGCTGGCAGAGAGGCCAGGGCTTTGCATTCTCAGCATCAGAAGGTTGGGGGGGGAACCCTGATGTGGTGATCACGGCTTCTGCTCTGGTTCTGTCCTCTCCCTGTCTCCCCTCCCAGAGAAGCAGCTCCTTGACCCTGAGCACCCAGATAACTATGCTGCCTTCAAGAACTGGCTACAGTGTTACTTGGTGCCTGGCATGAGCTCCCTGCGTGACCGCAGTGGCAGGACCATATGGTTCCAGGTAGGAGCCTGGGGCTGCTGCCTGGTGCTGGGGTTCCCCAAACCACTCCTCCAAGGGGACACTGGCCTGTTTTCTGCTTGCTGAGACTCCCATTACACTGTGTGGCTGGGGGTCTCCCTCTCCATCAAGCTGCTGGGCATGGAGGTGACAAGGACCTCCTGTGTGGTGGGCAGCCAGCTATTAGATGGTGAGCAGGCTGGAGCAGATGGAGGGAATGGGGAGGTTTGGGTGGTCTGGCAGCCCTGTTCTTCCCTCCTGTGCCCTGTTTTTGGGGCCTTGAAGGACAGGGATTGATGGCAGAGTCCCCAAAGCACAGGGCAGGCAGAGCAAGCCCAACTCCCCTGCCTTCCCAGGGACATATGGCTGGTTCCCTATTGCTGCAATGGCTGCAGGATGGAGAAGGGGCAGGGATTCTGCTGCTGTGGCCTGCAGAATGCACCCTGGTCAATGCTCTGTCCCTTCCTTACAGGGAGAGCCTGGCCCGATGGCTCCCAAAGGTGAGTTTCCTCTCCCCTTCCTGTGGGACCCACTCTTGCTCTGGGAGGGCTGGAGACAGGGAAACCCTCTTCTTGGCTGTGCAGCACAAGGGCACAGGCAGGAGCAAAGCCATTCTCTCTGGGGTGCTGACAGGTGGCAATTGTTGGCACCAAGGGACAGAAACCATTTGTCCGCAAGGCTTCCTACCAGCATCCCAACCTGCCTGGGTGCAGCTGTTGGATGGTTTTTCATCCTGCAGTTCCTCACATCACCCAGGACAGCATCCCTGCAAGGTCCCTGTGCCATGGCCTGTCCCTTGGGGTGCAGGCTCTGCCTCATCCCCTCCTCACCCCACCTAACCTGGGCACATCCTCTCATGCAGGGCAGAGACCCCACAAGATGCCCCGCAAGAAGAGCCCTCAGCTGAAGGCAGACCCTGAGGCACCGACCCCCAAGGTGAGCAGCTTTGTGGCTGTGTCTGGCTGTCCTGCTCCCTGTGCCTTGCTCTGGCTGCTCATGAATTCACGGTGATGATCCTCCTTGGAGTTTCTCATCTTGGTGCTCCAAGGACACTTCTGCTGCTAAGCTCCGGCTCTGATGCCCACCCAGGTCAGCCCACGTGCCTCGAAACAGCGCCGCAGGGCTGCAGCGAACCCCCCGAAGTCAGAGGAGAAGGAGGAAGAGAAGGAAGAGGAGGCTGACAGGCCAAGAAAGGGACGTGCTCGTGGGAGGAGGAAAGCGACTGCTGCTCCAGCCTTGCCTGAGCCTGAGGTGCCTCTAAGCGTCAGAAGAAGCCGCCGGACATCTGCCCGCAGGGGCAAAGGTGAGACAGGCAGCCCCTGTGGCTTTGGTGTACAGGCTGGGACTGTGGAACAGCTCCCTTGTGGCAAGGGGACTGAGGGGTGCCAACATGCAGGAGAGGAGCCCATGGGGCAGAGCCAGATACCCCCTTGCCCTCTGACTCCTCATTTCCCTCTCCCTTCTCCAGGTGCAGCCCCTGCCGTGTGAGTGTCACCCACTGCCACCTCCTGAGGGGCATTTAAGGGGCCAAGAGGAGCTCAAGGAGGGCCTGGCCACAGACCCGGGTTAGTGCTAGGGAAAATGGAGCTGGTCTGTACCTGTGCTCACACTTGCTGCTGTTGCATCCTGCCAGTGTGGGAGAAGCTGAGCTTGGTGATGGGGCTTTTTCCTGCTGTACACAGGCATTTGAGGGGAAGAAGGGCCAGGACCACTTGTTGTGCTGGATGCTGACTCTTCCCTCCTCCTCTTCCCTTTCTGGCTGCTGATCCCATCACTGTTTTTAGATGACTAATAAAGTATTTTGTGTAGAAACAACTGTGCATGCCTTTTCATGCTAAGGATGGATTCCTCTGTGCTCAGCCTCTTCCCCGCAGGGGCTGGAGCAGACTTCCCCTCCACCTCATCCCCCCAAAACTAAGGTAAGCTCTGCCTCCCCAGTCCCAGGAGTGAGATCCTGCTTAGGCAGACACTAAAAGAGCAACTACAACAAAGCCCCTGGGAGGAGGCAGGTCAGTGCAGTTACCTGGAAACAAGTTAGGAAAACAGGCTGGAGCTTGTTTTTATGTAATTCTCTTGATTTTTGGTATTTCCTCTTCTGCAAGGGCAGTGCAAGGGGCAGGCAGAGGGAGAAGGGAAGGAGTGGGGAGTGTGTTTTTACACTCACTGCTAGACAAGATGAAAGCTGAGACACAGGAGTCACTGTGGAAGCTGCTGCTCCCCAAACCCTTAGGGCTGGAGCAGAGCCTGTGCAGGGCCACCAGCCTGTCTGCACCTTTGTCCACATGTTAGTGAGCTCAGAACTCACTCAAGACTCCCACTTGGGCAGTGGGCAACTGTCCTCCTTCCCTGAGGAGTGGGGTGGTTCAAGCGCTGCTCTCTGACAGCTGGGTGCAGGACATGGGGACACTGCCCTTTCCTGGAACTGCTGCCTTGCACAACTCTTGGGACTGGGGACAGATCAGTCTGATTTGAGCTCACAGTGTTGGTCCAGGTGGCTGCAGCAACAGCAAGGGTGAAGTTTGGTGTCAGCAGCTCAGGACCAGGAGGATGGAGAGCACGTGGAAGGGTGTGAAGGAAAGCTTGAGGCCCCGTTGCTCCAGAGGCAGGCGGCCCTGCGCAGCTGGACGCTCCAGGAGGTCACAGCTGGGGAGCAAAGCACAAGGCTGAAGGGACTGCTCTCCATCCCCACCCCCATCCCTCTGGTATGGACTTACAGCATCGCCTCCTTAACGGGGAGGGAGGTCTGGAGCCAGGTGGTGACCGTGCTGCCATGGGCCTCGTAGAGCCGAACCACCACAGCCTCAGGTCTGTCCTCAGCCTTCAGGGGAGTTCAGACAAATGAGACAGGCACAGCTTCTCCGACACAAATCATTGTGCTCAGCCGAGCCTGACCACCACTCGGTGTGGGTGAAAGAGCAAGCCCTGCTCAACAACAGCACCTTAACTCCTCTGCCCTCCCCTCCTCTACCCCAGCACCTGCCTGCTTGACAGTCTCCAGCACGATGGCAGGTGAGCTGACAGAAAAGGCACTCCAGGCTGGGCACTGGGCACAGCTGGCTGGGACCACGTGGAGGGGGAAATTCAAGTTGTAGGCTTGCTGAATCACACCGGCCTCCTGGAAGGAACCTGCAGCACAAGAACCTCTAGCCACCCTCTGTACGTGCACAGCCAGAGACATGTTCACCCCAAGGCTCACTGGAGCATCTCCCACCCTGCATGTCCCCACAGGGCCCAGCTCTGCCTATCACTCACCCTGGTGAGGCATCACAGCATACGTGAACTGGTGGTGCCCAATGTCTGCCGTGGCATCAGGGGACTTGGGTGCTCTCAGCCTAAGGCAACATGAGGTTAGTGAGACTGGTGTCTTGGCAGCACTCACTGTCACACAGAGCAGGGCCAGAGCACTGTGACAAGACAACTGCTTCCCTTGCTGCCTCGAGGCTGGGCCCTGAAGTGGAAGCAAACATGCAACAGCAAACGGACCCTGGAAAGTTCCAGAAGCTAAGAAACTGGGGTGTCTTCCTGGGAAAATTGTGGCTGACAGAGTCAAACTGAAATACAGTTTCTTTTAGCTTGGTATGCACCCTTAACATTAACACTCCTGTTCCTTTCCTCTCCTTAAGCCTCCCTTCCTGGGGTATGTTTTGGTTAGCAACAGCAAAGCAACCTGCTACAAATATGAATCTGATCTCTCCTGAATTGTCTTTGAGCACAGGTCACAGGAATTAGTTCTAACTGACTAAGATAATGTAAGTCAGCCAAATTCTCAAACAGCCACCCACCAGACTACTTCCTTGTTAATTAAGGTCATTTAGAACCAGGTGTTGCCTTGACTTCCAAGAGAAGCCTCAGAAGGCAGAGTAGGCGCAGCAGCTTCCCCCTCACCCATCCCTAACTCACAGGGAGAGGCTGAGGATGTTCCTGTGGGCTGATGCTCCGTATTTGCAGTCATTCAGCAGAGCTACCCCAAAGCCATGCTCGGAGAGATCCAGCCACTTGTGAGCCCACACCTGCAGCAGGAACCGAGGGGTGTGTTCACCACATGGAGCTACTGCCCAGAGCAGGAGCAGCTTGGCCCTGGGACTACACCAGCTCCCTTCTCACCTCGAACCGAGCCCAGTCCCAGGACGTGTTCCAGTGCGTTGGCCGCTGCAGGTGTCCGAACTGGATCTCATAGGTAGCATTTGTGCTCCGGACCTGCACAGGGAACTCCACCTTCAGGAACTTGTGAGCCTCCTTCCACTCAACCTAAATGTGGCAGCAGAAGGACATCACCATGGGGGACTGACAGGCAGAAACTGCATTTCTCATGTCCTGGTGTGCAGCAGCCAGTCCACGTCAGCTACAACAAAAGCACACCAGAGTCTCAACATGCATGAACTGGTGGGTCCCTCTTGCACCCTTGTCCCTCGGGACCCCCATCCTTGGGCTGCTTTCTGCAGAGGAGGACAAACAGCAGAGGACTCCAGGGAAGAAAACAGGGAGGGGGAATATAATTCAGGCACAAGGTTCAGCTCCCCAGTTCCCAGCTGCGTAGAATCTTAGTGTCACACAGCAGCCATGGGCCAAACCTGGGTCAGGAAGCGGAGGTACGGGCACATGGCATCCAGGATGATCTCCTGGGTTAAGGTGCTGCTTTTCCCAACCTGCAGGGAGAACCTCACACTTCCCCGCAGGCCCCCAGCCAGGGCGATTTCCAGAGGCTTCAGCAGCGTTGTCACTGGCTTCCTAGAAAGGAATGAAGGCTGAGATAGTCTCGGCCTGGTAGATCCAGGTTCCCCAATCCCAATCCAGCCACCCACACAGCAGGCACTCACTTCTCCAGAGTGAATGCTCTCTTACAGCTAGGACTGACAGGGAGGCAAGAATCTCAGGACAAAGCCAAAATCCAAGTGATGCATGCACTGCTCCTCTACCTGGTTTCCAAGTGATAATCCATCACATCCCAGGCATCCCAGTAGAGGGGAACATCATCAAAGAGTGCAAACTGGTTGGCATAGCAGCCATCTGGGACTGACTCTCTGAAATAAAATAGAACAGAGGAACAGCAGCATCAGAAGGACTGGCAGTGGAGAAAGGTGCACAGTGAGAAGTCCTGGGAGAGGTTTGAGGAGCTCAGGGCCAGGAACTGGGTGACACAGACCTCCCGGAGTCCAGCAGCCGAAGCGAGGTCAGGTGCCCCATGGTGTCCAGGCAGACAGCAATTACCCCATTCTCCATGGTAACGGAGCCATCCTCCTTGGGAAAAGGCCAGAAGCAGGTGTCACAGACCCACACCTGCGGGAGCTGAGTGCTTCCATTGCAAACTTAGTACATGGATTCCTTAGATTTCTCCTCCAACAACCCCTGACGGGGAACACAGACCTGAGGAAATCTGCCTTGTGCTTACCTGTTTCCTCACTGTCACAGGCTGAGGAGGCACAAATGGCTCCTGCACAAGAGCATAGCCCATGCTGGGGACTGTCACCAGAGCTGGAAAACAAAGAGGTTCTGTTCCAACACTCGCCCCAGACTGAACCCTAAGTCCCATGACTGTGCTGCCCTGCTGCTCTCATGTCAGATCTACCACCTCCTCCCATACCCTCCTCTTCTTCATGCATACTTCAGGGGACTTTATCTCCTTGCAAGCTGTCCAAAGAACAAATTGAACAGTCAATAAAACCCTCCCCAGGACAGGGAGAGGCAGAGTATTTTCCTGTTAGCTACCTCTGCCCCTGTAAGGAATTCTGATACAAGAGTTACTCCCACGTCAGACATACCCGAAGTCTCTGTTCCGTCTGGCCCGGGCCTGGAGATCACCTCGGTGCGTTCCCAGGGCAATGTGTTCAACACGAGGGTGCTCTGGGTGCTCCGTGCCTTGGGCTGCAGCAGATCCCTGCACAGGGATTGCACAGCTTCCTCCTGCAGCTGAGCACCAACCCTGCGGATCTCTGGGCAATGAAAGGGCCTGTGTTGGATCTGAGAGAGCTTCTGGCACTCCCCGTGCAATGTACACACACTGTATCTCCTTCCAAGCTACAACTGCTAATTATCATTAACTATTATTATCTATTAGTAAGTAATTCAAGTGTATAATTACTCTGAACTTTGTTATTACAAGATTACAATGAGCTGTGCCAGCTCAGCTGGAAAATTCTGGTTAACGAAGCTCCCGCAAGCACCCCTGGGCGGGCAGAAACAAACCTTGGTGGGAGTCTATCCTGGCACGCCAGCAGCAAGCAGAAAAGTCAATAAATTTGGATGGTTCTCAATCCCTTGGCTCCCCGGCTCGTTTAACACCATTTCAGACATGCCTGCCGAGGCTGGGCCTGTCAGTCCAGGGCTGGAACCTCTGCAGCCCCACCAGGCAGGACCTAGTGTGCTCCCACAAGTGAGTGTCCTCCTAGCCACACTCTCCGCTCACCTGAGTAGTATTGCAGGGCATCCTCAACCACGAGCTGGATACAGCTGCCTGGCAGGACATCGTGGAACTGGTTGAGCAGCAATAACCTAAAAAGGAGAGCAGAAACCAGGGAAAGAAGCGGTGGAGAGCGCTGGATTTTGTGCTGGCTTAGAACAAGCTCTTCTCTCAAACAAGAGCCCTGTTTGCAAGACAGACAAGCTCAGTAACTGTTCCCTCTTCCCCCATTACCCAGCACTTGAGAGAAAAGGATTTTTTCCACAGCGCCCCTTAAATCCCTTTATGTTACTGCTTGTCAACCATCATCTTGGTAAACCACAACCATGGGCAGTAAGAGCTATTTGTTTTTATCCCTCAGGGCTATCAGATACGTTGTTGCACAAGCTCAAACAAGTCAAAACTGGGGAGGAATAAGCTTTGGTAGGAAATGAAGCTTCCAGACAGCAGAGTAGTGAGGGTTTGGAGTTATCTTTCACACAGGAGAAGCAAGCAAAGCAGCAAATTCTTTCCAGGTAGCTTCCCGAGCAGTTCATGGCAGGGGTTGTGTACATACAGTGCTGCAGTACTGAACTAACTCTCCCCCAGTACCACCGATGCTCCTACACTCCCTCACCTCCAGAGCTGCTGGAGCTGGCTGGCAGGGTACTGGAACACACTGTCCTGAGCCACAGCCAGGGTGCTGAGCACCTCCACGTCATGGAGAATTCGCTCACATTCCCGATTCCCCTTCTTTATCTGGTGCCAGTTAAGGACAGAAGGAAGATGCTCAGGAAATGGGTAGCTGGGAGTGGATCTCCCACACCAGTGGCAGAATCCCACCTCCAGTGCAGGAAGGTTGGTTGCTGGCAGGTGTCATGAGTTTGCATGGCCCCCTTGCCTGAGAGTGGGACCCTCACCTGGGCCTGGGTGGTGTAGGTGCCATTGTGCAGCTCGAGGAAGAGCTCTCCCACCCAGGTGCACAGCTGGGACGACTCCTTCTCCAATACAGAAAAGAGTTGGTCAGGAGTGGAGATCTGCACCCTGTGGGACAGACACACAGACAGTGATGAGCTGGGGAGAAGCCTGTGACATGGCTAACGGTGCATCCGGGCTGGAAAGGTCACAGGCCTCAAACTGACACACAACCAGACAAAATATTCCCCTCACCCTTCTCCTACCCCTCTCCTGCTCCCCTGTGATCCTGTCCCTCTCCTGTGGACACTCCCTAGGCACAGCTGCTGTGCTGGCCATTCACCCCACGGCTCTACTGAGGGCTCACAAGCAGTCCATGGCTGCCCTGTGGACCTGTTCTTACAGCTCTTGATGACGGAGAAACTCCATCCCCCTGCAAATCCTTCACAGCCCTCTGCTTGCCCATCTCCCTGCCCTTCTCCCTTTCTTTTGGCACTGCAGAAGGCCAGGCCTGGCTCAAAGCAAATGCCCCAGCCAGGAGAGAGGATGGGAGCTCTCCCCTCACCTGGGCAGCCCATCGGTGTTACTCATCCTTTTCATACTATCCAGCATCTTCTGCGTGGGTCCCCCTCCTCCATCTCCAAAGCCGAAGAGGAAGGCGCTGTGGTTCACACGGCCTTTGTCCTTGTTGTTCTTCACTGTTTTCAGCATCTGGAGGAATTTTTGGGCAGCTGCAATCCCCTGGCACCCAGTCCCAACCACACAGCTCCACACGAGAAAGCCAGGTCAGTCTTTAGGGTGCAAAGCCCAGTCTTGCTCCTCTTCCCCAGCCCAAAGTGCCCTAAATCAGGCACGGGCGCATCTTGGAGTCAGGCACCCAAACAGCCTTTGCCCAACAATGCTGCCAGATATCCCGCTCCCTTCCCAGGCAGTGCCCTCTCCCAGGAGCCTCAGATCTGGCCTCAAGGGGCTGGCACTGCCCTTCACGTTCAGGTCTGGCAACCTCACTCACCTCCTCCACTCGCACATGCATCCCATAGGAATCACCAGGGGGAAAATGGGTCAGGACTTGGGAACCGTCAATGCCTTCCCAGAAAAAGGTGTGATGCTGGAGGGGAGAGAAAGGACAATGTGGTGCACAAGGGACAGGCATTTCAGAGCCTCTTCAGGATTCAAACTGGGCCTTCACTTTCTCTCCAGGGAGGTGCAGGATGCCCCAATGGATCAGTTTGAGGCGAGGACAAGAACAGGGAATGCCACAAGGGCAGGGGCTGGATTTGCTGTCTCTTGGACCTGCGCACGAGTCACAGCTTCCCACCTGGAAGCAGAAGGAATACCTAGGCCATGGGCCTGGCTGGGATCTCTAACCATGTCCTTCCTCTCTCCTAAAGCCTGGCAGGACAGCACTACCACCAAAATCTGGTGGCTTCTGGAAGCAGAGCCTGTGTTAGCTGAGCTGAAGGACTGTGGAACCAACAGGTCCAGCCCAGTAGAAGACTCCAGCACCCACAAGTCCACCCCCTGGGAAGAAGGTAAGCACAGCTCACCGGAAAGGAGTTCACCAGGTTCCAGCTGAGCTTCTGCGTGAGGAAGCGCTGGATCCCACAGCCACGCATCAGCTGGGGCAGCTGGGCTGAGTATCCAAACGTGTCTGGCAGCCAGAACTGGGAGCACAGGTTACAGGAGCAGAGGGAGAGGGACACGCACAAGTCAGCCCAACCTCACACAGAGCAAGGGCTCGAAGGAGATTGTGTGCAAGGAAAGTGTGATGGAAAAGAACAAGTACCTCCGAACAGATCCGGCCAAACTGCTCCTGGAAGAACCTCTGTCCCTGGAGAAACTGCCGCACCATGGACTCCCCGCTGGGCAGGTTCCCATCCTGGGGGGAAGGCACAGGGAGTCAGTGAGGAAAGCCAGGCATCAGGGAAGGAGACACCTTGTAAGACTCCCATTCCCACCCACCTGACCTGGCAGATCGTGGGGAAAACCTGAACAGGGCTCAGCAGAGGGAAAAAGGAAGAACACACTCGGGAGTCCAAAGCCCCTTTCTCAGGGATTGATTTGGGAGGATTGTATTTTTGCTAGGCCAGACACTTCAGACAGCTGATGGTCCTAGGCCTGGAGACCATCACCAACCAGACAGGCTCAGCAAAGGCACTGCCCTGCAGTGTCAGGCCCGGGCCCAGAGGATGGCACAAGGAGGGTGTGGCAAGCCAGGCTCACCATGCTACTCACCATTTCCACCCAGGTGCCTCCAACAGGAATGAACTGTCCCTTGGCCACGAAGTCCTGAATCCGTGCGTAGAGCCCAGGGTACCAGCTCCGCACCCACTCAAACTGCTGTGCCTGCCAGAGCACAGGGATCAGCCCCAGCTCCCCCCACACCTTCTCTCTGCAACACTTCTGGTCATCCCCCCATCTCTTTTTGCTGGAGAAGCAGCATGCCATGAGCAGAGCAGAGGTGTCCATAGGGAGATCCCTCACCTGGGAGCAGGCGAAAGTGAGCTCTGGATTGTGCTCCATCAGATGGACCACGGTGACCCAGCTCCGGGCGCACTTACGGATGGTCTCCTCATATGGCCACAGCCAGGCTGCAGGGACAGGCATGACCCCACCATGGTTATTACCTAACACAAGCTCCTCACAAAGCTGGAACCCCCCTGAAACCCCTCCTGGGATGGGAAATTGAGGGGTGAAGCCCAACAGGTCGAAGACAGCAAGCTGTAATTCATCCCTCATCCCCAGTCCCATCAGTGTTCCAAAGGACACAGCTAGCCAGACCCACATCCGCACATTGCCTCAGCGACAGCACAGAGGTCCCATTCCCTTCTCTCAAGGCATGGTACCCTGTGCCTGGAGCCCAAAGGCAGCCTGTTCTCCCCTTGGGCAGCACACCCTGGCTTCCAGGTGAAAGGAGAGGGAGCACTGTGCTGCTCTCACCAGAGTCAATGTGGCAGTGTCCCATGGCATGGATGGTGTGCTGGCTCTCGCCGTTCTTCTGGCTGAAGATGGCTGCAGCCAGGTCACGTGCGGCAGGGAAGGTGGAGGGGTCCGTAACGTCACACACATTGACCATCTGGTTGGCAGTGTACAGTGCCTGGAAACTCCTCTGGTTTTCCTCCCCGAGGAGCTGGGGTTGGGAGGGATAAAAGTATGACTCTGGCCACTCTATCAGCTCAGATGTCACCTGCCTCCAGGAGAACCTGCTACCTCCTTCCAACATCTAACTCAGGCAGTCATAACAGGTAAACACCACGTCTCTGCTTCACAAACACAACCTTAGGCCTTTTCTCACATGCCTTCTAAATCCAGGTTCCACATGCGCCCAACCCAGGAGACTGTGGTTAACACATCCTGCTTTGGAGCAGAAAGTGGATGAAAAAACACATGTGGCTTCTCTCAATTCAGTTTTCTCCTACTCTAGAATATCCTGAGTTGGAAGGGACCCACAAGGATCATTAAGTCCAGACAGTGTCAATTGTGCTAAAGCAGCAAACATTTTCTCCTTCAAGGCCTCAGGTCATAGAATAGCAGGAGGAAGAGACACACTGAGGTTGAGGAAAGGGTGAGAGAAGAGGAGCTCCCAAACCTGAGCCATATCCAGCAGTATTTCCAGATCCACCAGCAGTTCATAGACATCTCTGTTGAAGACAACCAGCTCAGCCTTGCTCAGGGTGACTCTCCTGTCTGGGTCTGGAGGGGCGATCATGCTGCCCTTGCCAGCTCCAAAGAGCCCATTGCAGGCCAGCTCCACATACAGTGTCAGGCTGTGGGGACCAAGAGGAAACCATCAGGGAGCAGGTCACAAGCACCAGGACACAGACAAGGATGTGTGTCTCCTCGGCCTCTTGGCTTCCGACAACACCAAGGTCCCCCCCAGTGGGGGGCTCTGGCTTGGCTGACCACCCACCTGTGGGGCTCTGACTCTTTCAGGCTTCTTGTCAGGATGTAGCTGGTCTTTTCCCCTTCCGTAGTCAATCCCTGCACAGGAAGATGGCACATTCAGCACATGTCATCAGAGGTCCATGACAGCAGGCTGGATGGGCAGGATAAGATAATCCAAAGTCCAGCTGGACAGAGGGGCTGGTCCCGTATGCTGTGGGATAATTGCTGGCACAAGAACAGGAACAGAAACTGCTGCTGCCCCAGCAGCACCGTGAACCCTGCACACACCACCAGAGAACAGGGGTGCCAAAGGTCACCACTCTGTACATAGCAGGGCACCTGGCACATCCCTGATCCATGTCTCCATACCTGGACAGGCTGGGCATCTCGCCACACCATGCCCTCCCCATCGCTCTCCCAGACGAAGTGCACTTCCCGCCCTGCCCATGCCAGGGGGATGCTCAGCTCCACCTTAAACCAGCACGTCTCCCATCTGGAAGAGAGCAAGCAGCAACCTCAGACCCCTGTGTGACCTTCTCCAGAGGGAAAGCATGCTTCCTCAGAGCCTCCATGGAAAAAAAAGAGTGGGGACAGCCCACGAGTTTGACGGCATTCACACACAAGGATGCTGTCTGTCTATCCACACACCTGATTTAACCTATGCCCTTCTGGAACCCCAGAGAAACAGTCAGTGGCATCTTGTCTGACCACTGCTGGGATAAGAATCTTCTCCCAAACTTGACGAGCAAACACAGCCCCCCCAGAAGCATTAGAGACACAACCGTGGTCACAAGGAGCTCTCAGCAGAAACGAGCAAGAAACTTGTCTGTTCCCTCATTAAATCTCCCTAAGGGCGTCTGTGCAGACACCTCCAAGCGCTCAGCGGGGAAGAAGATCATCAGCTCGTGTCTGTACCAGGGAGAGCTTGGGGGGACTCACCCACACAAATAACTCCGAGACATGAGCTCCAACCCCACCGCGGGGACAGCACCACCGAGACCTGGTACTCACGTGGGCCCGAAAGACTCCCCGACTTGAGCCGGTCTGAATTCCTGCACAACAGCCTCCTCGTACGGGATGCGCCGCGGAGTCTGGAAGTAGGAGAGTGATGCCGGTGGACAGCGATCCCCAAAAAGCCTGTGGTCGGAGATGGCCAGGACACATTTATAAGACCAGTCCCGCATGGACTAGCCTAGGGGTGGTACAGGGAGCTTTCACAGCATGGCTGAATCGCCCTGCCACCACCCAACACCCTCAAAAATATTAACAGATCACCGAGTAATAAAGCGCCCTGCTGTCCCCTGGTGGGCAGGGGGAGGGCTGGGGGGTGGAGGGGCTGTGCCGTGGAGTCCCGAGGCAGTGCTCCATGCCGACCAGGGAGCGTGTGATTTGTCCCCTCAGTGTGTGTCCACTGAGCCCCCCGAGCCCCCGCATCCACGGCCGGCAGCGCCCCGGGGCAGCGTCCCCACGCGGAGAGGACACACCAGAGCTTGTTCCGGCCGCCGCCAGCACCCCGGCGGTGTCCCGAAGATTCCCCCCGGCCGCTCACCTGCCCCGCAGGTTGCAGTCGGTGAAGTAAGTGTCGGAAAGGAACTTCTCCACTCGCTCCAGAGCCGTCCGCCGGTGCTTGATCGCGGCCATGGCAGCGCCACTGCTCCCGCCCCGCCCCGCGTGGAAGGGGCGCGGCCGAGTCCGTCCGGAGTCCGCACGGAGTCCGCCCGGGGTCCGCCCGGAGTCCGCCCGCGGACCGCCCTCCTTGCTTCCAGCCCCTGCTCCGCTTCCAGCCTCCGTACGAGGAGGCTGTTGTGCAGGAATTCAGACCGGCTCAAGTCGGGGAGTCTTTCGGGCCCACGTGAGTACCAGGTTTCGGTGGTGCTGGAGCTCACGTCTCGGAGTTATTTATGTGGGTGAGTCCTCCCAAGCTCTCCCTGGTGCAGACACGAGCTGATGATCTTCTTCCCCGCTGAGCGCTTGGAGGTGTCTGCACAGACGCCCTTAGGGAGATTTAATGAGGGAACAGACAAGTTTCTTGCTCGTTTCTGCTGAGAGCTCCTTGTGACCACGGTTGTGTGTCTGATGCTTCTGGAGGGATGTGTTTGCTTGTCAAGTCTGGGAGAAGATTCTTATCCCACCCTGAGCGTTCCCTGAGTGAGGAGAAGGCAGAACGCCCCTTCATCGCTGTCCCTCAGCCTAAGCAATCCTGCACCCTCCTCTCCATGTCCTGGTTTGCCTCCAAACCGCTCCAAAATGTGATTATGTATCATCAGGAGGGAAGGAAGAATCTGTACATGATGCTCAGCCCTGATGTTTTAATGGAAATACTGCGCTACAGTCAAGTTTACAACATCGGTATCGAAATCACACGGGTTGTGGGCCAAGGATGACGTTACAGAATACAAAAAAGCAAGATCAAATAAAAAGAAAATTTGAAAAAGCAAACCTCTGCTACTGTACAGGCTGGGAGCAGAGCTGGGATGTCATACAGAGCACCAGAGGCAGAGGTCTCCCCACGGTGTGTCCCAGGGACCTGCACCAGCCCCCCGGGGCTCAATGACATGCAGGCCCAGACTCCTGAGATAAGACTCCACCAAGCAGCAGCAGCTGGTACTTCCAAACTGGTCAGAAGTCTAAATCACCCAAGATCTTCCCTTCCAGATCACCTTGAGCATACACCAGAATAAAAAAAGGGGGGAAATAATAGGGGAGCATGCACGACACCTTTGGAATGGAAGAGGACACGAGAGCCCCTTCTTGCGTGGGTACAGCAAAGGAGGAGAAATGAGATGGGTGATTTATTGCTGGCAAAGTGTGAAAATCCCCTGCTGGGCTCTTCCCTCTCTCTTCCTCTCTCCATAGGAGGCTCCCATTCCAGACCTGCGTGCTGTGCATTGGCTGCCAATGAGTAGTGGCCCCTCGGGACCGCACGCTTCCACCCTGGCTCCAGGTCCCCCTCCAGCACCTCTCTCCACGGAAGGGAAGGCGCAGTGGTGGCAGGAGGAGAGAACCTGGAAGCAGATGATATTAAAGGTCCCTTCCACCCCAGGCCATTCTATGATTCTATGATCCTGCTGTCTCAAAATCCAGTAAGGCCCTGGGAGAGGTTGAAGCTGTGGCAAAGCCTTGCTCGTGGCTCCCACCCAAGAATGATGGAAGCCATTCCAGGTGTGTAGGACTGGCTGCATGGTTTTTTGCAAGGAAAGCTGCCTCCCTTGAGGAGACACAGTGCAGTGGGGGCTGTTGTGGCTTACCAAGTCTGTGCTGACTTCTTTATTTTAAAAATCAGAATCTTCCCCTGTGTTTTAAATATCTGCCAGCATTAAATTTCTCTACTTAAAAAAATATATATCCCATATGTGGATTTCAGGAGTGAAATGCACCAAGACCCCCCAGTCCCTCCTCCTTTCCTTGCAGACACACACACACACACACACACATGCAGAGCAGCCCTGTCAAATACTGGTTTGGTATTTCCCATGATGTTTTCTCCAACACAGGAAGGGAAAAATACATCAGCACCATCAGCCCCAGCTAAGTTGCTCAGCAACACTTCCCAAAAGCGAAGATCCTTGGAGCTGGAAGACAAGGTGGATAAAAATTACCCACCAGGAAAAAGCCAAAAATTAAAAAAACCCTAAAATTATACACTATATACTTATATCTCTTGCAGGCTGCTTGTACCTCAGTTGTTTAACCCCCAATCGAAGATCCTGCCTCGGCTGTTTCCTCTTGCCAGTCTTATAAAAGGGGCTGGATTACATCTCCCTCTTCCCTCCCCTTTCCCTCCCCAAAACTTGCATGCTGCAAGAGTGCCTTTCAGACCAGGAACCGGGCTGTGGGTGAGCGAGTGTCTTCCTCCAGTTAAGAACAAAGACATTATTTTTTTATTTACAAAAAAAGGAGAAAAAAGTTTCCACACAAAAGCACTACAATGATAACTCCCTTTGGTAAAAAGTGTAATAAATGTCTCCATCGGTCTGTCTGTCGGTACTAATTCTCAAGCCACCTGGTACTATGGTACACAAGAAGCTAGTACAGTTATGCTAGCACATCAAGCATAATTCCTTTAATTAAAAAAAAAACCAAAACAAAACAGCAAACCAAAAAGAAAAAAAAACAAAAAATTGACAATTTGTACATTTATTTACAAAAAAGGAGGGAAACATGTTAAAATCGTGTTGTTCTCTGCTGTGTGTGTGTACGTACATGTGTGTGAAAAGCTGGTGCATGGCACTAGGAGAGACTAGTAAACAAGCAGGTACAAAAAAAACCAAAAACCCAAAATAAAAATAAAACAGTTCCACTGGCACTAGAAAGGACAGACCGATCTGCACAGGGTGAGTCCAGCCTGGGAGGGAGAGGAGGGAGCGAGAGGAACCCAGGGTCCGCTGCCCCGTGGCCCCATGCCGGAGCCCGCCAAGAGAGGAGAGTCCGGTGGCAACAGGCACCTGTGGATTTGGGGACACATCCAAGCGGCCCGGTGGTGGAGAGCATCCTGTTCCCCTCCCTTGCCGCTCAGGGCCTCCGGGGAGTCAAAGCCTCAACGCTGCTGGTGTGTACGAGCTCATTGTGTTTCTCTGGGATGGCTCAGTTCAGAGAAGGGTCCTTCCTGCCCAAAAAGGGCCGGCGGCCCGCAGCCCCAGGCGGAGATCCACGTCCCCGCAGGGAATCCCGCCGCGACAGGTTGTACCAGCCACGCACTAGTCAAGTGGCCATGTTAGGGAGATACACAGTGAGGGGAGAAAGGCATCTTCCTCCTTCCCTGGATGCGCGCACACACACACACATCTCCCGGGCTCTTCCCTTGCCCCGGGGGACTCCTAGGGCGTCTTGAATATCGTGCCGTATTTGACGCGGTACTTGTTGATGCTGACAAAGTGCAGGGTCTCTGTGTCACAGGTGGTGGTGCAGGGCACCAAGCCCTCCAACCCTTCACCCATGAGCCACTTGTTTGTCTCGGCTGCCATTTCGCGGGGCACATGCTCCTTGGTCCATTTGTCCACCCAGGCCTGGAATCGCTGGTGCAGCCGCTTGCTCACCCTTTCGTGGGACTACAGAAACAGGGAAAGGCATTAGGAATAGGCAGCTTTGGCCCCCAAACTGCAGCACAACACAGAACTTGCCTACTGGTTGACACAGCCAAGATGATCAAATACAGAGGAAATTTGAAATGCAGACACTGGACTAATGACAGAGGGAAAGCTCTGATGAAGGTCCCCCGGATCTCCTCTCCAAGAAAATTAGTGGCAAAATGAGCTCAGAAATACTAAAAGGTTTATGCTCTTTGTTTCATACAGCAGTTCACGGGCTGGGGACTTGAACATATCCAGTGGGAGCCTGAAAGCTGCATGCCTAGCTCAGAGTGAGTCCCTTCTGGATTGCTCAGAAGATGCTGCTGCCTCCTCCTCTAGCACCCAGGACCAGGCAAGCCCTGTTCTTCCCAGCTCTTGGGGTGTCTCCAGCCCCACAGAGGGGCAGAGTCCCAGGAAAGAGCAAGTTCGACATGCTTTACACATACTGGGGACACAACTGCTACAGAAAATTAAGACCCTGGTCAGGTCTAACAGGCTTGAGAAGCTCTGGCTTAACAGAAACATCAGGAGAAGAACTGTGCACATTTTTGGATAACAGCATCTGCCTAAGGAATGTAAAATCCAGGACAGATGGTATAAAGCCATGGCTACAGTCATAATTGACAACAGCCAATATAGTTAAACCTCCAGATTAAAACTTACAGATTTTGTTTGTTCTTCTCCCAGACACTGACTGCTTTGTGGCGTTAACTGCTAAATCCAATAGACTTGTTTTCAAAATCCAGCAGAGCTTCTACAGTACCCTCAGTGTATCCCAGTAACCAAGGGCTAAGCTGCTCACTACATATTTAACACTTCAAGAATTTAGGTTCAGATTCTCTATGAAGAGCATTGGCACATACTATCCTGCTTATAAGCTTATATTTCCTTGAGGTTTGTGCCGGCTGAATGGGGTAGACTGAATTCAATCAAAACCCTCAGTATCAGCTTTTCTAAGAGTCACTACACTGCAATAAAATGCTCTCATCTGATGTGGATGCAAAGTTTAGGAGAATTACTTCACAACTAATGAAGTAAAGCCACTATCTGTATCTCATCAGCAAGAAACATGGCAAGTAGTTGTTTTATAAATCTAAATACACATGTGAAAGTGGATGGAAATATTCCCATAAGATGAGAAAAGGAGAGCGTCAAAGCATCCAGATGACCAGATCAGTTTCCTCCAGGGCAATCCTCCTGAATTTCACCCATCTGGAGTCACAAGCTCTTTTCATCTTGGATAAACCCAAACCTTTACCCCTCCCCCAAAGAGCCAGAGAGGCAATGCCTCCTTCCCTTCCCCTGGGACCCAGGAAACACCAGCAGCCCACCCTGCTCTCTCGCTGGCTCCTACCTGCTGAGCTCGCAGCAGTGCGGTCCTCCTGTACATGTAATCCTCCGATTTGATCACGTACACCATCTTATAGGAGTTCAGCTTGAATTTACACTCCAGCTTGTCCAGGCTCTCCACGTTCTCCATGGACTTCTTACTGTTTCCCTCCTTCCCTTCCTTCTCCTGCTGCTCCCGACCACGCTGACACTTACGGATCCGCCTCAGATTCCTGCAAACCAGAGAACCCCTCTTGGAATTAGCGCCCACCCTCTGGCACTACAAAGCCGGGTGTAGGTGGTGGATCTCAAGGCCAAGTTGGACAGGGCTTGGAACAGCCTGCTCTAGTCGGAGGTGTCTCTGCACATGGCAGGGGGTGGAATGAGATGAGCTTTAAGGGCCTTTCCCAGCACAGCCTGGCCACTCACCTAGGCAGGAAGACTGGTTTCTGGGCCAGGTGCTCACGAAGCTCAGGGGAGGTAGAATCAGAGTTGACGTACCGCTCCACATAGTCCGACCAGCGCTGGAAGAAGCACAGAGCATACATCAGCCACTGCCCTTCCACCAAACAACGTGGGAGGGCTAAGGAGGCTAAGCTGGAAGTCACACAGAAGAATGCAACATCACTTCTGAAGGCTCTGTACATCTTATGCCCAAAAAGGCAGGTACAATGTTTCTTTATGTGGTTTTGAGTATTTTCTAATACAAAATAAACCAGAAAGGATCTGCCTGCTCACATCATTGGAAGCTATATGGCATGTCCTTGATGTTTCTTTGTCTTGTGCTAGCGGATCACACCACCAGCCAGCTGGACACTGGTCCACTGCAACCTTCACCATCACAGTAAGCTCTCTGGACAAGCTGCCCTTACCTCTGCTTCCACAGGGTCATCCGAGTTTTCCTCTTCTGTGTCCAGCAGCTCAATGGTTAACTGAACTTGACCTCTGCTCTGAATGAACATCAGCTGTAAAGAAAAAGCAGATGGAACTTCAGTAAGAAGAGGTTTGAAGTAGAAACAAACACCTTCACTTCTCACTGGGGCAAAGGGAGAATGAAGCAAGTTGGCAGTTTTAAAGGAAACTGTCTTGAGCCCCCAAAGTAAGTTTGAGGGCAAGGGAAGAGATATTATACACTCAAGCTTTTATCCAAAGTACTTCTCTGGCTCAGAAAGGGCCTGACCACTTCCTGCCTCTTCAGAAAAGAAAGTATGGATTTGATTAGCACAGGTTTATTAGCAATGTATGCAGGCAGCAGGGATTTAACGCCCAGTCAGTAGTGGCAGATCTCCCAACAGCTGACAAAATTGAGACACCAGAGAAACAGAAGAGTTTGAGCTAACAAATTAAAACCGGTGGCAGCCAAGCAGTCAGTATGATACAGCCCAAAGCTGCTGTAAAGCACAGGGGATATTCATTGCTGTTCCAGGAAATTTATTCCTCCTTGAAACTTCATTTTTGAGGGGCCCTTGCAGAAGCATTAACCTACGTTCTGAAAGCTGGCAGCATGTGCACTGGTTTTGGCTGGGATGGAGCTAATTTTCTTCATTTTTGGGTGCCTAAACAACGCTCTTTTTTAAAGGACCGGTGCCTCTCCCTTCTTAAAAGGCATCCCCTTCACCTCTTGCTGGTTTTACACTGTGGTTCAGACCCTGGCTTTACCTTGAAGCAGTTCTCCTCGGACATGAGCTGCTCAGCTTTGCGCTGGTACGCGGCCTCCAGGAGCGTACGGGAAGACTGGGAAGCGAGGAGACCTCCCGTGGCTCCATTGCTGTTCTCCGACAGGTACAGGTCTGTCACCTGCACGCAGATCTCATCGCTCACGATGTGCTGGAGCTGCCAACAGGAACAACAGGGGGAAGGTGTTTGTCAGGGAGGCTGCTACACCCCCATCAGAATAGGTAAGGACATAACAATGGGATTGAACTCAAGCAAAAAAACCCCTTAGCTTCTTCCACTTGCAGATGATCTCTGCAACTATGTGAAAAACCCACATTATCTTCAAAAAAGTTAGCAGGTGGCAAAGCAGAGCTACTTGGAGAAAAACTACACACAGGGAACATTGTGATCAGCAGCGGGGGAGGAAGGGCCAGAGCTCCTTGACACAGTGTGTCCTCTCCTTGCCAAGGGGCTGCTGCTGTGTCTGAGGAGAGGGGTGGGAGGTTTAAGATCAAATCTGTATTTTGTATAAGTTTAAAAATCAAAAGTCTCCCAACTGTCTTCTGAATTCAGTTAATCTCTGGACTGAAAGGCTTCCAAAGAGCAGCTCTACCCTTCTGAAAGAGGAAAGGCCTTTCAAGTTATTCCACTTCCAGCCCCTCGTGTCTGTTTTTGTTCTTTATGCTACAAAAAGGCACAAGAAGAATTTTTCCTTTGCTCACACATTCTTCCTACCAACCCAATAAAAGGACTGGAGTTTAACAGCCAAAATGAGCTACTCCAGCAGCCAGATAAAAGAGACAAAAGGTTTTTAGAAAAAGTGTGCACTCCCTACAGCACTGATGGAGAGGAAAGGCACTATTTAGATGTCATTTCTTTCTTTTTTTTCAAAGTTAAAGCAAGATTAGCTCTGGACATGCTTTGAATACTTATATCTTGAAACGTGGAAAACGACGAGAACTCTGTAGAGGATATTCTCAATACTTTTAAACAGATCAGAAATCACCTTCTATCATTTCTCTTCTACGAGGGTTAGAGAGCTGGGCAAAGAAACATCCTGAATTTACCTGCTTACCCCTGAAATGCCCCATTTAGGCATACAACATGGCCTGCAATGTGAGCCTGGGTTCTCACTGCAGCAAACCACCTGTCTACTTTCTCCACCTCGCCCCACGCAGTCCCCAGGCTCTGCTGGCAGTCACCTGCCGGACGATGCTCTGGATCAGCTTGTCCATGGTGAAGGCGATGTAGGCGTGGATGGTGAACATCTCGCGCAGGGAATCCTCATACTGCGACGAGTCCATGTTCCCATCCAGGAGGTTGCGCACCATGTCCAGGAAGGCCGGGTAATAATCCTCAACATCAATGTCCACTGCAACAGGAGAGAAGGGGAGAGATGAGCACACCGCCCCCAGGAAGGGCCGCTGTGAATTTTGGGGCCTCAGGTGACCCACTTAAGCTAAAGAGTTACTTCAGCTTGTCTTTTATGGACACTCTGGTCCATAAATAAGTGCTTTTAAGGCCATAGGTATGTTTATAATCTCTTGCTTTCTAGCTCTAGCCTCCTCCACGAGCTTTGTATTTCTGAAAGCTTTTACTTAGGAAAGGAACTTGAGGATACTTTAGACATGAAGGTGTAAAATGAAAGCTCTTATGAAATAACTGCTGCATATTATCCTTCTGCTATTCCAAGTCCCATGTTCCCCACATCTTCCCATCTCCCCAGGGATAACAGAAGAGAACCCATCTTAGAGGGTCACTGCTGTCACGTGCCTGAAGACACCAAACAATCCCTGTCACCACATTACAAACAGAAGCACCTTTTTCCCCCCCAGCCTCCCACCAGAAGTCACTCACTGGGCTCCTTCAGTCGCAGCTGGACGGCAGGACTTTCACTCTTGTCTCGCTTTATGCCCAGCACTTCCCTCTCCCACTCCCGTTCCCGCGTCTCCTCCTCGATCTGCCGCTCGGCCTGGGTGCAGATCCGCAGCAGCCGCAAGCACAGGATCTGGTGCAGCCTCATGAAGATGTACCAGTTGCTGTTCACATAGAAGAGGTTGTAGACCTCATCCATGCCCCGCAGCTTCTGGGCCGTCGTGTTGTTGAACATCAGCTTGGTTTTGGGAGGACTACCCCCAACACCGTTGTGCTTTTTCGCAGCCCCAGTAGCTTCGTCCACATCCATTTCCTCTTCTTCTTCCTCTTCCACATCCGAGAGTTCACCTCGCTGAGCAAACAGCAGGTCTGGAATGAAGTGATACATGATCTGCTTGATTTTGTACTTGTCCTCTTTCTGGATTCCCGTCTGCCGCTTCACGTGGTGGATGATGAGAGAGGCAGCATCTTCCAGGATCTGCTTGTCTTCATAGGCTAGTGAGAGGTGTGGGCCTGTGGGGACTCCAGCATTGTCTTCTGAAGCCTGTTCTTGCCTCTAAAAAGGAGAAACAGCACAAAAATCAGCCTAAACAATCCCTCTCCACCACCCAAGAGCCTGCTAGAAAGCTCTGCCAGTGGAACAGATCTCCTCCCACATCAAGCTGAGAGGAACAGGAACTGAAACTGCACGAGCAGAGTACGTAAGTTTGAGGGAAGGAAACTATTGGTGACCATCTCACCTCATCATAGATGCTTTCAATCTCATTGAGGAGACTCTTTGACCTTAGGACCTTAGTATCATTCTGCTTGAAGTTGATGCCCTGGTGGTCCAAGGATTTCAGGTAATACTTCTCATTCTGCTCTCGCCAGACTTTATTAAATCCTCTCTGGGCTTCTCGCCACTCTTCCTCTTTCATCTTTAACCTTGGATCAAGAAAACAAGGGTGAGCTAAGAGATGAGCATACAAGAAAAACCTTGGCCCATGGTTCTTGGTGAGTGTTGACAAGAGCTGAACTCCCAATGAATTGGGCATGGATCAAAGATATCCCACAGAAAGGAGCTTTCCAGGAGGTGCACCCCAGACACACTCTTCTGGAGAAATCACTCTGGGCTTCTTTCACATCTAAGTAAAACCATGCAGGAACACAGCTGCCCTGGGAGAAGGGGTAAAGGGACAGGGAAATCAAAAAAGCTGGCCCTGGTCTCTCAGAAATCCCCAGGAAGTCACATAGCTCCACCTGTGGAACAGGGGCAGCTTAGTTTGGACAATGAACAAAGCATGGACACCTCTGGGAATGCACTCCTGAACCTTGACTCAGCATCCCAAGCAAAGCACCCCTGAATCAGTCCAAGAAGGGTAGGGAAACTGGGACCTTGCAGGTATCTGGGGAAGGCTGCTACCCCCAGCTCCCGAGCTCCAAAACACAGGACCAAGAGTCCCACAGAGATAAAAGAGTATGTACTGCTTATACATCTCCCTGACCTTCCCCCCAAGGAGTTTCACACCCACTCCATTTTAGCTGAGGAAGGGGAGGCTGACAACAGAAACAGGACTAGGAATCTGAGGATAGCAGAGCCACCGTGATCTGGGCACATACGGCCATAGGATTTGGAAAGGGATCACATTTAGCCCTGGGACAACAGTTCCCTTATCTTACACACAGTGCTGACACCAAGGAAGAAAAAAGTTTAGGAGGAGACAACAAAAGCTCTATATCCTTCCAGCTGAGCTGTAACGATTTTGTTTCAGGAGGGCCATTCCCTCTAGGCAACTTCTATGGAATACACCAGCTGTCCAGAATATAAATGAACTTCTTAGTTTCACAGAACAATAGAATCATGGAATGGTTTGGTTTGGAAGGGACCTTACAGATCATCTTGTTCCACTCCCCACCATGGGCAGGGACACTTTCCACTGGACCGTGTTGCTCCAAGCCCTGCCCAACCTGGCATTGAACACTTCCAGGGATGGGGCAGCCACAACCTTTGGGGGCAAATTTACAGCCTTGTGGAGGTCACATTCCTGAGGGGCAGAAATTAGCCACTTTTCCATAAATTTGGACAGCATACAGTGCATTACCCTTTGGGAGGGACCCTGGGGCAGGGTGCTGGGGCAATCAGTACCTTTTCAGTACAATGGGAACAGCCACAGACGGGTTCTTGCGAAGCCCATCAATGATGTCAGCTGCTTTGTCAGCATATATCCTCTGGAGAGCCTTGCGGTGGATCACCTCCGAGGTGCCCCCCAGGGTGTTGTCCAGCCGGAATTTGGCCTGCTCCTCTGCAGACAAGCGCGACAGTTTCTTCTGGATTGCCTCCAGAACGCGGATCGTTGCCAGGTTGGTCTCCAAGACAACATCCAGCTGGAGAGAACAGTGCATTAGCCGTAGCATTTGAATAGACAAAACATGATACTTCATGGAGGCAAACATTCAAGTGACGCGAAACAAGAAGCTGCGCCTGTTTAACAAGGTGTACTCGAGCACTTTGGTGTTCAGATGCTCTAAAATAATCCAATTACATTTCATCTGCCACCTAAATAATACTGCGTAAGAATTTAAAGGCTACCAGAACAATACTGTTCAGAAATTACATCTTCCAGCTAGGAATAGAACACAATTTGACAACAGTGCCAAATCCGAGCAGATTCAGGTAATTGACCAGCTAACTTCCATTTCCAGTCAAGATGTCAGTCGCTTAACATCCTGAATATATTGCTTTGCAGATGATTACAGGGGAATGCATGTTCTCATGCACAATGTGGGCAGGAAGAACAGAAAAGATGCCACAATTCCATGCTGCCCATTCAACAATTTCATGTGTGGTGGGGTGAACCGAGAGCTCTGCACAAAAGGTGAGGGGAAGGGGTGGCAGCTTAAAGGTTATGCAGCCACTGCTTCTTGCATGAAGAGAACACAAGCTTTTATGCCAAAAAACAGGTGGCAGACACAATAAAATGAGATTCCAAGATGCAGTATTAAAGGTATCATTACCTCAAGCTCATTAACTGTTCAGAGAACAGAGTTTTCTGAGACGTGAACCAAGGAAAAACAATTTACCTCAAAACGCTCGTCCTCACACCTGTAGATGTGCTCCTCATATTGTGTCTTCTTGGAGCTCACAAACGTGGAATCTTCAGACCAGGACGGGAAGGAGACCCAGGTGTCATTCAAAACCTTTGAGGGAGGCAGAGGGAGAACAAGAGCCATGGTCAGTGTTCAAGGGGATCACACCTGGCCAGCTTCAAGCCCCGTTTTCTGATGGGACAATCTAATTCCCCAGTTGGAAAAAGTGTGTACCCCTTCCAAAGCCCAGCATTCACAGGGCAACCCCAAACAGCCAGAACCCCAACAGCCAGGCAGCCTGAAAAATTCATTGGCTGGAGCTGTGAGGAAAAAACTAGTGAGAGAAGAGGAAAATAAAGGTGAAAGGAGCTTTTTCTGCTACTTTGGATTAGTCAGCTACAACCAGCTGGTTCCTCATGTGTGATTCACCATCAGCACCGTGTGGTCACCACAGCAGACCTGACTATTAGACAGGACACAGTTGCTGCCTCAAAACAAGGCTAATTGGAAGAATAAATCCATACCCCAGCATCACCTTTGCTGACAAAACAGCTGAGCACCTGCAGCTTTCAAAACAGGAGCAGAACATTAAAAAGCAAACAAACAAAAAACCAACAACAACCTTAAAGAGGCCAAAGGCAAAGAAACAATGATTCTGGCAGACAGTCTTGAAAGCCAGGCCCAGTTTTTGTAAACCCAAAGCCTGAACAACTGAGTCATTAGATTCTCACAGGGAGAAAACTTTGTAACTGCATCACACAAGATGTTTTTGAGAGACGTGTCAAGACATGGATTAAAAATTCAGCACTTCAGGGAGAAAGAAAGATGCATCTGAGGGGATCCGTGGGAGAATCTGTCTACGAAAACATGATTTTCTTTTAAAGTTGGCCTAGAGACAACTCTGAAAGCAGACTAAGAGGGAATTCAGGTAAAAAGGTAGCAATAATCCTGAATTACATACCACCTTGTAAAGGACCTCTGAGATCACATTAAGACCACACAGAAAACCAGTTCTGTAATTTCTTACTTGGAGTGTTTTGCAATCTTAACGTTCCTTTCACAGGACTATGTAACACACGTTACTATGTAACACATCGTAAATAAAATGTAGGAGCATTAGGTATGTCAGTAATTAAACATCATAACTACTCAGCAGGTTTTTCTCCAGCTGCCCCCCAACGCTCTATGCAAACCTTTCACTAACACTGCTGGAGAAGAGATGACGCCAACCATCAAAGCCACGTGGGTATCACAACTCCCAGCATAACCCAACCCCTAGACTGACGCCTCACCCTGTGCAATAAGCTTCTGGATATGATCCAGATGTTTACAGGAGTGCCACTAGGAATACCTTGGGCATCCTCCCCTCGGGCTGCCACACGTACCATGACGATCCCGAGCCAGGATGGTGTGCCCACACACGTCTGGCTGCAGCAGCACGGATCAGTGCTAAGCAGGAAGCTGCCTGGCCCCAGCTCCATCCTCGCCACCACCAGACGTGCCCTGACATCCCCAGGAACCTTTCCAGCACAGGGATACAAAATAAATTCCCCATCCTGCTGCGTTTTGCTCGCCTTCACTCCAACGGTTTAAAAAGGCTGGGAAGAGCCTTCCACTGTGACACAACTCCCACCTTACCTCTTTACACAGCGGAGTCCGCCCTGTGCACTTGGGTTGCTGGTAGCTCTTGGGCAAGGCTCGGTAGCTGGAGCCCAGCCTCTTGCAGGAGGCATAGTCAATCTCCATGGCAATCCCCTCAGTAGCCCGCTCCTTCGGATACGTCTCCATGTGAACAGATTCCTTATACCCCAGAAAGTTTTTAAACCAAGTGAACAGTTCTGGGAATTTCCTAAAATAAAAGGAATGAAGTGAAAAACGAGCTAAGCAGAACGCAAACAGCGCTGTGATGCTGTGGCTAGAACTGATTACTACAGACAACTCTCTAAATTATTAATCTGGTGAGAAGACCCTCTCTGCTCAACCCCATTTCCACAGGGCCTGACCAAATGGGAAGCAAGCACCCATTGTTGATCAGGTGGGGGATTGCTCTCTTGGTGCAAACTAAGGTGGTTTAGGATTAGTAACAAGCAAGGAACAGCTGTCAGAGCTTTCGCTGCAGAGATAGCACTCATGGCACGGTCACATCTGTGTCTCCCCAAACTACCCTGGTAGTGAACTCAGGCCAGATTCCTACTTGTTTGCCAGTGTTTTGAACCTTAAACCAGACCTTCCCTTTCCAGAGGCAGCAAGGAGAATCTAAAAGACAATTCTGTAACTACACAGCAGAAGGTTTCAGTGCCAAGCAATTGCTTCAACCAGACTTCACAGAGCAGCATAAATCATGGAGAAGCCTTTGCCTGCAAGGCCCAAGTTCACCTGTTTGCAAAGTTTCCTGAAGAATTCATTAGTCTAAAATACTGCCTTTGTTCAAGTCCTCTTACCTCATGCAAAGCTCCAGCAAGAGGATGAATTGAACCTGTTACTAATTGAATCACTAGTTACTCATTGCTTTTTCATTGTATGGCAAATGAATGCCCAACTCCAGAATAAAAAAACCCTGTATTATATCTTTCCCTATAGTTAGGGGCACAGATAGGTGGGAAAAGTACAGATTTTTTTGTCAAATATTGCACCTTTTCTACCTAAAGTCAGGCATCCTGCTGATGCCTGGCTAATTCCAGTGGATCTACAGAGTGAGTGGAAGCTCTTTAGGGCAGTTTCTCTGCACAGTAGCTACTGTAACGGGGTCCTGAACCCAATTTATGTTGCTACTGCCTTCTCCCTTGGAACCAGCAACTCAGTGCCCAGGCAAAAGAAACACTAATCCTGTTGCCCAAAGTTGATGAGAGGATATCTGTTGGTTTTAACCAATTAATAGAGCTGTTCTGTACACTACTGACCATCATGGAAGTCATAAATTCCTGAAGTATAGAGTTCCGTAACATTTTTGGCTTTGTGACAGAATTCAGCTGCTTTTTGGAAACTTTAGTGAGTTTATATCAGCACTCTTGTTTTTTTGGGGGGGACATTTCCTATGTAGTATTGACTGTAGACAGTCAATCTCTTCTCAAATGATGTCACCTATGATTCCAGAGCAAGAAACTGCAGTAACGAGCTGCTACTAATTTTGTTGGCCCTATTGGAAAGGGAAGACACACAGCAAGCAACACCTGCACTGCTCCTGCATGCTGCCCATCAGGCCAGCTGGGAATTTCTCTGGGATAAGGAATAGGAAAGGGCAGTGCAGAAGACCATGAAGGTTAGCATTTCTCTCCTGGCTCCACAACAGAAACAGACCAAGAACATTAACCTCCTTGCCTTGTGTAAGGAAAGGGGCTGCACTTACCCCAGGAATGGAGAAACCAGCTGCACGAGCTCAGCCCGGGAGATCACCTCCTGGTTGAAAATAACCAGGCAGCGCAGGAAGTTCTCGTACGCTTCTGTGCTACGCAGAGCTTTGCGGACCTGATGGAGAGGAGACAAGAGGAAAAGAGGAGCTGTCTGGGTGTGACCAACCAGAGGGAGATCCAGGAGACCTGGGTTGACACTGTTCTTCCCACCGAGGCACACAAATGCTTAAGTGAGCTGGACAGAGGGAACTTGCCCTGTACACAGAGCCAGACAAACGGGTACTGATGGGAGCCATCCCACGCTGGGATCCCCTGCAGTGTCAGCACTGGGGCAGTACTCTAAGAAAGGAGTTGCAAGTGGAGAACTAAATCCTTCAAAGAACCCTGTAACAGCTGGATTACAGAACATTGGAATCGTGGACATTCGAAACATCAGTTGTAACTGCAGCACCACAAACCCACCCAGGCTGCTTTTAAGCTCCAGAGAGTATTTCAAGTAGGGAGCAGGGGTGGAGACCCGTGCCCTGGGTAACACCTCTCCCGCCTCTGCCTGCTGCCAGCTTGGATTATCACAGACAATCCTCCTTCTGTAACCCCGATCTTCGCAGAGTGAGAAAGCCAAACTATTCATCCCAACACCATTACCTTTCCCACAAGAACAGTTGGATCTACACATCAGACTGAGATCTATCATTGTTAAGTTATTCATCATTATGGTTATAATTCCACAGCAGGGATTTCTAGGTTTACAGACGTTAACACCTACACATCCTCCAAGCAATCAGTTGATTCCCAGTTACCATTAGCTGGTTCCCATCACACTGCAAAATTCACCACATCAGCAGGAAGCAACCAAGACTGTCATCAGTGCATGAGTATTGCCTTAAAAGATGGTTTGAAGTTTGTTTCACACTCCCCTCTGAGCTATAAGGGAATGTATGGACATCTTAGAAAAGACACCAAGGTACCACTTCGAAACATCCCAGATCTCCCTCACTTGATCTATGTGCTAAACCAGCAACAGGTAACAACTGCACAATTAATTAGATTAATCTCTGAGGGAAAAAAAAAAAAACCAACCCAATGTAAATACGAATCAGGTGCTTTGTAAACTGAGCTCCCCCACTGCAGGCAGCTGGTTGTAGATGGGTACAAGCTGTGCCAACACAGCAAGACATGCCAAGCACATCATCAACTGTACAGGGATTTCATAAAGGGGAAAACAATTTGGAGTGTGGGTTACAGGAAAAAATTCCCATTCCCTCAAATAAACTGCAGCAGCAGTGGGTGGAAAGCTGGAGAAGGAGCTTTGGGGAAAAGACACATGTAAAAAATATCACCAATTTTTAAAAACTTCAGTGGATCCGACTTAGAGGTCGCAGGATACATCTGAGGTCAAGCTGAGAAATGTTATCAGGGTGGTGTAAATCTCACCACTTCACTGTGATAAAAGTCCAGATGTGTATACAGGAAGGACATACATCAAGGACATGCAACATCTGCACCCCGCCTCTCACCTTCTCAAAGAAGAGAGATTCTGTCCCCACACCATGTTTGCTGGCTTCTGCCAAAGACTGGTCTTTCAAACCAAGCAGCTTTGGTTTCTTCTGTTATCAAAAAAAGAAAGGCAATTAAAAATAAAAGGGGTGTTCAGCAAGTTGAGGTAATTTGATATTCTATCACACTTGAGTGCCAGCTCCCTGACCCCAGCATGTGCTTCCCATTAAAGGAAAGGTGGCTTTTTGAAGGAAAAGTCTATTAAAACAGTGCTACAAGTTAATTTACTGAATGTTAATAAGTAGCATGCCACTCCAAATATTTGTAATACATTGTTGCACCCTTTCCTGTAACTAGCTGATTGTTTCAATCACACTACAGCGTATCTTATTTTGATAACTAGCTTGGAAAACTGCCAGAAAAAAATGATTTTCCTATCACTCACCCAGTTCTGTAAGTCTTACATCTCCCCAGGATAACAATTTTTTTCTCTCTTGCACTCTACTACAAGATGCTTTATTTTCCCCATACCACCCCTGCACTCTCCATCCTAAGAAAGGCTGAAAGTTGCCTCCAAAATGGGCTTTATTTTGGTGCCCTTGATTTGAAGAGGAGGAGAGAGGGCAGAAGGAGACTTAAATCACTGGATTGAAACCATACAATTATGCCTGCTAAAGCTTTTCATGACAAAAGAAGATATACTGGCTTCAAAAAAAGCAGGCAAATTTATCCTTCAAGCACTAACACGAAGCCACCTGGCCACAGGACAGTATTTGTTGCACTACAAAGCCTCGCTGCTCTCACAAACTGTGCGTCATTTGAAAAGGGCAAACTCTTCTGAGAGAATAATCATTTATCTTTGTATTAAAAGGCTTATCACAGGAAAGATGAGCAAACATGATTCTACTGCATCTGCTCCAAGTTCTACTACAACAAAGCTTTCAGGCACACCTTCTCAGCTTGTCTTTTCCTACGTGCCTTAGGAACATTTGCTACAAATTTTGGACAAATTTATTCTGTGGCAGATCTGAGACTTTTGTCTCCACACTCCACAAATACCCCTCATTAACCACCGCTAATAAAACTACATATTTCCAAAGAAGTGATGAAAACTTTGTTTTCCCAAGCCATTAAAGTAACTATACCCCACTCTCAGGAACAGATACCACCACTGGTTTGCAAAAATCAGAGGCAAACATTTGTGCCTGGAAACAAGAACTTCTGAAAGGTTAAAGACAAACATTATTTTCCATCTTCTCCAGCTGCAGCCTGTGCCACAAAAAAATCACAAGGACTTGGAAAACACATCCTGCTCTGCCACAGCCTCCTGGGACAAACAGGGCTCTGAAGGAACAGCACACGCTCTTACCTTCACCGGAGGGGTTGCTCCAGTGCCCGAGTGCCGTCGGATCTGGCAGCCGTTCTGGTTGGGTCTCTGCTGCTTGTTGTTGAGCTGTGGCTTCTTCACTGTGCCCCCGTGGTCATTCCTGACCGATTCCACTTTCTCAGCAGTTGTCTTACTTAACAGCTTGTTCAGAGACAAACCCGTAAGACCATTAGGGCTAAGTTCCACACAAAACGTCACAGAATGGTTTGGGTTGAAAGGGACCTTTAAGATCATTCCATTCCAATGCCATGCCACAGTCAGGGACACCTTCCACTATTCCAAGTTGCTCAGAGTTCCATTCAACCTGCCCTTCAATGCCTCCAGGGATGGGGCAGCCACAGCTTCTCAGGGTAACCTGTGGCAGCGTCTCACAACCTTCACAGGGAGGAATTTTTTTCTGCCATCTAATCTAAACCTACTCTCTCTCAGTTTGAAGCCATTCCCTCTTGTCCTGTCACTCCGTGCCCTTGTAAAGAGGCTGTCTCCATCTTTCTTTGAGGCTCTCTTCATGTACTGGAAGGCCACAATTAGGTGACCCCTGAGCCTTCTCTTTTCCAGGCAGAACAATCCTAATTCTCTCAGCCCTTCCTCACAGGAGAGGTGCTTCATCCCTCTGATCATTTTGGCAGCCTTCTCCGGACTTGCTCGGACAGATCAATGTCCTTCCTGTGCTGGGGACCCCAAAGGTGGATGCAGCAGTCCAGGTGGGGTCTGCTGCTCCTCCTAGCTCTAGATGACCAATGGATTTTACTGCAGTTACAGCAGTAACTTAGAACAACCCTTTTAGGCAAAGAAACTGCTTTTAAAATAAAAGTTATTAAAGAGACAAGTTGTAGCCAGAAAACACCGTCTACCCCTCAACCTCATTCCTCCACCCCAAGAAAGAAACAGCAAAAGCACACTTTTCTGAACACTGGCTACATACAGAACACTGCATTAGGTATTCCAGCCTGTCTCCAAGGGTACTCACCACAGAGCTGTTGGCATCAGGCAGGAACTGCCCAAATTCCGAGAGCAGATCCTCCTGGTTCTTGAAGAGGCGAGCCACCTGGGCATACACCTCCTGCTCCGTCAGAGCCGGCGTGTAGTTCCCTCCTGCCTCCTTGGCATTACGCTGCTCCTTCTGCCAGAGGAAAGAGGAGAAGTGTCAGAAGAAAGGACGCACAAACTATTCAAGTGACAAAGAAAAATAAACTCTCGGTGATATAAATAATGAAACAGCAAAGGTCTCAACTTCTTATGTAAAGCATCATACTATATTAATAGTATGACTCTTATATATTCTAAATATCTATAGTTATATATACTATAAATACATCCTAAACACCCAACTGGCCCTGGAACAGTAAGACACTGATCAAGGAAGTGGTTCCTTTGCTTTTAACACAGAGCTACAGCCACATTGTATCATCCTGACACATGCTCATAGAAAAACGTCAAATCCAGTTTTTAAAAAAGCATTTCAGACACTTCCAAGCAAAGATGAGGGACTGAAATCTGTTACTTCATACTGCCATGTAATCTTTTTAACTTGCAAGAATTCTGCTTAGTTCAAGCAGAATTCAAGACCAGGCTGGACAGGGCTTGGAGCAACCTGACCTAGTGGAAGGTGTCCCTGCCCATGGCAAAGGGCTGAACTAGATGACCTTTAAGGCCCCTTCCAATCCAAACCAGTCTATGATTATTTGCTGGCTACTGCTAATACAGCAGAACACCCAAATGCAAGTTGTGGACACCTCCCACAAAGCAAAGCAAGAGAAATAACCATACACAGACCCAAATTCATATTTCTAACACTTGCCTGATATGTGTGGAGAATCTCCAGGAAGGCTTTGTAGATGTCTGGCTGTCCCTGGAACCGATTCTTGATCTTGTTGACATAGTTGATGGCATGATTAAACTCCACAGGCTGATTGTTCTGCAGGGATGGTGTGGTGCCCAGAGAGATTGTCACAGGTGTGTGAGGCTGCACCGGTGGCGAGCGTGGCGATGCGTACGGCGGAATCGGGGGGGTTTGCTGGCTGGCAGGAGTATGTGCCTGCAACTGCGATGGCTGAGGAGAAAACAAGCTGTGTTAGGAATCAGCAGATCCCTTTACGGTTGGGATAAAGGCACTTTTAATCCACTTAGGGATAGATAAATATTCAGTGGGCCAGCAAAGACTAAACCATATCAGGGAGACAAAATGCCTGGACAATTCAAGCTGTTGCTATTAAAACTACTTTCCTTGCTAATTGCTTTGGACTGAAACCTGACAAGAGACACAAACTACCTCCAAAATTTAACAGAGCCCAAATGCATAGGTATGGCTGGCTCCAACACTGCAAGTTATTTGGCCACCTGTGAAGAACTGTGGGCTATATAAAGGCAATAGCAAGGGAAAACTGGAGTTTCTTCAGACAAAAAGCAAGCAGTGAGTAATTATTTTGAATGCTCTTAATGGACATCAAACAGCCAGGTGAATATTTAGCTTTGAGGTGGCAGTTTTAAAAGGAAATGGAAGTACTTATTCCCCTCATGTTTTAAATTTTAGAACTTGTATTACACGGAGTTTTCAGGACTGAGAATGTAACTAACTGTCTTAGGATGACCATAAATATCCTGTTACAAGGTCCTGCCTTGCTCAGCTACAGCTTCACCTGCCTGGTAGGGACATCTTACCTCACTGTCTAGCCTGTCCCGCAGGTTCATTTAGAAGTTTCAGCAAAGATAGTTCAACATTTTGCAGTGTGATGCAGAGAAAACCACTTATCCCATGGTGCTAAGAAGGAGCCTACTACCTCTTCACCGATAGCATGCACTACTTCTTCAGAAAAAATCCTTGAAATCTGGCACAGGCAAGTTCATTCTGGAATGATCTGTGTGTCCAGCTTGGCAAATCTTTCAGCATGTTTTTGTTTGCCATTTCTGAGCAGGAAGTTGCATGTCCCAACAATGTTTGTCTAGAGATCAGCTAACTGCCACATTTTAAATCCTGCTGCTTTTTAAGTGCATATTACCTTTTTCTTTAACTTTTCCAGCCAATTGTTATCAAACAGTTTAGGAATTAAGCCTTGAAACGTTGGAGATTCCCTCCCTAGGCTCTGAAATATTTTCACATTTTGAGGCTAAAACACACACTATTTTATCTGGAGTAATCTTGAACATCAATTATACTGTTCTGTTTCACATCACTACATCTTTTGGACAGTAGCATCTGAATTATATCTAAGCCAGAGTCAAATTTCCTTTGTTACTGACAGGTCTCTGTTTTGGGCACACACACCAATACCTACAGGCAACATCATGGTCACCTTGCCTAAACTCTTGCACTTTAGGTGTTGCCAGTAACTCCTGAACCCTTCCAGCTGACGGCTGAACCAGACCCCCCTACAGAAACCATCCAATCTGAAAACAAGACCTCAAGCAATGCAGGATCCACCAACTAACAAATGAAGGTTTCCTAAAGGCTTAATTGCCTCGAGCTTTTGAAGCTATACACACACTTTCACACCAAGAAGAACATCTTTATCACAACCTGTTTTATGGACAATTTCTTGGGCTTTAGGTCTAGGACAATATACACAAAAGCAGGCAGATAATGAGTGTCCAGTGCTTTAACTAGGAACCTTTTCCCTAGGGTTCCTGGATCACTTCTTGAATAATATGTGTGCCATTTACCAGATGCTCTGACTGTCTTTCAGTTCCCCACTGCCGGCAACAAAGCTTTTCCAAACCCTTAATGTTTTGGAAAGCTTACGTGAATTGCTGTCAAATTAACTACGATTGCACCTTCAAGCTTGGAAATGAGAAACTAATCCAGCAGCACAAGGGAGACACATGAAGGTTCAAAAATACTGTGGAAAAGCAGTGTGGACGTTAATTTTTCACTCTCTAGCTTCACACCAGCTTCAGCTGGAGGCAGCAGGATCCCCGTGCTCTTAGCGCAGGTCACCCGAAGCCTCTCTCTCACCTTGCTGATTTTGGCAGGTGTGGGCTGCGGTGCCGGCTGCGCTGGTGTCGGGGTTGACTGCGCCGAAGGCTGTGACGGATGCGGCGGCTGGGGCTGCGGCTGGGGCTGCAGCCCATGGGTGGGGATCTGGTGAACCTGCCCTGGGGTTGTCACGTTCACCATGTCATTGGTCTGCACCTCAATCTTGTAGCCAGGTGGCAAGAAGGTGTTGAAACCCATGATCAAGTCTGGGTGGCCCTTGAAGAGCTGCGATACACGGCTGATCACCCCTGGAGTGTCGATGCTGAGGAAGGAATAAGATCACAGTGTCACGATCCTCTGCGACCTTTCAGTGGGACAAGGTTCTCCACACAGGAATCTTTCATTAGATTTTTTTCCCTCATCACCTCTAACCTATGAAACAACGCAAAACTGAGTCCTATAAAGACGCTGCTGAACTCAAGAGTGACATTAGCATTATTTTATTAGCCCAGACAGCATTTTATAGCCACGAGATCTAGTCCCAAGTCCGACAATTATTAATGGGCAGACAACCAGACAGACAGATGAATCAGCTGTCAAAGCTGAACTTGTGAACTCCCAGTCTAAGCAAAGATTTAGTAAAAATGAAGGAATGCGTTTAATTTTTAGAAAATAAAGCACATGACTGCTTTCACATCATTGTCCAGGTGTGCTGTTCTGTACAGAAAGGACAGAATTTAGCTCCTGCCCTTTGCTCCCATGTCCACATAGAATCTTTCTAACCTGGAAGGAAGAAGCAAAATGCAGCTTGTTACCTTTGAGATTTAAATTCCTTCATAATATCCAAGAAGTCATTGTAGACCTGTGGCTGACTACCAAACTGTAGCTTCACCTGGTCAAGGTAAGACAATGCATCCTCCACCTGGAGACAGACCAGACAGGTTATGTTAGCAGAGAAGATTTGATTTCACCTACCATTGTTCTGTAAAACACTCATTATTTGAAAACACAGCTGTTAGCCCTGAGCCTGGGCAGGGAGTTAAGGAGCAAACAGCTCATGAGCCTGGTTAGTTTACTACCAGCACTGTTTGAATAAGAGGTACTCACTCCCCACTCCTGGCCCACAAGATAAAACTGTACCAAAAAGAGACATAAAGGGAAAAAAAAAAAAAAAACAACACTCCAAATTTACCATCACTGAAGTGACTGCTAGGATAAACAGAACCAGACTGAGTATTTTTCCTGCATTCATATGTGGAAATTATTATGGAAGTCTAAGAATAAGCAGAAAGTGGAAATGACATATTCAGTGTAGTAGATGCCTGCCAGGTACACGCTTGCACTTCTCTCCAAAAGCCAGACATTTCAGTTCGACGTAGAAGGGTTTCGAAAATGGCAACTGTGGGCGGCAAATTGTTTTACACCTCAAACAGCAAGAGGTTGATGATTTGTGCACCAACAGCCAATTTTCAGAGGTATGGGAAGAACAGCCACAGCCCAAAGCGAGAGCTCTGGGTCCCCATGCCTCCAGCGGCCGCACGCTCAGCAGCTGCAAGAGCGACACACAGGAACCGCTCTTTCGCCTGAAATCAAACAACAGCAGCGGAAGAAAGACTCAGGTATAGCCCCAACCTTGCGCTAGCAAAGGGTTTTCCACGGACTTCACTGGGAGGAAGAAATACTCTTTTCGAAACCAGTTTTCAGAGGTTTGTAGAAATGAAGTTTCCCACATTCAGCAAAAGGAAAGGGCAGTGGTTTCCACCAAAACTGGAAAAGACTCACACCGTATTTGGAAAGAGCTGAAACAGGCATCAGTTCGTATGTACGTGCCTTCTCCAAATGTAGCAACTTAAAGGGGTTATTTTTGGTGGACTTTTCTCTTTGTTTAAGGATTTTACAGCACATAATCTGAGAATAGAGCCTTCCTTACTCCCAAATTACTCCCACACAACCACCCACATATGCCATGTGTTCAGAAAAGCACCAAATGTTTTGGTAATTTAACCCATTCATCCAAATACTCTAAGCAATACATTTTTCCTTTTCCTCCCTGCCACAAATCTTCTCCTAGCAAGTCCAATTTCTTTTTATTATGGTATGTGAAACCACAGGGTTTCAGCAGAAAGAGAATTCCATTTCTGCATTCAATAGACTCCCAAACACGAGAAGCATCAAATCCTTGTCAAGAAAGCTTTTAGGAAGTCACCAGCAGGGAGGTAAAAAGGATAGAAAAAGGGCCCTGGCTGCACAAGGAATTTCGGGAGAGGATGGCGGACATCAGGCAGCGCTGCTTGACGTTACCTTGAGCCTCTGGAACTGCTGCTGGCCCTGCACGGGCACGGCCGGGGGCGTGGGGTGCGCGTGGCTCTGCACCACCTGGCTGCCGTGGGGCTGCACCGGCGCAGGGTGGTGGTGGCCGCTGTGCACGGCGGCGATGGCCGGCCCATGGCTGCCCGAGCTCTGCGGCACGGCCGACACCTGCCAAGGCAAACAGCACGTCAGGCATGGCCACGATGGCGTGGCAGGGAGCAGAGAGCCTGCCAGGCTTCCCAGACACAGGAACACAATTAAGGAGGCAGAACACAGCTGGTTTGAGCTTTAACCATGACTGCTAGCAATCTTACTCAACAATCTCTGGACAACTCTCGTCCTATACTCCAAATACAGGAAAGCCCTCCCTGCAACCACATTCCAAACACAGGTTGTCCCCAGCCTGCACCCTCACTGGCTGTCAAGTACGTCCCCTGACACAAAGACCTGAGAAAGGAGGGTAAAATGGGATTTTTTATCTGACAAGAGTCAAGGTTCTCTCCTTTCCCTACATGTCACAAGTAGTAATCTGAGTGAGTGAATCTTTACAGGCTGCTATGTTGATATTCAGTTTGGGTACTGGAAGTTGAGCTGTGGCTCTCTGGCATCAGCAGGCTCAGGGGAAAACCCAGCTTGGTATTTCCCCTAGAAAAACAGGGAAAGGAACAGAAGGCATGCACTTTTGGGACTTCTTCATACTGTAAACCAGGAAAGTTTCAATTTGGAAAATCATTTTCACAAGCCCAGTTTTCCATTCAAGCCTCTTCTAGATGGGACATACTTTATTTAATCCTCATGAACAAAATAAGATTTGCCTGCTGGTCCAACTAAATTCTTTCTAGGAAGGACTGCCAGCATCAACACACCCTCTTCCAGCCCCTGCAAGGGTCTACCTGCAGCTCTTCAGCTGCCACTATCAGTGTGAACATCCCTCCTGCAGAAGCAAGGATGAAGCTGTGTGTAAAATCAGGCACTGGACAGGGAGAGCAGCTCACCAGCAACACAAGTGTGGAAGATTAAACATGCCAGAAATGTGGCAGAGACAAATATCACACAAACAGCCTTTCCCTGCTCTTTCACTGACAGCTATCTCCAGTGTACTCTTAAAAAGATACTTTTTTCCCTGTTCCCAACTGCCAGCTCCTTGTAAAGGAGGCAAGAGAGGGAAGAGTGCCACCTAATGACTCTGGGGTAATGTTTTCCAAAACATTTCAATTTTCCTGAAAGTCTTCAATCTAAATGCTGATCTAGTCTGTTAAGCTTAAGATCACCCAAGATACCATACATCTTTTACAACAGCAAACCTTTTCCTGCTGAAAAACAGAAAAATGGAGGAAAAGCCCTCCACAAACCTGACTCTGTGATTTAGAGACCATGGTCTGAGAGAATCATTAAAGGAATTGTGCTCAGGAAAGCCAAGTCACACCATGTTGGTTCATGAATGAAGCCAATAAAGCAAGCATTGAAAATGAGATGTACGGTAAGTACATTGTCCATTTCTTAAAAGGAAACCTCGGTTACCAAAACAAAACCTCGTGTCAAATACAAAACTCTACGGTGCCGCAACACGGCGCTGGCTGGCCACAGAGCTAAGGGCTGAGCACACACACCTGGTAGCTGGGAGTTACGGAGTACTGGATCCCCGTGGCCGACTGCATGGTCTCTGAAACCGCCTCATAGACCGGCGGGGCCGGGGCGAGCACGCGGTGCTGGTGCGGGAAAGCCTCGGTGCTGCTGGTGATACGTCTCTGCTGCGACGCATACACGGGTGACTCCTGCTCATCCAATCGCCGCTTCATGCTGAACTCATGCTCGGGAAGCACTACAAAACCTGGGAAAAACAGACAGGTTAGCATAGGGAATTGATCCAGCGCTCCCATCCCGCACCATGGGTGATGCGGAGATCACCGCCAGCAGGTAAGGGCGAGTTTCTGTCTATTCAGGTGCTGACATCTTGAGATGGGAAAGTGGAATTAAAGATTTAGCTTTCATCATAAAACATGCAATCATATCTTGCCACAAAAAGTACAGCCTTACTGTTGTAGTAACTTGGAAGTTAATGATTTCTTTAGTCTCACTTAAAGGATGTTGCTAACTGAAGCATCTGAAGCACACACAGACCCTGCGTGATGCAAAGCTCATGAACACAGTCTTGGAACACAACAGACTGGGGTAGGATGTGTTACCTACACACAGGTTATCCTGACATCAGGAAAAGCCCCTCTTGGACAGTCCAGGTGGGATGACAGACAGCTGTGAGAGATGCTTTAAAACATGGGGGAAAAACAGGCTGTGGAATCAGAGTTTGAAGTCACTTACAAAGCCCCAAAGTGTTCTGCATTTAATACACATGTATTAAACACATTTTGTGTGTAACCTCAGGGAAAGACACAAGTCTGCTATACCAGGAGTATTTTGGATGCCACATGCCACATACCTGTGGTCCTGCCAGCACCCTGGCCCCACTCAGCAGCTGGGTTCCTTCCTGCCTGCCTGCCAGGGAGCACAGATCAGCAGCTCTCTCACTTACTCCCCAGTATTTTTCTTCATGCTGCTGCCCAACTTCAAGTTGCTTTTAAGCAACTTGATTTCACTTCAAATCTGACAGGTGATTCTGCCACTGTCCCACTCCAAAAGGAGCCATGAATTCCTGGGTCTGTTGGATTGAACTACTCACCCCAGTACTCTTTACTGCAAGCAAATTCCAGTGCTGTTTTCTGCCCATTGATAGTTATTGCCACCCTTGAGATGTTATCTGCTGTTTAGCAAAAGCACAGGCAGCCTATTAAGATGTCTGAGGGACAGAAAACAGTGAAATCCACCCTCTTCTGCTTCAGGACCTCTCCAAAGCAAGGCCTTTTCACTTCAGTGCAGTTAGACACATTCATTGCTAATGCAAACACATGGATAAACAAGCGGGAATCACATTCCCCCAGAATAATGGTACAACAGCCAACTGAGCCAATCCCCATCTAGCAAGTCAGGACAGCTCTTCACAGTCTAAATCTGTCATTAATCAAATAACCCAAAGATCATTTACTAATATCTCACAGCAAATAAGGAAACAGGAACCAGCAGGACAAAGGTGCAGATTTTTACCTCCGTGACATAAAACATAAAAGATTCGGAAAGATTTGTTTTGGAAGGGACCTTAAAGATCATCTCATTCCACCCCCTGCCATGGGCAGAGACACCCACTATCCCAGGTCACTCCAAGCCCTGTGCAACCTGGCCTTGGACACTGCCAGGGATGGGGCAGCCACAGCTTCTCTGGGCAACCTGTGCCAGGGCCTCCCCACCCTCACAGGGAAGGATTTCTTCTGAGTATCTCTCTACTAGTCCCTCCTTTCACTTAAAGAGAGTAGCACAGCAAGGAAGATGACTTAATTTCTTTTTGAAGTTACTCTTCAAGTTTAACCTCTCAAGAGGTCCCCAAATCGCCTGGCAGGTCACAGACAGGAAGCAGAGGAGGACTCCTTGCTCCGAGTAAAGAGGAAAGCTCATCAACTGCATCTTAATTGCAAGTTACAAACCCTAAGTAAGCCTGACCCCAGCACACTCTCAGCAAGCAGAGGAGCACACTCCAGGAGCTCACTTTTCTAATAGTGCCTGCAGTGGCCACGTTTTTTCAACGGGTCTCTGCTGACAAATGAAGAGCCAGGCAGGTTAACATGGAGCTACTCCTCTCAGGCACAGACCACATTTAGCTTTGCAAAAACATAGTTTTATGCTAATAAGGCTAGGACTAAACTGAGTAAATCTGGCCTCATACCATCCACCCACAAGCAGAGCTGGCCAGGATTTTGCATGACAATGGCTGAGTGCATGAGTAAAGTCTGGGCAAAGCTTTGGTGGCAGCTATTTATAAACTCTCTCACCAACTTGGATACCCTTCTGCTCTAAACACTGGTACCTCAGCCAGTCCTGCCACTTGCTTTTTATCTCCCGGGCTGGTTCCCCCCTCACCCTTTCAATGTTGTGTATAGATACACGTGGTGTATGTGTGGTGTGGTGTTCAGTGTTCCACCCTTGGCTCTCATTTCCCAAAGCAACACTCCACACTTGCCCCTTCAGATGCACTCACCAACCCCTAAAGCAGAGGCTGTTTGAGGGCAGAAGATGGCTGGAAGACTCATGCGCCCTTATGAGGATTAAAATGCCACCTCAGGCTGTCTGAGAAGACTTTTCCCCACGAAGCTACCAAAATTCTTGGCCCGTGAGGCCACAGGAATCATGATAGCACCAAGGATCCATCACCACACACGCACCAGCAGCATTAACATCAGTTTTTAAAGCTCCCGATTCCTGCAGGCCAAGCGTACAATCTTCCAAAAATCTAGTTTGCTGTATAGTTGATATTAACACTTCTGCAAAGTAAAAACTAAAGCTCATGCACATTCATCTTCCCTCTGAATTCCCCTCACCTTCACTAACTGAGCTTGGACTCTACTTCTATCCAAGCACTGGATGTGCTTCAACTGTGAAATTTTGTATTATATACAGGTGTGTGTGTGTGTGTGTGTATATATATATATATGTATATATATATATATGGTCAATATATAGGTAATAGTTAATGGCACTATCAGTGATAGTTATCTAGGAAGTCAATCTTCGCAGAGAACACCATGCTAACTCCTAACAAGGGTCTGCAATCTGCTGAGTAAGAGTGTCTCACAGCAAACCAGCCCTTAATGAAGACTGCTAATTGACAGGCTTTGTTAATCCTAGCAGAAAGATGATCTCGAAGCTCTGCTGTACTAGACAGAGACTAGTGATGATAACTCTGCATCCACCAAACTTACAGAGAGAGGAAGGCAAACCAGTACCAGAACAGTGACTGGTCTGCATCCTGCAGGAGATACGATGCTAAATGGTCCCCAAGTGCATTCATTTCCTCACTGAGGTCCTGTTAATCTTGACCTGGCATCTCCCACCGATCTCCTCCGCTCAAAAGCTGGAGAAATCTGTCGTGCAGCAAGTCCTACCCCTGCTAAAGCCCACCAAAGAGCTGCGGAAGGAACACTGAGATGAAACCCAAGACTAGACATGTCATTTTGAACTGATTTAGCCAAAGCGTGCTGCTCAAAGGGGCTATTCCATCCACTTCCACTCTCAGTAACACTGATTTTGATGATGGCAAAGCCCAGCTAAGGGAAAGGTATTTTGAGAATAAACATCCAATATCAAAGACTTGTACCAAGAGTTTTCCCTCCACATTACAACCAATACTACACTTCTGTCATCATCTCAGAAATGCAGCACACATCTCTGGCATCCCCTTATGGACTTTGAAGTGTAGATTTAGAGAGCCCCAATTCAAACTGCACCATCTGTAACCTTAATTTGAGGATTGAAAAGCCCTCAAAATACAGCAGGGACTGAAAGCAAGTCACAAAATTCAGGTACTTTCCTTTGTTAAAAGCATTAATAGGAGGCATGTAGATCTTAGCACTACCTGAGCAGACCAAGTCAAGAACTGCATTCTCCTTCCCCAGCAGCATTTCTACCCAAATTCCCTATTAACTCCACTTTAGAGCACACTTCATTCCACCTAGGGGAGGATGAAAACTATTGGTTTTTTTTTCCTGAGGTTTTTAGTGCTCCCCTTCACAGGAAAAGGATGCTGCATGGGAACACACCTCTGGATCTTCCCACCTGCACCACCTCCCAGCTCACCAGCTCTGTGCCACAGGTAGGATGCATCAGGCAGACACACACACAGAGGATCCTCAGCTGGTAAAGCAAAGGAAAAATTAAGAAAAGCTATGTTGCATCTCAGTAACAACATTAGAATTATGCAATTCTACCTCGCCGACTTCATCAGAGGGTTTCCCCATCCATCTGCCTCGCATAAGCCGGTGGGACAGAAAAAGGCAAGTAGAGCACATCCCTTTCCCTCTGGTACTGACAGAAGCAGAGGAGTGGCAGTACTGACACAGAGAGAGAAGGAACAAAGTGGGGACAAGGCTGGATTCAGCTGGTGGAGCACTGCAGGGCTCTCCTCCTGCCTGCTCACTGCTCCATGGGAGCAACAGAGGCACGAGAGCCCAGGCGCCCTCCTCTTCCCTCGCAAAACTGCCTCTCCGGTGGTAGCTCTGCTCCCCAGCATTTTACCACATAATGTCCCAAAAATCTCCATTATTTCTGTTGCAGGTTTTCCCACCAGATAAGCAGGGTCTTCTGGCATTAGAGATCAGCTGGTAAAGTAAAAAGAAAAAGCCAAATAGAGACTAGGAAGAAAGCAAATTGGGAAGGTGAGCTGCCTCAGCACCTGTTGGAAACCCAACACACCTGTGCACCTTCACCAACAAGCTGTGAAAGAGCCACTGGAGAGGATTTTGGTCCCTCCAAAAAACTGCAGGGAAATTGCAGAGCTGCAGAGGATTTGTTTAACACATGTGAGGGCTTTTTAAAAGGTTTTCTTTCAAGGGAGAGAGGACTCAAAAGTCAGGAGCAGCAAGTGTAAGTCTCAACTCTGATCCCGGAACAGTCACGGATGTCCTGCAGGACACATCCCACATAGGATTATAAAGGAGTACATCGCAGTGCCTGCTGGATAGGAGCCGGCTCAGGTTCCGGCAGCACTGCTAACCCAGCCACACAACTTCCAGAACATGACCCAGCTTGTTCAGCAGTCACTGCTTTACTTTGTTTGTACGGTGCCACACAGCCCGGATCCCCCGCCTGCAGCATGGGGATAACCCCTTGGCCATGCTACAGAGTGGCACACCCAGGACCAGAGCATCATTCCAAAATGAAATGAGGTGCATCCTTAGAAAAAGGTGTTGGAAAAGCACAACCTGAAGCTTTGGGAGCAGTTAGGAAAGTTTTCCGCAGGGTGACATCGTGACAGCCGTGACAGCGCTCACCGTGAGGCAGATGGGACACGAATAAACCCCACTTACCCAGACGGGAACATGTTGGTAAGGCACTGATCCCTGCTTTGCCAAAAAGTGGCCTGGGTGCCAAACCCTACTGCACAGACACGATCCAAACCAAGCTCTACAGAGCTTAGAGCATTGCTTTCCCCTGTTCCCTGACTGCACGTACCCCATGCACAGAGAGAATGATCAGAACCTTTTTATTTAACCAAATGTAAAAAGAAAAGACCCCAGCAGGGGTGGAAAAAATAGCATGGTCCCAAAAGTGCACCCCAGGCTGAAGTGACAGCTATTACAGGGCTCTTTTCTGCTCCAGCTCCAACAGCCATAAAAGCTTTCCAACACTGGAGAAGTCCAGAACAGCAATCTGGACAGAAAACGATTCATAAATCCTGGAAACGTAAATGATCCGCCTGCCAATTCCAACACGATGCTCCCAGCCCCAAGACCCACACGTGCCAGGAGCCTGTGCAGAGGGCTCCCCCGGCAATCCAGGCTGGGGCCAGGGGTGAGAGCATCCCCCTTCCCCACACTGCTCACAAAAAGAGTCTGGATCACCCGAAGTTTCCACCAAACTTAAGGAAATTAGTGCTCTTTTTCTGGATGAACAATTACGTTGCAGCATCTCAAACAAATTCATGCTGTGACCATGTGTCTTCACCAGAACCGGAAGGTGGGAGGGATGAGGATAAGATACTTTGCGGGAAGAAAGCACAATTTCCTTTTTCAAAGAGCATACCCATGTGAAAAACTGCTAACTTCACCTCAGCAGGGGAAAAATAAGACCCTAAAAAGTGGTTTTCTGTCCTTGGAGATCCAGCACAGACTGACACAGGGCTGCCAAGGCACTTTATGTGATGAAGGAAGTTTTACAGATGCTTTAAAGTTAGCATATTAAAATAAAATGCCATTTTAATTTTAAATACTGTACTGTTAATCCTCTATAGTAATGTTTACCTTTCTGAAACTGTATTTTTTAAAAATAATTACGAGTTAGGAGTGGAAAATGGCCAGTACAAATACACCTGTACTATGCCCACTTGTACTGGTGGGCATTTTCCACTTGTTTACTGACCCTACACCTTTTAGCACAACTGGAAGTGGCAAGTTAAAAGAGAAACATGAGGCGTTATGTCAGCCTTAAGCTACACTTTAGCACACAGACCAGGTTTAGATTACCTCTGGACAGCGTGGGAGAGTGAAAATCCATGCACAGCTGGAGATGCCTTTGATAATTAGTTTAAAATAGAGCTGACACAAGTTATTTTGCCCCATTTCAGTGGTCCAAGTAAGTGGATTTCTTTAGGGATGTAACTTCTATCTGAACACACGTACTATTCACACAAATAACGACTATTAAAATTCATTCTGAACCGAGGCCAGGAAAAGGCAGAAAAAACAGGATTTACTTAAGCAGACACCAAGCACATTCATACTTTTAAAGCTACCTGAACTCCACCAGCCTCCTGCTATCAAAAAAAACCAAACCCTAAAATAGTTTCTAGGGATGAACCACAGCCTGAAGAATCAAAAAAAGGGGGTGAAATACCAATGCAAGAGTCTGCCAAGTTCCCAGCACGGGAGGATGAGAAGAGGGATCCGGCTCGCTATTAAAATCGCTGGAAAATTAATGGGTACACGAGGAGCTCTCGGGTTTCCATGCATCTACGCGTCGCTCCAACAGGTCCTTTTGGAGAGCTGTGCTATGGAGCCGGAAAACTGCGAAAAACGACGGGGGGAACCCTCGGCGATCCCGGAGCCACCGCGGAGCGCCCGAGGCGCGGGGGAAGGCGGCGGAGCGGGACCCCGGCGGGGGGTACAGCCTGGCAAAGCGCTTTCATGGAAACTCCGCCGGGAAGTTGGGCGAACACGGGGACCGGGGGAGCCCCGCGCCCCCCCGCCGGCCCTCAGAACGCCACCCCGGGCGGGCGGGAGCCCCAGCGGCGGCTTCGGCGCGCGGTGCGGCCGGTACCGGGGC
>VZRQ01004836.1:102883-116045 GCA_013397975.1 Machaerirhynchus nigripectus | reverse complement strand
GCCGGCGGGGGGAGGGGGGGCGCGGGGAAGGGGGGTGTGAGGGAAAGGCCTCACGGCGGAGGGTGGGCGGGAGCTGAGGGAGCTGGTGACCCCGCGGCGGTGGCCAGCGTTCCCCTCCGCTAAAACACGAGATGGAGATGGGGATTAATACCTTCAATTATCGTGTTTATCTCCCTTTGGAAAGTTGTGGAGGGAGTTGCTGGGTTCCCCAGACGGAGGCTGGAGGAGCCAGGCCTGGCCGCCCGTTAGTGCTCATCTGGGCATCTAGAGCGTGCTCGGGGAAGGGTGAAACACAAACACACGTTCCACACTTCTGTTAAAACGTGTATTTCAAGCACCTTCAGGCAATGAAAGGTCTAAATCTCCTAATTTTTTTTTCTTTCCAGCTGTTCATCCCTTTCTCAGACTGGGGGAGCATTGCAGGAGCAGGCAGTGGGGTGGTGCCAGGACAACGCGCAGGGAGAAGGCACTTGGGTGGTGCCAGGACAAGCAGGCACAACAGAGGAGGGTCTCTGTAGCTGGGAGCTGCAGCTCGGTTTAACTCCTTGGAAGGGCTCTCGACAGGGGCGTTTGAGCCTGCACGGGCTGCAGTGCCGCTGGAGCTCGAGCCTGAGCCTTGGAAAGCGGAGGCAAGGAAGCAGAAGGGCTGGGAAATGAAGCGCTCTGAAGCTAGGCTCTTTCCAAACTCCCAGGGCGCAAAATTACAAGCACTAAAGTAATCGTCATTAGCGAGGCGGTGTGCATGCAGCCAAGAAAGCCAAATGAGACAGGTGGGCACAGCGATGGCAGCGCCACTTTACGATTGCCCTGCAATGCCTCTAAATCCCCATTTCCAAACTCCAGCAGAACTTTGGATTTCGTTCTTGGAATTGCCTGTGCTGTTACTTTTGCCCGTGGTGGCTGATCCCCATCTCTGAGCCACTCCAGGGAAGGGGAAGATGCTGCAGGCGTCAGGCTGCTTGTACTCAGCAGCCTATTTTTCCCACCACTCTCCAAACAATACAAAGTTTTTCTTTCCAGTAACTTTTGGCTGTCTGTGTGAAGTGACCATTTCCAGAGAAATCCATATTGCTGCTGCTGAGCAGGACCTGCTGGCACAAAAGGAATGGATGGAACAAAACCTCATGTTCTGCAAGAGGGCTGAAAACGCTGGCTTTGAGAAGAAACACAGCCCTGGAAATAGTAGGGGAGGGTGAGTGTTTGGGTTGTTTTTCTGTGGAAAAGGTTTACAACCTTTTCCTCTGCCTCCAGCACAGACGGGATCTTCATTCCTTCTTGAAGGGAACAGCATATCCGAACTGTTCCCATTCAGAGACAGCACTGGTGATCTCCATCCCTTTCCTCTGGTTATTCCTACCAGACACCCAGGACATGAGTCTTCTTGGAAAAGTTTTGGTTCTCTGTGCCCACATCGTGTGGAATTGAGCTAGAAGGCACAACCACTTTTACTGTGTGCACAGAGCGGGCTTCGTTGAGATTTCACAGCTCATGGAAGAGAGACCCATGCTGGGCACATTCGTGGGGCCACGTGGGACACTTGGCATCCCCTGCAGCTTTTGGATCTGGACCCAACGCTTTGCCAAAAGCCCCGCTGAGCCACAGAGAGCTGCTGCTGACTGCACAGGATTAACAATAAACTGCAAACACTCCCTTCCTGCACGTGTGCTGAGAAGAAAGCCCAGCTGGGTGAAAATGTTTGGCAGCGAGAAGGGAGAGCCCTGGGAGCCTCCCTTCAAGGATGAGGGCTCCCTCGGAGGAGCCACCCCGCAATGGGTGCCTGGAGGGAAACTTGAGGGCAGCCTGAGCCATAGGAGCCCCTCTGCAGATCGCACTGCCTGGGCTGATGCTGCTCCAGGAGACAGCTGGATGGAAAATGGTACCTGGAAGGATGGGACACTGTAGCTGAACCAGAACCACTCTGCACCTGCAGAGTGCACAGGATGTGCACAGCTCCAGGGATGCTCTAAACACCCACCTCTCCTGCACTCCTGGGCAATGGGACATGCAGCCCTTCCAGACGGATTCCCTGCTGCCCCTGGTTCTTTTCCAGCCTTCCAGTGCTTGTGTCTGAGCTCGGTTTGGCACAGCCAAGCCAGTCCACACCCAGAGCACAGGGGAAAGCTTCTCCCTCTGCTAGTCCTAGAAAGACACTGGCACCCCTGACTCTTTTAGACTCCAGCTGAGCAAACACAGGTGCTGCTCTTCACACCCGCCAGCTGCCCTGCTCTGGGGCACGAGCTCTCTCGCTGGCTCTAAGGCTTCATTTGCACAAGCTGCCTTTTTTCTTGCCTCATCCCAAAGCCTCAGGCTGCGGCTGCTGCTCTGGGACTGGCACCACTTGCACCTGAAGGCACTGTGGCTGCCTAACAGCCTGGGACTTCCCCCTAATTTTTGTGCCCTACATGCCTGCTCAGAGGGGATCCAGAAGCACAGAGGCAATGCCTGCACCCCCAAATCCTGCAGCAAAAGGCAGCAGCAGGCAGATACCATGGCCAGACAGGAGACTGATGTCCTGGGCCTTGTCAAGGCCCCGGGAAAAGAGGCAGGAGCTTGGAGCAGGGTGGCTTCTGTACCCACTGGCTACGCCAGCCCATTGTGCTGCCTTCCCTCCTGACACTATCATTGCCCAGGAAATCTTCCTGCAGCCTGGTTATCTCTGTCTCAGCCTCACCCAGGCCAGGAGAAGCCCTAAACACAGCCCTGTGCTCCTCCAAGTCCACGTGTACCCAGGGATGGGGCCAGCTGGTTTTTAGAGATCACAGCCTGTACAAAGCCCTAAATTTCTTTCTTCTTCTATCCTACCCAATGCCCCCATGACAGCAAAGAGGACTGGTCACTGGTGGTATATTTATATATCGATACAAATAAAAACAAAACAACTCCCAAAAAAGTAACGACAACAAAAAGGTTTCTCTGAGAGCAAAATAGGAACATTTACAAATACTTCTGGCTCTGGCTTGGATCAAGTTAATGTTAAATACAAAAAAAAAACAAACACAAAAAAAACCCCGAAAGAAAACAAAACAAAAACTCCCAAACCCTGCGCCCCCCTCCCCCAAGATTATAAAAAAATAAGAATATACACATTCAAAGAGCTTATTACAGTATAAAGTTGGGGAGGCCCAGGCAGTGGTGGGGGCTGGGGCTGGGGCAGAGGCTTGTTGCCTCTCCAGGGTTTGGGGTTTATTCTTGCTCAGCGCTTTCCCAGCCCATGACTCAACTCAGGGCTGGGCCTGCGGGTTCCCAGTGGCAGCTTGGGAAAGCCGGGCAACCTGGAGAGCCGGTCGGTCCCCATGTCCCCATCACCTCGTACCTAGTGACTCCCACAGTGCCGCCCAAGGGGCAGGGGATGCCTGTGAGCTCAGCACCCCCCAGACAACCCAATCCTCCAGATCCTCCCAGGAGCAGAGCTGCTATCTCTATGGGGAAGATGAGACAAAGAAACAGGGGGGACACCATCAAGTATCCTTGTGCCTCCAGTGGGACGGGCACAGGAGTGGGTACCGGGTCCCAATGCTGCCCATGAGGGGAAGTAAGGGGAACGGGGAGAACAAGACAGAGCCAGGACCAAACTCACTGCTCCAGAGATCACAGCAGTGAGGTGGCAGGTCAGCGGGGACCCTTGGGAGCTGCTAAAGGGGAGGTTGTATATATGTATCTATATAATAGCCGGGGGGGTCACAGCAGGGGTATATTATATACACACATACATACAGACACACAGATGGAGCGTCAGGTGAGACCGAAGCACGTGCCTCTTCCTCAGCCCCAGGGCTGGGAATACATTCCCCAGGACTTTGCAAAGCCCCTCTCTAGGTACATCTTAGGTGGTCCCAACAACAACAACCAAAAAAAAAAAAACAAAAAAACAAAACAAACAAACAAACAAACGAACCCCTCAAAACACCCCAACAACTTGAAGAGAAGACAAACCACCTCCCCAACCAACCAAACCCAACCAAAAGACAAAGGGGAGGAGCAAGAGCCCCTTCCAGTGCCGGCGAGTGGCAGCCACCGTTTGGGTTGAATAAGGCACAGTTCCATAGCAGTGCTGACAGCTGAGGCGCTCCGGCACCGCCGCTCCCACGGCTCTGCTGAGTCCTGGCAGGCACCGAGACGGCTCAGGCAGCCCCCGAGGATGGGCAGGGGGGTCTGCAGGGAGGCAGCGGGTCTCAGTGCCCTGGCGAGCTCTTCTCGTGGGCGGCCCGGCTGTGGTTGGTGAGCAGCAGGCCCTCGCGCTGGGCGTGCTCGAGGATGGCGGTGTAGCAGAAATAATACTGCTCAGGGGTCTGGATGCTGAAGGCGCGCTGGGTCCGCATGCGCAGCACCGTCTGGTAGATGTTCAAAGTGCCCACATCCTGCAGCTGCGACAGGCAGATGTCCAGCGCGCAGAAGGTACCTAGGGACAATGATGGGGATGGCATCAGGCACCAAATGGCACCATCGCTGCCCCTTGTGAGAACTGGAGTGGTGAGGCTCAGCCCCCTACCGATCTCCCAAGGGCATCTGGGGACTTTTCCCAGGTCTGATGGTTGCGGAAAGTCCTGAGGACGTGCGTCTCAGGTCAACCAGCTTGCAAACACACCGTGGGTCCCCGGGATGGAAATGCCCCAGGGAAGCTGGACTTGTCACCCCACTACCCCCAAACCTCCCCCTGCCCATTACCTGTCCTGCCAATGCCAGCGCTGCAGTGCACCACGACTGGGGGTCCCCCAGGGTGACCCTTGAAGCGAGGTCCCAGGGCGCTGACAGCCACCCTCTGCTGCTGCTTCACGGCCCCCAAAAAGTCAATGAGAGTGGTGGCGGAAGAGGGGACGCCATAATCTGGCCAGCTCAGGTACTGGAAGTGGGACACCAGTCGCCGCTCCCTGGTCTGGGGAAAGCGGGGGGGGTTAGACCCTCTTTCCTCCTCTGATCCCTGGTGCCCCCATGGCATTCACCCACCAGGCAGCTGTGGCCACGCACCTCTGAGCTGTGGATCTCCAGGATGGTTTTCTTGTAATGGTTGAGGTTTTCTACGCCCAGGTTGGTGATGGTCAGGGCCCCAAAGCACACCTGGAAATCCTTCTCCAGGGGCCAGTACTGGCCACACTTCCTCCTGCCTCCTTCCTCCAGCCTGGGAGCAGCACAAGGACAAGCTGGTAATGTCCTCCTTGCCCTGCCTGGGACATCTCCCATGCCACCCAGCCTTGCTCTTCTGGGGATCCCGCAGGGACCAAACAGTCAGTCCTGGACCCAATGTCCCCCCCTCTGTGGGGCTCTGGCTAGCACCGCTGCTGCAGAATCACTGCACTGAGCCCAGCGCTGCTCATCCCACACCAAAAATGCTCATTTTGCATAGAAAAAGAGGACTGTGTCCCTCCATGAGCACTCACCGGGTTGTCATCACGATCACCAGGACGTTCTGCTCCCACACCATGCGCCAGAAGTCACCATAGGTGTTTTCCAGAGGCCCTGCAGGGACAACTCAGACATCAGTCCAAAACCTCACGGATTTGGGCAACCCCTTTCCCAGCTGCATCCACCAGCCCCCCATCACCCCCACAGCGAACCACAGCTCCTTCCTGTAGGGGCTGAACCAGGAGTGGATGCACGAACACTGCCTGGAGCTGTCACTGATTGCTGCCCCCAGCACCAAGTCCCTATGGCTCAGCACTGACTCCACCTCTCTGCTCATCCCTGGGCAGATGGGGCAAATCCACAGCTGGGATAGGGGCAGGGGGAGGGAGAGGGCTGCTATTGTGGATGGAGGAATATGATCACCTTGCTCTCTCCCAGGAAGAACTTCAGTCCATTAGCTCGAGACTGGAGGGGGAATAAATACACCCAGGGAGGAGTAAATACACCCTGAGAGAAGGGGGACTTGCTGGGCGGTGCCCTGCTCCCGGCATGTCCCCATGGCCAGTGGCTGACACTGGGCAGAGAGGTGGAACCCATGGGCGCATCAGGAGCAGAACAAGCCCTTGCTGGCTCAGCCATACCCTGAGTGCCAATGTAAGCGTTCCTCTGCTTGTAGCCATCCATGAAGCTCGCGTTGATGTAGTCAGTCAGCTGCAGGGAGAAAAGCACGGATGAGGTAAGGCCTCCAGAACTGAGTCTAGGACAGGCTTCCCACAGGACTGTGAGTTTCCATTCTGGCCTGGCTCACCTCTGGGCGGCTGTACGGCTTCGCCAGCTTGACACGGGTTTGGTCCAGACAGGGCACGTCCCCGTACCGGTTCTTGTCCTGGTTGTACGGTGCCCTGGGAGGCGGAGCAGAGGGAAGCAGGGATGTATTCCAGGCAAGGCAAAGGCAGTATCCCTCCCTCTGTGCAAGCCTCTGGGGCCCGCAGCCTGGGCTCTGCTGCCATCACCTGGCCAAAGCCTCGGGAAGCAGAGTCCCGGCCAGGTCCCGGTCCCTGCTGTCCTCCGCGGCTCCCTCCTATCCCCAGAGGCTGCAGGATGCTCAAAGGAGGCTCACACTATGCCTAGGCCGGGAGTCTCTGTAGCTAACCCAAAGCACCACACCCTAAAGAGGCCGATGGAGCACCATCCAGCAGCAGAAGTGTGGGGAGGGGGAGCACCCAGCTTTTTGGGGTGAGAGGGGCACCTGGCTCTCTCCCACTGACTCACAAAGAGCAGACGAAGGTGCCAGCTGGGCTCCTGCGCCGAATGTCTTCGTACTCCTCATAGATGCCACGTTTCTGCTTGTGGCTGACGTGATCCAGCAGCTCCTGGAGGGTGATGGACTTGGGCCCGGGGACGTGGACGGAGCCGTTATCTTTGGGGGCCGCCAGCGGCACCAGGATGAGCTCATCCAGGGGGTCGGGGTGCCCGTTCTGCTGGGGCAGGAACCGGCAATTCCAGCTCAGAGGGTCCAGTTTGAGGGACCCTCCAAGGTACTCAGGGAGGCATTCCCGGGGCAGGTGTTCCTTCAGCTCTGACATCTTCACCATCTGCACCTGTGAGAGGAAGAGGAAAGGCAGGAGTGACTCCAAGAAGGTTGGAGAGGATTCGCTGGGGGTGGGGGGACAGGGATGCCAAAGGTCTGGTGCTCAGCAGCTTCCAGCAGATGGGGCTGAACAGCACAAGCTGCTTCCACCACCCTGTCCCAAAGGGAAAGCAGCCTCAGCCCTGCCCGCCGAGGGTCCTGTGCCAGGAGAGTCCCATGCCAGGAGAGTCCCCACTCACCCGCTCCCGCAGCTTCTCCTTCAGCAGCAAGCTGATGATGGAGTAGGGCACGCGAAACCACATGGGTGCTCCCACGATGAAAACCTTCTTGAGCCGAGCTGGGAAGGCACCCTGTGGGCGTGAGGAGGGGGTCAGATTCACTCTGCTGTGGCAGGGGACATATCCCAGCAAAGGGACCCCATGATGGCAGTGCCACATGTGTGCCTCGCACGCTCACAGCCGTGCTTGTTTTTTATGAGTCGATAAGGAAACAAATTACTTCCTTGGAATTAAGCAGGCAGAGGGTTTGGCTCCGCGGGGGAGAGGTGAAGACTGGGAATGGGGATTATGCAAAGAACACACCCCGGCCAGTATTTACTGTTATTGCTTTTTTTTCCGGAGAAGGGAGGAGGCACCAAATGCCAGCACGATTAAAAAATAATTTGCATCTGTTTTCCCAAAAGCGCTGCCAGCAGCTGTGAGAGGAATCCAGCCTGGGGACAGCTGATCCCTCCCGCCCGCGCCACACTGCAGCCACAGCCGGGCCCAGCCTGGCAAGCTCCCAGTGCCTTCCCGAGGTCCTGCAGGGCTGGAGCTGGTGCTCCTCAGCTGAGACATGGTCAGCGTGGTCTGGGGTGAAAATTGATGCCGAAACCACAGGACTTCGGGTTCTTGGTGAGCAAGTGGCCCACACATTGTTCCCAGACACCAGTTAACCCCCGGGCACCACCTTGAGCAGATTGAGGATCTTCTTGCTGAGGTCCAGCTCGAAGTTGGTGTACTGTGACCCTGCCATGTCGTAGATGAACACCAGCCCATTCCTTTGCGTCTCAAAGCTGAGAGGGGGAGAAGAACAATGTCAACCCCACAACATGCAACCATTTGGCTCCTACATCAGCAGCTCTGCCCCACACTGACCTCCAAAAATCCCTTCCCATGCTTCCAGAAGGACTCACAGACCCAAACCTTGCTTCTGCACTTCCCAGTGCTCAACCACCTCTTCCCACAACCCTCATTTAAGCCTGACTTGTGCCTTAAGCCTGCCTCAGCAGCATCACCCCTGATGGGTAAGGTCAAAACCAGAAAGAACCCAGCAGGATAAATGGCAGGGGAATGTCTCGAGTTTATATTTTTGGCAGGGCTCACGTTACATCTGGCTGATGGTGGGGCTGCCTCCTTCCCAGCCAAAGCTTGCAGGAATCTGGGGCTTTGCTAAACTGAACCCAGGGCGTGGACAGGGCAAAGCTGCAAAAAGCCTGGTTCAGGGCTTGGGGGATTTTGTTCCCCTGCTGAACAGCTCCGTAAGGAGGACTGCCTGGAGTTCAAACCAGGGAATTTCAAGCCATGGGGAGCAGTGACATCCCTGGGAGGGAAGGGGCTCCCCGGGGACCCTCCAGTGTGAGCTCCATAAGGAGGACTGCCTGGAGTTCAAACCAGGGAATTTCAAGCCATGGGGAGCAGTGACATCCCTGGGAGGGAAGGGGCTCCCCGGGGACCCTCCAGTGTGAGCTCCATAAGGAGGACTGCCTGGAGTTCAAACCAGGGAATTTCAAGCCATGGGGAGCAGTGACATCCCTGGGAAGGAAGGCGCTCCCTGGGGACCCTCCAGTGTGAGACACGGTACCTCTGCAGAGGCAGGCTCACCTCTCAACAGCTCGGTCCAGCAGGTAGAAGAGTGCCTGGAGCACCACGTGCTGCACGCTCTTGCTGGGGTGGTGCAGCTTGGCTGTGAATAGGGCAATGGAGGCTCCTGAGGGGTCCCGCACGCTCTGCCGAGGAAACAGGGTCAGGCTCCTGCAGCGCCCACATGGACCAGAGCTGGGATAAGCCACCCAGCTGGGATAACTCAGGGGGGAACACCCCACCTACCAGAATGGTGAACTTCCCACTGAGCAGCTCTGAGCGCAGCGGCTCCTCATGCGGCTTCAGCTTCACAATTCCCTCCTTCAGCCGCGTCTCCTGCGGGCAGGGAGGGGAGTGACAGGGGCACAGGCATGGCCCACCTCTGCCCCATAGGGCACCCAGCCATCCGAGGGCACCTCTCCTCCATGGGATCATTTTCCAGCACAACCCCCAGTAACAGGAAGAGCAGCTTTGCAACACCAAGTTGGAAAAGGCATGCAAGGATCTATGCCCTACACATATAGGGAAATGCTCTGTGGGCAGCACACACCAGCCAGGAGGGCACCCCACGAGCTGCTCCCAGAGGAGGGGAAGGGATTGGGATCAACGAGATCTCCGTGGCGACCTGCCTTGGCTGAAAAAGGATTTTCCAGCTGGATAAAACTTGTAAGGGAGAGAGAAAAAGGAAAAAGAGCAAGGGGAGGGTGGTCCTAGGGAGCAGGGATCTCCCGCAGAGCAGGAAGCCCTTGGCTGGGGAGTTCTGCCCCTCTCACTTACCCGGTAGGAGTGGAAGAGCTCGATGGCCCGCAGGACGTCGAACTTGCGGGCCATGAGGAACTTGACAGCCACATTCCAGGAGAGCGGGGACACATTGTACTGGCCTGTCCACTTGTTGATCTCCTCCAGGAATTGCTTGGTTGCCTGTGGGAGAGATCAGAGGCGTCTGGTGAGACAGGGTGAGAGGAAGAGGAGGAGGAGGAGGAGGAGGAGGAGGATGACGACGATGACGATGACAACGACGATGAGCAGGAGGAGGAGCAGGAGGAGGAGGAGGAGGAGTGCCCGAGGAGCATCCCTGGTCATTGTTGGAGCTACAGTCCTCAACAGACCCAGTAGCTTCTCAGGGTGAAGCAGGGAGCTCCACAACAAAACGGGTAAGGGCAGTGGCGATGGAGACGGCAGAAATGCCACATGGGAAAGGGAGCAAGGGGAGGGAAAAATGGCCTGGAGGCTGGGGGACACTTATGGAAAGAGAGAGGGGGAGCAAAAGGAGAATTTTACAGGCAACAAATTCCCATTCTGCCACAGCATCCCCAGCACAGCCCCATCAGCTGGCAGCAGCCTCCTGGGGCTGCAGCTCCACCGTGGAGCAGCAAACTTGGCTGTGGGAACACAAGTAATGAACATGGGGGGCTGACACTTCGACCTGCTAGAGTGCATGGACCAGCTCCCCAGTAACACCAATTTCACACATACAGGGCAGACCACGAGGGTCCCAGGACACAGCTTTGCCTTCTGCTGCGGATTGATCCCCTGTCCCACACAGGAGCCCCAAGGGAGACAGGGCAGCACAGCCCAGCCTTCCACCACATCCTGCTCAAAGGATGCAGGCAGGATGGAGGGAGACACCAAAATGCCTTGCTCCCACCCAGGCACACGCCAAAATGAAACAGCTTCCATCCCTCCAAGGAGGAGGAGGAGGGACAGGGAATGCTGAAGGCTGGCTCCGGGAGCAGGGAGCACAGCCAGGTGGCGGTGTAGGATGTCAGGCGGCGGTGGCACGAAGTTACTGGGAACTATTCAGAGTTACTGGGAGCTATTGAGCCAGAAAAGCTTGTCGGTGTTAATGACTTCCGACAGGAGGAAGCGAAGGGCTGGGGTTTATCGGCGGCGCGAGGCTCAGCAGGGACAGCGAGCCCCTCTCGTGGGATGAGCCAAAGGAGCCCAGCTCACCCCAGGGGTCTCTCTCCCAGCACACTGGAGCCAGGAGCTCCCTAACTTGGTCCCAGAGTCGCACAAAGCAGCCAGACAAGCACCACAGGAAAATAAATGGGGCAATACAGGAACCATCTTCAGACTTAACACAGCACTCATCCACACATATATCCTGTCCATAAACATATCCTATCCAATATATCCTGGGCACACCTCCACTTTGCCAGGGCGTCCCCTGGGGCGCCCAAAATCCAGGGCTGCAGATGCAAACCCAAAAAAACAGTGAAGATGATCCTTTGCCAGCACGTGCAGGATGCTCCAGGTATGGGGGTGAGTGCCAGGCACAACTCCCACTGCCCTCGGACAGCGACCAGAGCCAACACCGCAGTCTGAGATGGCAACGATACCCCAAGATGATGGGAAGGGTGTCCCCAGATGATGGGAAGAGGGGCCGAAAGGGCATGATAGCAATGAAGAGAGGACAAAACCTGTGGCTCAGGTCTCCTTCCTCAACAAATAACCCGTCACACCTCACGCAATCCCATTTGCAGCATCCATCGCGAGGCATGACAGGCTTTTTGCAAGGGGAAGACGCGCAAGAACAAGTGCTGGCTTTGCAGGGCAGCTCAGCCATGAATTCCAGCTTTCCCTGGGAACAAAACCAAATTCCAAACTTACCAGTGCCGCTCTTCAACAGCAGGGAGCCAGGCGTTATGGAGCTGAGCATCAATGCCAGCCACAGCTCTGCCCCCTTTGTGCGCTCCACCGGGTCTCATCATCATTCCTAGCCCCAACCCCGCATGGATTTATACAGGTGTCAATCCCAGTGGAGCAGGGATCGCTCCACGTGCCGAAAACAAAGCCCGTGGCCCAGAGCTGCAGCAAGAAGCCCTGTTTCAGCAGCACTGTGAGTGAAATTGTCCGGCTCGGAACAATGCTGGTCTTTGGAGTGCTGGCGTCATCCACGTCCCCACTCCGCTGCGCTGGAGCAGGGTGGTGACAAATCCACCGCTGCCGGAATCCGGGGGTTCTTCCAGCCCTCCTCCCCCAGGCAGCAAACCTACCCTCCTTCTTCAGCATGGGGAAATGGGGGATAAATCTGTGAAAATTGCAACTGGGCTGAAAACCCTCAAGGAAAATTGGTTTGGCTCCTCGGGGATAGGCCAGGGAGGGAACTGCAGAGAGCCAGTAGAAGAGATGTCCCAAGACTGGCCTAAGAGGAGAAGAGTGATTTTCCCCCTGGCTTGCTGTCAGTAACAGGGGAGAGTGGAGGGAATCCCGATGGTCCTGAGAAGGATGAACGGGTGGCAGGAAGGGCATGTTCCAGCCCAAATCACCACTTCCCCGCAAAAAGAAGGTAACTTCCGTTATTATAGCTTCCAAGCCACCAAGGGCAGCACCAAAGGCAGCCTTCCCCACACCAGGCTGATGATCCAAACCTGGAGCTATTATTGCAAACATGTCTTCACCTTCTCCATCCAGTATTCCCACACAAACCAAACATCTCAGATCCCTCTCCTGGGACGCTGCTCCCACTGCAAACCAGCCTTCCCTGCCACTGCAGGCTCTCCAAGAACCCTGCTCCTGGAAGCTTTGCCTCGCCCATGACACAGGAGAAACGCAAATCTCAGGCACCTGTGGGGGCAGAGGGCAAGAACACTCCCCATTCCTTGGTATTTTATCACCCTGGAGAGAGCAGTACTGCTGCCAGAAGGAAAAAGCCCGGTAGCTCTGCATTTGCTGAGCACCAGTGCAGGCTGCAGGAGGGGCTCTTCCATGGAGGTTTTGAGAACATGGCATCTCCGTCCCAACCCTCCTAAACCTCCCTGCAGAAACGAAGGATTTTTAAAGAAGAAAACCAAGCAGCCAACCAACGGGAAAACCGACCATTTTGGAAGGAAAACAGGACCTTTTGCCTTCGCACTGCAGTCCCCAGCGCGACCAAGGTGGCCAATGTGACAGCCCGAGGGGGCAGAGAGAGCCCGGCAGCTTGCCCAGTCCCGCTCCCAGGCTCCACATCCCCACCCAGAGGGAAGCCCAGCGGGCGCGAGTGGGCAAGCCTGGGGAAGAGGACAAAGGAGGGGACGGGCAGGGATTGCTCTGGCCACCCGAGGCGCCCCGGCCGGCTCCTGGGCCCCGTTCCCCGAGCCCAGCAACATCCTCCCGCGGTGACGCAGGGCCGGCGGAGGAAGCCGGGACGTCACGGGAGGCCTGGGGCGTGGGAAGCGCGTGCACACGCATCCCCACGCATCATCCCCACGCCAGCCTGCCCACGGCAGGGAGGCCTGCCAGCAGGGACACGCTGCTCTGGGGACGGGGGACCCACGCCCCAGCATTGACGGCACGGGCCCTGCGAGGGCTCCTGGGGAGCGGGAAGGTTGGGGGGAGGTTGCGTGGTCGTAGAGTGGGTGCTGCGTGGGTTGGGAGGCTGCGGGTTTGGCGGCTGCATGGATGG
>VZRQ01004836.1:91624-102300 GCA_013397975.1 Machaerirhynchus nigripectus | reverse complement strand
CGCCGGCTCCCCCAGCTCCGGTTCCGGCCGCGGCAGGCGGGAGCACCGCTGCTAAAATGGTGGCAGCATCCTCCTCCCTTTGCTGGCGCTGGATAAAATTCCCGGCAGCAGCATCCTCACTTGCTGTTACTGGATAAAATTCCCGGCACAACATTCTCCCTTGCCGATATTCCAGCCTCGCAGCCTTCCCCCCACGAGCAGGAGTCCGAAATTTCCAGGCGTCTCTTTCCACTCCCGCCTCTACGATCCCTAAGTTGCATTTCCCAGCTGAGCGCAAGTGTCAGCGCCTGCATGGAGAGTCCCGAAGCTCCTCCGGGAAGGAGCGGGGATCCCGGGAAGCACAGCAGCGGTCGCTCCAAAAAGCCAGGCCCTGGGACAAGGGGACATTTTGTTCAGCCGAGGAGCACTGTGCTGGCAGCGTGCCGGCAGCCGGAGCCTGTGCACCTAACTAGGAGAAAATGGAAGTAGGGCAAAGGGAAGGGGCTGAGCCCCGGCTGGATGAGGGCTCCAGGCTGTCTCTGCCCCCAGCGCCCCAGGCCAAGTCTCCAGGTCGAGCTGCCCGCTCAGCTCTCCTGCCCCACGCCAAATTTCAGCCCCCGGTGGGATGACCCCTCCAGTGGAGCTGCTGCCTGTTCCAGCTGGGAGTGGGATCACACCCAGCAAACAGAACAGTCACGGCACCAAACTGCGCTGGCCCCTGAGACTTCCGTCTAACACCCTCTCTCCAAACACAGCCTTTCGTTCCCAACAGGAATTTTAACGCAAATATTTATTTCTCCAGCCCAGCTCATGCTTTTAAAAGGGAAACTATGAGGGATCATCTGGAGCCGGCGGGAAGCTGCCGTCGCTTCCCTTTTGCTCTCCATCAGAGCACACAGCCCCTCTTAGGCTGTATTTCCTGTCCTTCCCTCGGCTGGAAGACCTTGGAAGGCTGCTGGAGGGCAGTAACCTGAGCTGCAGCTTTCTCTGCCCTCAGGGATGCACAAATCTTCCATCCAGATGCCCACCTCCGGGTTTAATTGCCTGATGGAACGAAAACTGTGCTGACAGGAGGCTGGATGCGGTCTCCTGCTCAGCGCTCTCCCTGCAGATGTCTGCCAACCAGGGAGGCTGAAGGTGGGAACCTTTGAGGGATGGGGAGGTTAAGGCAGTCCAGGTGCTCATCCTCCTTCCATGGGCTAGCTGCTTCACATATTAAACCAGTAAATTAAGCAGCTGTTTGAAAGAGACTCCAAACAGCTCCAAACAGTGCGGGGCCAGGGTGCACTTCCCTCCCGGGGAAGGGGAGCGGAGGGCAGCCGCCTCCCACAGCCAGGCCAGTTCCTGCTGCCCGCTGGTGTCATCAATAGTGGCTGCACAGCCAGATGGTCGCACACAGCCCACACGCTTGACACAGAAACCAGCCTTCTTCTGGGAAAAACAGGGGGTGCAAGGGCAGGATACAAGTGCACCCGCTATCTGCAGGTGGCCATCCTCACTATCAGTATCTCTTCCAGGGGCATTTCCATAGAGAGCTGGCAGGAGAGTCCCCAACACTGCCTTGAGCCTGATGTTTCATGTCCCTCCTCCTTTTCATCCCCCTCTGGAAACCAACCTGAGGACAGTGAGAACAATAAATTCATCCCCCTAAAAGCAGGGAGGGGGAGCAGCGGGTACTTAAAAAGTGGGATTGGGCTGAGATGAGAAAGACAGGACAAGAGACTGAAGTACCTTGATGTGCAGAGAATTAAACCCACACAAACGTTTCCTCTGCTCCAGTCAGCACTGGAACCAATTTTTCAATCCCTGTTTGGGAGGCACAGCACGCATCCACCCTTAGGTAGCAGGAAGACGCTCAAGAATTTGTCTTTCTGAGAAACCTTTTATTTGGCACGATCAATGGTAGCGTTTTTCAGAGCGAAAACATTCCTTCCTCCCCCCACTGAGAAAAGCCTCGAGGAGAGAGAGGCTTCTGCTGCGCTTGCACCGCACAAAGCCCTGTTCTGAGGCAGGTCCTGCTGCAACACAAGGAAATTTAGATTTTCCCAAAAACATGTGGGTGTGAAAGTCCAGCCTTTGGAATTACAGCAGCTCACTGCAAATCTTTTGTTAGTAACAACTTTAATTGAAAAAGCCTCAGAAAACAGCTGGATGGAAGGCTGAGAAGCCCCGATTTCCAGGGCTGGGAAGGTGGGGCTGCTGCAAGGGTCACAAGCAACAGCTGCACCTCAGAGGTCCAAGCACTGTTCCTATGCTGGAGTTTTGCCAAGACTCTAACAGAAGCAGGGTCAGGAGCTGAACTGTATCCCTGCACGATGGGGACAGATCATTTCCCAACACCTCATTGCTTTAGCGAAGAACCAGACAATCCTGTTAAGGCCTCACAGAAGTCCTGGCAAAAAGTATGTAATAACAACAAATAAAAAAATTCCAGCAGCACGTGGGACAAGATATTCCCGTCATGCCCTTTAAACAAAGCCATCCTATCATTATTACTCTGCCCCCTCTCAGGAGCATCAGGCACAGTGAGAAGCAGGGAGCCTTTTCCCTGCTCCCTGACCAGCCAGCCTGTCCCAGCAGCTCAACTCTCCATCTGGCTCACTGCTCCATCCCGGCCCTCCGGAGACTTTTCTGGCTGAGGGGTGGACAAGTGTTCCAGCTCGTAGTGTCCGTTCCTCGTGGCCGCCTCGCCGCTCGGGTGGCCCTTTTCTGCCGCCAGCTTTTTACTCCTCTTGCTCTCGATGATCTGCTGGAGCTGCCGCCCGGCATAGTCCGGTTTGGCCGTGAGCACAGTGGCGGGCACGGTGAGCCCCAGGATTTCGGGCACCATGTAGGGCCGCAGCCAGCCCACCAGTGGGGTGCTGCCGGGGGTGTAGTGGGTTTGCTTGTGGTAGAAGAGCAGCCCGTCGACCTGTGGGCAGGAGAGAGAATGAATGAAAGGGCAGAGCTGAGGCTCCTCCAGGTGAATGACCAGGCACCAGACAATGGCTCTGCTCTCTGTTTGCAGGCCAAAACCACCAGCTGGATCATTTTTCTTCAAGCAGTGCAATAAATAGCGGAAGGGAAAGAATAAACCTGCAGAGCTCCTGCCCTGAAAGATCAGAGACTCCCAGATGGCTTGAAATTGTCAAAGGCAAACAAGTCCAGCCCGGTGTCAGCACAGAGCAGTGTCCTCTGGATGCTTTCATCCCATTCTGCAGAAAAGCCAGCGGGTTTCTGAATAAGGCAGCCCACTTTACTGGATTAGGGTTATTTTAAATAATGCATTTGGAAAGTAATTAGCCCGAGCGTGTGACGCCAAGGAGCCCCGATTCCTAACAGCTCTTTCAGCTGGCTTATGCCAAAAAAATTCTTAATGTTTCCCAGGAGAGAACTTCTCCCAGCAATCAATGACAGTTAAGGGCACTCAGGACTTTAAAGGTTTAGGCCCTAACTCTTGTGCTACTATTTCCACACTCCGCAGTGCTGCAGCTGGCTGATGTTTTCCCCACTTCCCCACTGTGCTCAGGGATTCTCATCCCCCCCCTCTTCCCACGCTTCCCAGGGGTGTGCTCTGCGAGGTTGGATCCTGCTGTCAGGCTGACTAATGCTGGAGGTGGTGCTCCTCTTAGCTCAGCTTCACAAGCTCTTAAAAGGCCATTTGGCTGAAAGGAAGAGTGGCTGAGTGGGCAGAAGAGAGGAGAACAAGAGCCCACCTCGGGATGAACTGCTCCCAGGCCCCTCCCCAGTCCTACAGCCCCCCGAACAGACACACTGGCTGAGAAAAAGCAGCATATATCCACTTCTACTCCACAGATGCTAACCTCTGGCAGAGAGGGTGAAGCTTCTGGCACTATTCTGTTCATAATTTTCGGTCACTGTTAACATCTTGCAAAATAATCCCAGAAAAAGGGGGATTTCTGTGCTAGGAAAGCATAAAACCAGAACAGTAAACATCATGATGAACTTGTGCAACCCCTCTGGACATGTAAAGTTAAATGCTTTTCCCTCACCCTGCCTCCTGGGAAGAACCAGATTCTGTTGCACTCCAGCACATCCAGCCCATTCCTGTGGGTGTGTGGCACTTGATGAGCAACAGGGATTCTCCAGCATCCACAGGAATGTTTTGGTAGAGATCAGAGCCTGGAAAGGCCTTCCAGACCACTCCAAGTATGTACCCTAAGCTAGGGAATTCAAAGGAGTTCAGCCTTTGCTGAGTTAGGTCATGTTCTCCATTCCCTGACTGAAGTGACTCCTAGATTCCTTCCCGTTTATTTAATTTGTTGGCTGGGTCCCTACCTTGAGTCACCACAGTGACAGTCACATCAGAACAAGGACTGACACTGTCCCTAAACGACTGAACCTGAGGAGAGACTGGCCTGGCAGGGTTTAACATTCCACAGCCACGCTTTCCAGACTTTAGGTGCTTAACAGTGCTCCCATTCCTTCACACTTGGGTTTCTCAGAGGCTTTGGCTCCCCTGCCTTCGTGGAAAGCATCGTTTTACTCAGATCTGTGAGAAGGACAGTAGCTTCTAAGATCCACTCCAAAAACCACTCGAAATTCAGAGCCAGCCAACTGATCCAAAGTCTACTGAATTCCAGGGAGTAAGATTCCACTGAATACAGTGGATCAGGCCCTAGCTCGGAGGTTACAGATTAACTCTGAAGACCCAGATCTGAAAGCACTGACCCCTCCATGGCCCCCCCACACACGAGATCCCTGTCAGGATCACAAGATGCTGGGTCCAGACCTAAGACCACCTCTGTTACCCTTCATCCACAGTCAGGATGTATTTCGGCTCCTGCAAAGTTTATTCTGTCCTGTGCCGGTGGTGGAAGGTGTTTCTGGGGATTTTTGGGCTCCCTCTTGTGGCACACCACAGAGACCCACGGCTCCCTTCTTCCTGGAAAAGCACCACGGTTCCTGTGGTGCTTGGGCTGCTTTGAGCCAACTTACATTTTGCTTCTTGGGGTCACACCCTGATATAGCAGAGGGCCTGGGGGGCAAATCACAGCTGGATTACACAGCTGGAGTCTGTTCAGCTCCATCTCCTGCTCCGGAGTTTCGCAATGGCCTCCTTTGTAGCCCAGAAGTTTGCTGCTCTGACTGCAGCGGGCAAACGCTCCTCAGCCTTTGCTCATGGGAGCAGATGCCTTAGGAAGGACTGAAGACTTTATTTGGGAAAGCCAGGAATGACTGTTTCTACAGAGGCACTTGGAGCACTTACTATTGAGCAAGCCAGCTGTAAGAAAGCTGGGAAGCCTCTTCAATCCATGTTCAGAGAGGGTCTGGCAAGACCAGCGAGGGGTTGGGACTTTCCAACTTGCTCCAACGACTGTCCTGGCTTTCACAAGCAGAAGGCAAAGTCAGCCCTCACAGCCAAGTTAGTGCCCTTAACTTAAACCTACACCTATGTTAATGGCTAACTCGGGATGGGAGAGCACGAGAGACACTGTCACAGCAATGTGGCTTTTGGCTTCATGGGACAAGAAATCTCTGTGGAGGCTGTTCCTGACATAGGGCTGAGACTGGGCACTCCCAGGAACAGCTGCAGCCACTGGAGGAGCTTCTGGCTCACAGATGTTGTCACTGTCACTGGGTCGGAATGCCACTGCCTCCTCCATCCTCTTCCCTTGAGGACAAGTCAGCCAGGGCAGGCAAAAGCAGCCAGAGCTGATTCCATGAGGGCCTGCGACTCACTGCTCACAACCACACAGAACTGAGCTGGCTGGCACATGGATATGCCCGTCCTGCCCTTCCCCAAAGGTCAGAACAGCACAACAGCTGTGTCAGAGGAGGTTTAGAGTGGATATCAGGAGAAGGTTCTTCCCCTAGAGGGTGGCCAGGCAGTGGAATAGGCTCCCCAGAGCAGCAGTCACAGCCCCAAGCTTGCCAGAGCTCAGGGAGCCTTTGGACAACACTCTCAGGCCCAGGGTGGGATTCTTGGAGCTGTCCTGTGCAGGGCCAGGAGTTGGACTTTGATGTCACCAGCAGGTCCCTTTCCACTCAGAATATTGTATGATTCTATAATTCTACTTTTAAAGCTGAAGAAGCAAACACAGGTGTTCTGCTCAGTCCTTTCTGTCACAGCCAACTGCCCCCAGCTCCAGTACACCTCAGGCACCCACCAGGAACACCCAAACCCACCAGAAATCATTGGGATTTTACCACCACCCTTCTCCTTCCTCCCCACAAAACAGCCAGGTGCCTTGTCGGAAGCACCGACACCAAGGAAACACACACAAGCCCACCCAGGGCACTGGTCAGTAGCAGTTTTGGCCCTAAAAAGGTCAGCTGTCCCTCACACTGCTATGTGAGCCTGAGTTGTGCTGCTTCTGGAGGCAGCCTGAGTGTCCTCTCGTCCCAAAAGGCTCTTTCAGACACAGCCAACTGCAGCAAGGGCAGCACAAACACAGCGAGTGCCATGGTTTAACTCTTGCTCGTTTGTGTGGTTGAATGAGGCTGTACCTGGTGACAAGGCAACAGATCAACCACGGGGATAAAGGCATCCATCCCACACGCAGGAAACAGCAACTTGGCAAGCTTCCTGCAGCCTCAGGAGAGCAAATTCCCAAGGAGAGGGGATGCACCTCTCTCCCAGCACTGGCAGAGGCGTGGCAGAGCTGTTGCTAAGGCTGGGGTCCAGGCCCCCACCTGTGTGTTCTCACCTCAAAGGGAAAGTCCGAAGCCAGCAGCTCACAAAGGCTGTCCGAGGAGCAGGGGAAGTTCTGCAGGCCCACAAATTTGTACTGGAAGAGTAAAAGAGGGTTAGAAGAGGCAACTGGCTGGTCTACAGGAGAACAAGGTACTGAATCCAGCACTGGCATGTAGGCAGCTAAGAAGGAAGGATTCCTCTGGTGCAGGATCTGGCATAAGAGGGAAAGGGTGAGGAACAGCTCCCACATACTCCCGATACCTTTTTTCCCAAGCACCTAAGACTGCAGGAAGGACTTATCAGGACACCTGACCCAGAGATGCTCTTCTAACCAAAATAGAAAATTATGACCTCCGGGCAGGATGCAAAGCAGACAGACGTCTGCTCCAGGCTGCTGGCTCAGCCAAGCCAATCTTTCCACCCAGGAAATGAAAGCTGAAACAACCCCCCCTTCATTAGGTAGTTATCTTCTGGATACTCCTGTTGGAGTAAGGACAGGATGTTCTCTGAACACAGACACCCTCACTGCAGTCAGCCCCATTTATCACTGAGATGCTCAGCTCACAGGAGCTGCTCTGCTTGGCCATGTCTGAGCTGACAAATCGCTCATGCCTGTGCCCAAAAATCACGTTCCAAGCTGCTGTGGGCTCTAGGTCTGACCCCAATGTGTAAGTCTTCAAAGGAAGAGTTTTTATCCTGGCTCAGCAGGGACTCTGGGTGGAAATCCAACATTCATCCCAACAACTTCAATGATCAGTTTAAACAGAGGGAAGGCTTAAAGCTTTACAAACCCACAAGACTGCAAGAATAAACCCCATTGTAGTCAGGCTGCCAACCAACACTGCTCCCGAAGAAACCACACTGGTTTTCCATTCCATTTCAAGGGAAAGCTAAAAACAGCATGGAAGTTAGCTGATACCCTGCAGTGTGATCTCCCTCAGCACTTTGGATGGGGGAAAAAAACCCCACTGAACTCATTTACAATATGCAGTGGTTCTATTTACATCCTGACCACGGCATCCCATTTCATCAGATGTACACTTTGAAGCCTGATCTGTGAAGGGAAAGAAAAAAAAAAGGAAAAAAGCTTCCGCTTGTGAAAGAAACTGCTGAAGCCTGCTGAACAGGAGAGCTTACCCCCCCAGCCTCCTCCTCAGTACAAAAGGACTTACCGGATTAATTCTGCTTTTCTCTCCCAGCCCTTCCTCCTCTTGGATTTTTGAGGAGAGCCAGAAGAATCTGAAGTCAGTCTGTGAAAGGAGGCAGAGTTAGGGACCATTCACCACACATCACCTGACAGCATCTGCTGAGTGTCCGAGTTCTGCTGCACTCACCTGGGAGATTTACAACCTCGACTTCACCTGCAGAACCAGCACCCCAAACCCTGCCACTTCACCCCAAAACATATACACAGTTACCCAGCAGCCCTAAAGCTGTAAAGATGCTGGTGCTTAGGAGAAATAGCCACCTTTTTCAGAGTGAGCTACATGCAGTGCTGGAGCAAAGCAGCTCAGGGAACAACAGGGAGGGCAGGGACTCAGTACCTGGCAGTCATAAACAGGGTGTCCTCTCCAGCACATCACGTCCAGGATATAGTAGGTCTGCTTGGCCTCATTGTAGATGCAGTCCAGGATGCTGTACACTGCACACACAAACACAGGGAGGTCCACACCTGCTCCAAACGCTGCCCAACCCAGCTGGCAAATGCCAGGTCACAGCTATGCAACATCAATCCTGCCCTGATGTGAGACTGCAGGGTGCAGAGGGATCCCCTTCTGCTAACAGAAACTGCAACCACAAAAAGCCTTGAACTTGAGGAGCCCCACGAGGCTGCAAAGGGACCAGTCAGAGGCACAGCAAGCAAGGCCATGTTTCAGAAAATGGCATTTGCCAGACAATAAGCCTCTTTTTTCAGGGCAAAACAAAAGAATTCCAAGAGGTATTAAGGAAGATGACACCATACAGAGATCTCTGTTAGAGGACAGAGAGGATATTGGGGTTTAAGAGTGTCAGTCAAACAGGCAGCTTATTAAAAGATGTGGCAGGACAAGGGGCAATGGTTTTAAACTGGAAAAGGGCAATTTTAGATTATACGTTAGGAAGAAATTCATTCCTGAGAGGGTGCTGAGTCCCTGCCACAGGATGCCCAGAGAAGCTGTGGCTGCCCCATCCCTGGAAGTGTCCAAGGCCAGGTTGGACAGGGCTTGGAGGAACCTGGTTTAGGGGGAGGTTCCCTAACAGCAGAACAAGATGAGCTTTAAGGTCTCTTCCAACCCAAACCATTCAGGGATTCTATGTGCTTATCTAGCATAAAGTCATCTGATACTGTTCCCATCTAGTTATGTCCAGAGATACCGACACAAGCCTGAAGCTGACCATCCCCAGCACAAAAAAGGGGCATAGATGTGGGACTTGGGGGAGCTGGAGTAACAGCACTGGGCCTGCCACCACACACACTCCCAGGAAGAAGCAGGCAGCTCCCCTCTCTCTATCCCAAATGCCTCCTCACACCCGTACCTTTGTCACTGGTTGAGTTGTGCCGGTTTCCCCCTGGCAGCAGGGACGGGAACCTGTTGACACAGAAGCCACTTTTGGTGTAAGCTGCTGTTGTGCCCTGTGAGGAAAAAAGGAGAGAAAAAATGCAGTCAAGCCAGTTTTATGTTGGCTGGGAACAGGTACAGGTCCTTCAGCAGCTGGTGGGACCCCACTTACCCTGGAGGCCACAACGAGAGCCCTTTTCCCGACGGGACACACCACCACAACCCACTCCTGCTCCAGATCTGAGGGGACATCCACCAGCCACTCTGACAGCATCAGCTACGGAGAGTCCAGGGAGAAGAACCAGTCAGTAACAACTCTCCTGAAGTTATGGACAAAAAACAGCTCAAGGATAAAGCAAGGAGGTTTGACAGCTACGCTGGGTGCTTTAGAGGCAGCTGGCACTACTTGGCACCCCCAAAAGGGCTCCTTCCCTCCCTCTAATGAAGTCCAACCTGTCTAACAGAGTCTTCCCCAACTCTTTCTCTTGCTTCCCAGCTGCTGACTGAGCTTCAGACCACAGCACAGGACTCACAGCCCTTCATTGGGCACACCACACCTTGGACCCCATTCCAGCACTTTATTTTTAAACCAGGGCTTAGAGATTCAAAAATGTTAGGAGTAAAGAGCCTGGATAAGTCGGCCTCTTCAGAGGTTGCCTAAGTGGCTGTGTGTTATCTAGGACCGATACAGCACCCAGGCTGATAAAACCCAGCCGAGTTTGCCCTTCCTTCCTTTCCAAACACAGGGAAAGACAGAAATCTTTAGCTGAATGCTGCCTGTCAGGGTACTCATGCTGCTAGCTGAGCTGTAATCTCCTAAAGTGGGGAACACGGGGATGCAAGGGTTAATGGTTGGAATCAATGACCTTCGAGGTCTTTTCCAGCCTAAGTGATTCTAAAGCACACCGGCATCCCATCTCCAACCGTTCTCCATTTGAACTCGGCATGTTTTGGAAGTGAACTAAGCAGTTTCTGTGTGAGCACCAAGCCGGGCAGGACACACTCCTCTCAGCCCCTAAATGGCCATCACCGTGACCTCAAACCACCCCACATCCCTACCCCACACCTCGCCACGGGGACAGAGATTGCTCCTCACCTGATTGGCGTAGCGCTTGGGCAGCTTTTTGCCAGCATCCACGTCCATCGCCTCTTCCTCCGCATCTTCCCCTTCTCTGTCCTCGTCCTCGCTCTCCCCCCCTGCCCAGTCGTCCTCCGCCAGCCTCCTGGCATGGTTCACGTAGTCCAGCCGCCTCCTGGGGTCGAGGAAACAACCCGGCAGGGAGGCAGGTCACCCACGACACCCCGCACAGCCAGCCCGGGCCGCTCCCCACAGGCAGCTCCGGGGCGGCCTAACGCGCCCCGCGCTCCCATCCCGGTGGCGCCCGCCCGCCCGCTGCCGCGCTCACTCTCTCTGGATGCGGAGGAGGCGCTGCCGGCGCTCGGCCTGCCCGGGGCCGCCGCGGGGCTTGTACGCGGCCAGACGGGGGTGCGGCGCGGCCGGGCTGCAAGGCCCCGCCAGG
>VZRQ01004836.1:63794-91521 GCA_013397975.1 Machaerirhynchus nigripectus | reverse complement strand
CGGCTGGCCGGGCCGGGCCGGGCCGCTCCCCGCCGCGAACGGGGCGGTGGAGCGAGGAGCGCGGCGCTGCCCTGCGTCACGGGAGGCTGGCGGCCGGCTCCGCCACCCCTTCGGCAACGGGACCAGCCCTGGCAGCCGCACCGGCAGCGGACCAGCCCCGGTACTGTCCCCGTCATATCCAGTGGCAACGGGACCAGCCCCGACACCGACACGGGCACCACCACCGGCGCCGCCTCCGTCCTGCGTGAGATTTACGGATTTCAGGGAAAAACGAAACCCCACCAACCACCGGGAAAGTCGGCCCGGAAAGGAATTGCAAAATCCCGGGATCACCGGGAGGTTGGGCAGGGTTTGTGGTCGTTCTCGGCGCTCTCCCAGCGCCCACCGACGGGAAATTTAGAGTGTTTTATCCACTGGAGCCCCGAGAAAAATCGCTTTGGATTTATTTCCTCGTTGGCAGCCAGGGGTTTTCCTCCCAGAGAGTGAAACCTCGGGATCAGCCTCCCAGAGAGATAAACCCTGCGTGGACATGGCAGAGCCCGGCTCTTGGGCCGGCCGGGATTCACATCCCGGAGGAGCCAGGGAAACGCCACTCTCTTGACTGGGAATCTTGTTTTTATCCAGGGAATGTCGTTTTTAAACGGGGAATGTTCTTTTTAACCGGGGCGCCGGGATCGGGGGGGGTCACTTGGACATAGGGACCTTGGCGTCACCTCGTAAGGGATTTCTTCACCTTTTTTTTTTAATTTTGCTGGGAAACCGGCCAAGCCATTTCCCACAGCGCGTGGTGGTGATCCCGGAGCCGCGCGAGCCCGCGGCATTGCCGGGAGGGGGGTTGTTTTGGCTCGGGGGATTGCGTTCCGCTGGCTCCCCCCTCTTCCCGACCGGGGACCGGCCATGGCGTTGAAAGCCAGAGCGCTTTACAACTTCCAGAGCGAAAACAAAGAGGAGATCAGCATCCAGGAGAACGAGGAGCTCGTCATCTTCAGCGAGAACTCCCTGGACGGGTGGTTACAGGGCCAAAACAGCCGTGGGGAGACTGGCCTCTTCCCTGCTTCCTACGTCGAGATCCTCCGCTCCCGGTCGGGCTCCAACTACACGGACTATTCCAGCAGCCCGGTCGGCTCCCCTGGGCACGATTCCTCCTTGTACTCAGCATCCCCCAACCCCGGCATCTCCTACCAGGGCAGTTTTGAGGATGACGATGATGATGATTGGGATGACTGGGATGATGCGTGCACGGTGGTGGAGGAGCCCCGGAGCGCGCCGGGCACCAACGGGCACCCCTCACCCAGCCTGCAGTACCCAGCGGCCTATGGCCACCACCAGCATGCCGGTTACCGGCCCAAGCCGGTGCTGGAGAGGCAGGGCAGCATGAGCTCCTCCAAGAGGGGCAGCGTGGTGGGGAGGAACCTCAACCGCTTCTCCTGCTTTGTCCGCTCTGGAGTGGAAGCCTTCATCCTGGGCGATGTGCCTCTGATGTCCAAGATCGCCGAGACCTACTGCATCGAGATGGGCTCCAGAGGCCCGCAGTGGAGGGCCAACCCCCACCCATTCATCTGCTCTGTGGAGGACCCCACCAAGCAAACCAAGTTCAAGGGCATCAAGAGCTACATCTCCTACAAGCTGACACCCAGCAACATCAACTCGCCTGTGTACCGGCGGTACAAGCACTTCGACTGGCTCTACAACCGCCTGCTGCACAAGTTCACGGTGATCTCGGTGCCCCACCTGCCCGAGAAGCAGGCCACTGGCCGCTTTGAGGAGGACTTCATCGAGAAGCGCAAGCGGCGGCTGATCCTCTGGATGGACCACATGACCAGCCACCCTGTCCTCTCCCAGTACGAGGGCTTCCAGCACTTCCTCTGCTGCCGTGACGAGAAGCAGTGGAAGCTGGGCAAACGCCGGGCAGAGAAGGATGAGATGGTGGGTGCCAGCTTCCTCCTCACCATCCAGATTCCCACAGAGCACCAGGACCTGCAGGATGTGGAGGACCGCGTGGATGCCTTCAAGGCCTTCAGCAAGAAGATGGACGACAGCGTCCTGCAGCTGACCAACGTGGCGTCGGAGCTGGTGCGCAAGCACGTGGGGGGCTTCCGGAAGGAGTTCCAGAAGCTGGGCAATGCCTTCCAAGCCATCAGCCACTCCTTCCACATGGACCCTCCCTACAGCTTGGATGCCCTCAACAACGCCATCTCCCACACGGGCAAGACGTACGAGACTGTGGGGGAGATGTTCGCTGAGCAGCCCAAGAACGACCTGTTCCTCATGCTGGACACTCTGTCCTTGTACCAAGGGCTCCTCTCCAACTTTCCAGACATCATCCACCTGCAGAAAGGTAAGGAGGCATTCTTCTGCCCAGGAATGGCCCCATGTGAGGGGGAATGGTGTGGCAAGTGGGATGCGGATGCATTGAGGGAATCCTCTGTTGGGCCATGAAGGGAGTGGGGAATGAGGATGGGAATGAGGATGGGAGCCACTCCCTATGCCTCTTAGGGAGGCAATGTGGTCACCACTGGCACAGCCCTGCAATCACCCCAGCCTGGGAGAGTCTGCTAGGGCCATTGGGTCCAGAGTCTGCCCCAGTGGTGCTGTGGACTCCATAACTGCTGCTGGTGCTTCCCAAAGCACTGGCTGGGGGAGTCAGCACAGATGTCACTTCCCCCAGACCATGGGCAGGAGCCAGCACTGCTGCTGTTGGCTCTGGGGTGACCTGCCTGGCACCTTTTGTGCCTCCCCACCCACTGCCACTTGCCCCTCCTCATCCTCCCTTCCTGCCAAGGCAGTGGGTGTGTGGCCAGCAGGGATGCTGGAGCTTGCTCCCCCAGGGCTGGGACATGGCAGGACATGGCCTTGGGTGGGTTGGAGGGGCCAAGGGGTCTGTGCAGGGCAGTGGGATGGGGCACACACTGAACCTCTGGGGACAACCAGGGTCACGCTTTTCCGGAGTACGTCCCTGCACCTCCAAGCCCAGCGGGGGTGGGGGTAGCACCCCCAGGGCATCAGAGCTCCCCATGTCCCATTTGTCCTGGTTCCCTAGATTTGGTGGGATCAGAGGGGGTGAGAAGTGTCTGCTGTGCAGGCAGGGAGGCAGGCGGCAGGCAGGGAGGGCTGGGTGTCCCTTTGCACCCAGGCAGCCACCGGTGTAGGAGTGGGGTCGAAGTCCACACACTCCTCCCTGCCCGCAGCAGGGAGGGGGCACCCACACCAGTGTCCCCGGAGTTCAGAGGACAGGTTTTCCCCAGGGTGAAGCCAGGGCTGTGTGTGTCCAAGTATCCAGGGATGTCTGTGCATCGCTCCACATCCCTGGGGGAGCCTGGGAAGGCAAAGGGGTGGGGAGCATTCAATCCTGCCCGGGCAGCTTCCTTGCCTTTCCTCTGAGTGTTGTTTACCCATAGAGAGGGGCTGGATCCTGTCCGGAAGCGAGGCCGCGTGGGCAGAGCAGAAGGCAGGATTTGGCCTCCAAACTTTGCTCCTTCCTTCTCCTCCTCCTCCCCTCTGGGAGCAGGGCTGGTGCAGTGGGAGCACTGTAACCCCGGGTCTGGTGCTCCCGGCAAGGGGCAGGGAGAAGGGAAAAAAGCCCCGTGCGGGCCAGATCCTGTTTTTAGTTTTTTTAGCCTCTGTGCTAATGAGGGGGAGGAATGCAGGGCTGGAGCCAGGCAGGATTCTTTCGAAACTGAGCTGTAGAAAAACATGGAAGGAGAGGGAAAATCTGGTGTCAGAGCATCAGCTGCCTCTGGGAGTGGGAGATGCTTTCCCAGCCGAGGTCCAGGCAGCACCACATGCCCTTGTCACATCCTGGTTCACTGCTTCCTGGGCTGGGGTTTCCCAGGGCTGCTCCTGACCCCCATTCATGGAATGGCATGGAATATTTGGAGGGCAGGCTTAGCTGGGGTACTTGACTGTGCTAACACTGCCCCATGTCAGCTTTGCACCCCAAGATTTGAGTCACAGCACTCCAGGAGCCCAGACCCCCAAAGCCAGCTATACATGAGGCCGACTGCCCAGGGATGGGATGGAAAAAGAGCTGGGGATGCCAGAGTCCAGAGGGGAAATGCTCCTGGTCTTTGCCTGCCTGGAGGAGAGGGATGGGTTTGATGGGCAGGGGGTGATGCAGGCAGATCCCTCCCTTACATGGGGCAGGTCTGTGCCTCTGCTTTGGGGCCAGGCCGGTGCCCCGGCATGGGGGGCAATGGGACCGAGCAGGGCTGCCCGGGGAAGGGGGCCTGAGGGTCGCACGGATCCTCTGACCCTGCTCCCTGCCTCGCCAGGCGCCTTCGCCAAGGTGAAGGAGAGCCAGCGGATGAGCGACGAGGGCAGGATGGACCAGGAGGAGGCGGACGGGATCCGCAAGCGCTGCCGCGTGGTGGGCTTCGCCCTGCAGGCCGAGATGAACCACTTCCACGAGCGGCGCGTGGCCGACTTCAAGAGGATGATGCAGTCCTACCTGAGGCAGCAGATCGTCTTCTACCAGCGCGTCAGCCAGCAGCTGGAGAAGACGCTGCGCATGTATGACAACCTCTAACACCTCCGCCCGCTCTGCCCGCAGCCCCCCAGGCCTCCTCTGGCCGGGACGGGCTGGGAATGGACAGGAACTCATCACGCTAGTGACCAAATGACTTTGGGCTTTCTTCCCCCTTCCCAGGCTGGCAGGGAAGGGCTTGCCCGTGGGCTGGCCGTGCCACTTCTTTCTTTTCCCGGGGACCTCCCACCCTGCCACGGGTCTGGCAGGAGCGTGGGGGGTCACAAGAGGGACAGACATGGAGGTAACGGCGCTGGGGTCTCTGCCCAGTGATTTTTAGCTTTCTGAAAACCCACTCTCCTGGAGCAGGGGTGGGTGCATCCCAGCCCACTGGGAGAAGAAATCCAAGCGGTCGACATTTTGCACACTAAAAGCTTTTCTGATGGAAAAAAAAAGAGAAGAAAAGAGATCTTTATTTGGAAGAGATTTTTTTGTTTGTTTGTCACGAGATATTTTCAATATTTTCCATTTTTCTGCAGCATTTTTACCAATCAGTTTTTAACTAGATGCACAGAGGCAAAGAGAAATCTCTTTCTCAAGTGTGGCTGCTGACTGGGAAAAGGGAGAAAAAAGGAAAAAAAGGGAAAAAAAAATAGCCCCACAGCCTTTTCAATAAAATCATTGGTAGAAAAAACACCCACCTCCTTCCCAGAGATGTCTGTGGAAAACAGAGCTGCTCCAGGATCCCGGGAAAGGCTCTGCCTGAGCATCCCCTGGCTTCCAGCCAGCTTTGAACATCCCTGTGCTGTGGGGGGAATGACCCCAGGAGGGGTTCCCATGGCAACCACCCTCCTGCTCCTCAAACAACCCTCGGAGGGGCAAATCCTGCTGCACTCTGCCCTGGCCGGGACAGTGTGCCGCTGCCAGCGGGCAGGAGACAGCAGGGCTGGCACGGGGGCCTTGTTTTTGAAGGGAAATGGCTGGGATAAATCACAGCAAGGAAAGTTAGGGCCGCCTTGGCCTGGCTCCAAGGATAAAATTAGCCCCGGCATGCAGGCCAGCGGGGTATTGTTAAACTAACAGCGACGCTGGGAATGCTGTGGGCTGTGCTCCATCCTCCCGGAGCCCTCCCCGGCCCCAGCCTGCAGGGATGAGCACTCCAAGGTACAGCCCAGCACGCAGCCTCCATTCAGGCAGGATGTGCTTCCTCCTGGATCCCACAGCCAGGGCAGGCCCCTTCACCGTGGCCCCATCCCACCCTGGGTCCATCCCACAACAGGCCCATCCTAGCCCAGCCTCATCCCACCCTCACCGCATCCTGCCTTGCTTCCATCCTACCCCTTTACCACCACGCTCTGGTACCACCCCACCCCAATCCCATCCCATTGCAATCCCATTCTACCACAGCTCCATTCTAGCCTGGCCACATCCCACCCTGGCCCTGTTCCACTCTAGTCCCATCCCACCCAGGCTGCGTCCTTACATGGCACCATCCCAATCCATTCCCATCCCAGTCCCATCCCACTCTGGCCCCATCCTATCCCAACCCCATCCTACTGCAGCTCCATCCTACCCCAGCCACATTCTGCCTTGCCCCTGTCTCACCCTGGTCCCATCCCAGCTCAGCAGCCGTGGGAATGGTGTCTAACCCTGTGCTAATCCTGCGGGAGTGACAGGTCTCTGGCCCTGCTGGCCATGCTCTGGATGACCATGGTGGCCTTGGCCCACGCTGAGGCCAGAATGTGTCCCTTCCCCCAGCCCTGCTCCCTCAGGAGCACAATGGGCACCAGGATTGAGCCTGCCACCGCCGTCCCCGGGCAGGCAGCCAGCTTCTGGCACTGCAAGCAGCCTCCAGGGCTGAGCCAACATCCCAGCTCCCCTGGACCTGGCTGAGCAAGGGGATCCCCTGCCTGGCCTGTGGCAGCTCGGTCCCTGGGTGTCCTGAAGACAGAGTGTGCAGCTGGAGCAGGGAGATGTCCCAGTGTCCCAGGAGTTCATCCTCCGCTCTGGTGCCCTGGCATGGGGACAGGGATGGGCTAGAGTCCCTGTGGGCAGCATGCACCCCTTCGGAAGGCTGTGCCTCAGCTTCCCCAAAGGTGGCCCTGTGCTCTCTGTGGTCCTTCAGCACCCACAAACGTCTCCCTGCTCCACCATCCACCCACTCTGTACCCTCGTGTCTGGACCATACTCCCAGGACAGAGCAAATCCATTGGCTAGAACCTGTATCCCATTAGCATTCCTGCCTTTTCCCTCTGCCACCTGGCAGCAGGCAGCTGGGCCTTCCCTGCCCATCAGTGGGTGTTTTTGGGTCTGCCTTGGCAAGATGGGGGGGTTGAGCATCCTGCTGCTGCCCCCTGCACCTCCAACAGCATCCTGCAGATGTGCCAAGGTTTGGAGGATAGAACCAGCTCTGAGCATTTCGGTGGCTGTCCCAGGGTGCAGGATAGTGGTGGGGAGGAGTCTGGGGGTGTACACAGTGCTCTACATGCCCCAGCAGCGTCTGTCACTGCCTTTGTTATCTGTGACACAGGCTGTGCTCTGCTCCCACAAGAGAAAAAAAATCAGGGCATAGAGGGCTGAGAGGAAACACCAGGAACACGGAGCAGATCTGTTTCCTCCTCCCACTTCCCAAGGCTGCTCCTGCCTGGGAAAGCCAAGGCCGATGCACTGTGTGAGTCCTGCCATTGACAGCAGGGGTGGGGGGTGGCAGTGGCAGCAGTGGCTGGAGCATCCTCCCTGGAGAGCACTGCAGCCAGCACCAGAGAGCCCGTGACTGCCTCCGTTCCTGCGTGTGGCTTCCCAGAGCTCTTGTCTTGCTTCTTCCCTTTGGGCCTCCCTCCACCATGGGAAGAAAACCTGGCATCCTTGTTCTGAACTCCGGGACACCAGGGTTTGTGTATGGGCCAGGCTGTGAGGCTGCAGGGACGACCTGCATCCAACCCCCGTGCGTGTATCCTGAGCCCAGCAAGATGCTCCAGGGTGGGCAGGATCAGCTGGGGTCCTGTGGGGAGCAGCCGAACAGCTGGAGGGGGAAGGATGGGAATGCTGGGGCAAGCAGAGCTGCTGATCAGAGCCTTGTCAGGCACATGGATACACTCACCAGTGCTCAATAATTCGGGATCGGCCACCAAAGGAGCGCAGAGACCCAACCCAGCTCCTCCCATGCAAGGGGGAGCGCAGGGTGCAGCTGCTGGCGGGGTGGCTGGGCAGGATGGGGCTTGCTGTGCTCGCCATGCTGCTGGCACACGCTGGCAAGGGGGTGGAGAGGCACAGCTGCCAACGGGGAGCAGGGAGCACTCCTGGGGGAGCGGGGGGAAGTCCTGCCTGCCCATTAGGGTCAGCAGCAACTCGGGATGGAGCCAAGTGGCGTTTCACTGCCACCCCCACCGTGTCAGGAGGTGGATGAGTGTGTGCCCGTGTAGAGGAGAGATTCTGGGCGGATGCAGGTGGGAGGACACAGGCATGGATCAGGGCAGAGGGAGACAGCTCAGCCTGCCAGCTCCAATCTTTTAATTGCTGTGCTTCTCAAATATTTCCGAAGCATGACCCTGAGTCGGCTCCTCCAGGCGAAGATACGAGCACCAGCTGGTTCCCTTGGCTGTGGCTATAAATGCTCCCTCCTGCTCCCAGCCCAGGGCAATTATGGGGGATCAGCGGTGTCTGTTTTAGGGAATAAGCTGGGAATCAGCTTTAATGGGGGTGCGTCAGCCTTCCAGGTTCCCCCTGCTAGCCATAGCCAGTGTGATGCTCGGGTCCAGACCCTGTCTCGGCTCTCCATGCCAGCCCGGATTCCCTCTCTCTGGTCCCTGGGAAGGTGCTGAGCACGGGGAGGTCGGTCCTGCTCTGCCGGGGAGCTGTGTCTCTGGGTGTGTTGTTTGTGCAGGAGGGGTGGAGAGCCCAGGCTCTGAGATGTGGTTATCCCTCCGTCATTGTCTGTCTGCCTTGGAGTTGCTGGGTGTGGAAACAGAGGTCAGGCTCAATTTGTCTGAAATTTAAATCACAGCTGGCCTGAGGAGCCATGGCAGGCATGGGGAATGCTTTCTGGTGTCCAGGTCCTCACCACTCCATACTTTCCCTAGGACCTGGGAACCTCCTCTGGCCCTGCAGTGTAAATCCATGTGTTTTATCTCACGTGGGCAAGGTGGTGGGAGAGATGCCAGGTTCCCGTGGCCGGCACTGTCCCTGTATAGGTTTGTTTGAGGTGCTCCCAGGGTGACGTTCCAGCTCTTCCCCCGGGCTCCATCCTGTCCTGCTGGGCTTGCTGCCAGCTGAGCCTGTTCTGCAGGCTGTGGGCATGACTGGCCTGAATCAGACAGGCACGTAGCAGGGAGGGAGGGCTCCTGGCATCCCGGGGCACTGGGCTTGGCTTGGAGCCGAGTGGAGGTACTGAGCCTCGTCACACTATGCAGCTGTCAGCCTCGGGTCCAGCTCTGAGTTTTCCACACAGGACAGCTCCTAGGAGGACCTGGACCCCCCCCTTCCCCTGCCTTGGTGTTCTCCTGCCCTCCCAGGAGACTGCTCCTCATCACCTGTCATCAGGCGGCGTGACCTGTGCCCCCTGAGGGGACCCCGGGATGCTGCTCCTGGCTCCCAGTGAAGTCCAGAGCATCTCCTGGGGCCGGTGAGAGCTGCCAGAGAGGTTTTGGGACTGGGACAGAGAAGCAGGAGCCTGGGACCATGCCTCCCCCGAAACAGAGTGGGGCTGTCTGCCTGAGCTCAGGGGGTTCCCGTGCTCACTCCCAGGAGAAGTGGGGACAGTGCTGTTCCAAGGTCTTGCAGCTGTTGCGGTCCAGAGCAGTGGGGGATTCTGAAGGAATGTGATGCTTACGTGGGTCCCAGTCTCCTGTGCTGGCCTGAAGCCGGGCTGGGAATAAAGTCCCACATTTGTTGAACCCCTTTACCATTTGCACGGCTAAAGCTTGCCGGGGGAGTTTCAAAGCCAAAGGATCCAACCTGCCCTGGGTGGATTCTTTGTTTGCATTTGAATTGGTGCCTGGAAACTGGTTCAGGTCACCGGAGCTGTGACAGCCTCCCCTCCTGCTTTGTGTCCATCCTTACCTGTGAGCCGCAGTGCCTCCAGCTCCTGCTGACACCTGACCTGAGACCACGCTGCTGGTGTTATTAACCCAGGAGAGCTGTTGGATCCAGCCTGTCATGGGTGGGATGGCTGTAGGGTTATGGTCCCCTTCCTTCTTCCCAAGATGCCCTCCAAGGACTCCGGGGACAGGCTGGGAGAGCTGGGGGTGTTCACTTGGAGAGGAGAAGGTTCTGGGGAGATCTTAGAGCCCCTTCCAATGCCAAAAGGGGCTCCGAGAGCTGGAGAGGGACTTTGGACAATGGTCTGGAGCGACAGCACACGGAGGAATGGCTTCCCACTGGCAGAGGGCAGGGTGAGATGAGATATTGGGAAGAAATTCTTCCCTGTGAGGGTGGGGAGGCCCTGGCACTGGTTGGCCCGAGAAGCTGTGGCTGCCCCATCCCTGGAAGTGTTCAGGCCAGGTTGAATGAGGTTTGGAGCAACCTGGGATAGTAGAATGTGTCCCTGCCCATGGCAGGAGGTGGGACAAGATGACCTTTAAGGTCCCTTCCAACCCAAACCATTCCATGATCTTCCCTGAACCTCTGCTAGCTTTATAGTCAGCTTGGCAGGAAAGGGTGCCAGGGAAGCCAAAGGGCCTGGCCAGGAAACTTCTGAGCTTGTTTGGGCTGTGCTTTGTGTTTCATGTCCAGGCAGGAGCCCACCTGGACCCTCAGCCCTTCCTCAGCTGGGTGGGTGGCAGTGGCAGCACTGAAGCTGCATCTGATCCTGCAAACCCTGAATAACCCAGTCCTTCAGTTTTGAGGATTTAAACCCTGCCAGCAGAGCTTGGCCCCAGAGAGCCGCCATCCGCACTGCCGTTTTCCAGGTTACTGCCTGTCCTCCTGTGACCTCAGGAACTGGATGTTTCCCAGCAGCAGGAATACAACCACAAGCCTTAAAAATAACCTGGTTCGCTTTCAGTGCTCCTTACAAAATAGGCCACGTTCCTTTTATTTAATCCCTGGGCACAAGGCAAGAATCACTGGGAAAGAAAACACAGCAATGCTTCCAAGGCGGCCCTCGGTGGATGGAGGTGGATGCAGCCCCCATCCTTCACTGGGGGTATATAATTAGTGAAGATAATAAATGTGTGTGTTTGAATGAGACGGGGGAGGTGCAGAGCTGTGATCTGGAGAGGGAGTCAATGGCAGAAGTTGTCCCAACCTTTTGGGAGCAGCATGGCCCTGGCAATCTCCCAGCTATGGCGTGGGCAGAACGGTCACCCTGACCCCGTTTCACAGAGGGGAGAGGGTGTGATTTGCCTCTGAGCAGAAGGAAACCTCATTTTTCCCTCTAGACGAGGCAGGAGGAGGGTTTTGGAGGTGGGGAGCAGACATCCATCAGCCACCCCTTTGGGCCAAGCAGGCTTGGAGGTGCCAGGTTTCCACAGTGCCCTGTCCTGTGGGGCCGGGGGACACGGGGTGCCTGCCTGCACCCTGATGGCTTTGGGTGCCCATGGGATGTGCCAGCACCAGCTGAAGCAGGGCAGGTGTGATTTACTGCTCAGCAAAGGTTTGGCACCATACACCCAGCCAGGAAAACGGCTGGCATGATCCAGGCAAACATCCCAGCTCAGCTGCAGCCTTGGAGTGGGACCACACAGGGTCGTTGTTTGCGGACGGATCATGTGGTGGATTTTATCTTGGGTGAGAGGGGTCCAAGTGGTCCCCCGTGGTCCCTGGGGGCTCGTGTCAGCTTCCCATCAGACGTGTGTGAGCAGGATGTGCCCTGTGATGAGAATCCCAGCTGGAGCAGCGCAGGGTATTATTGTTGGGTCCCATCCTGAGCTCGGCGCTCAGTTTTTCCTCTGCCCTCCCTCAGACAGTTTCTATTTAAGTTTTTAGGACTCCAGGCTGGGGAAAATTTGAGCAAGAGCCCAAATGTCGCTCAGCAGCTTAAAACAGGCCTGGCAAGGGAGACAGCTTAGGAAAACAGTGATGCACCTCGGAAAAGGCACTTTATTCTGTTTACTTCTGCCATACTGGAGTATACAGTGGAAAACCGCGCTGGCTCCGCTTCTCTGCTCTCCTCTCCGGTTTCACACTGCCCAGATGATCTCAAGCCATCCTCCCTGCCAAGGGCATCCTACCTGTTGTGCAACCCCCCCAGGGCTCGGTTCGATTGACTTCATGCAGCACAGGCAAGTAGAGAAAGAGAGAGGCGGGTATTTTTCCAAGTGGGTGGGGACTCCTAAATTCCCCTGGCATTGGCCACAGAGTATTTTCCGAGCCTCTGCTCCAGTGTCTCAGCCCGCCTAGCCCTGGGGGATTTGGGCAGCTTCATCCCCAGCCTGACTCAGCGCAAGCTGCTCCTCATCCTTTCTCTCTTACCAAGAGCTGTGAAAAGCACCCCTGTGGTGACGGTGCTGCCTTTGGAGGAGCCACCACTGGACCAGCCTGGGTGGCTCTGTGGGGACCAGTCTCATCGGGTCCCCCCCAGCACTGTGGCCTCCATCAGGTGGCCCAAATGAGCACCCAAAGTCAGCGATTCCCAGTGATACTCAGGAATTTTTCCTGTCCCCAATTGCTTATGCAGTGCCCTCCTCCCCTGCCCAAAGGAGATGTGGGGCTACAAGGTGGGCTGGAGCAGCAGCCCCTGTATCCCCAGGGCCCTCCTGCATCTGTGGGATGCCAGCTCCCAGGGAGGAGGAGGAGAGCTGGGAGGAGGTGGCTGGTGGTGCTGCAGGGAGGGCTGGACGCCCAGGTGGTCTCATGCCACCACACCTGAGCCCTTCACACCCAGTACTGGTTGTTTTTCAGTGGGGGGTTGGAAGTCCGGCAGTACTGGAGGAGCTCGGGGTCTGGCGGTGACCCAGAGCCCGTGCCCGGGGGTGGGGATCCCGTGCCCTTGCTCTCCAGGGTGGTAACAGTCGTCAGGGGGATGCCTTGGCTGGGGTCTGTCCTCCGGAAGGTCTCGTGGTCGGGCACGGCCCCGTTCTTGGCCTTGGAGGCAGGAGTGCCCTGGACATGGTGCTTCCCCGTCTTGTTGCGCTTGTGCAAGTAGAAGAGCAGAGGCAAGATGAGGGCCAGCAGGAGCAAAATGAGGCAAATGGGGATGATGATGCTGAACATGTTGGCCTCAATGAAGCTGAGGAAGGTGCCCCCTGCCCTGGGGCTGGGGCTTGTGGTGGCACTGGGGGCCAGCCAGGCAGTGGGGGGCATGCCCAGCTCGCTGGCGTTGGGGCTGCTCCGCGCCGTGCCATGGGGCACTGGGGGTGAGGCTGCCAGCGGGACCATGAGCAGGGTGACACCATAGGATTTTGAGGCATTGTAGGGCTCGATGCTGTACTCCAGGGATGCCAGTGCCGGTGGCACGCCGGCAGCCACCAACTCGAAGACAAAGCCATCCTGCTGCAGGGGTTGCTGGGTGTTCCCAGCATCCAGCATCTCCAGCCCCACCAGCCCTTGCTCCAGCTCGCTCTGGCTGAAGGTTTCGATCGGGGAGGTGGGTTGTCCTGGGTCCCTGGATACCCTCACAAGACGGCTGGCACGGGGCGCCCTGCGGACCTTGAACACTGGGACGCTCTTGGTGTGGTTGGCGAGCTCACTGGCATCAAGGACACTTGTGTCCAGGAGGGCTGTGGTGCCTCGGGGCCACAGGCTGCCCGGTCGAGTCTTCACCGCAGCACGGACAGTCACATTCACCACCCCGGTCCTGTTTCCTGCCCGCGATATGGCGACGAACTGGAAGTCGTCCTCGGGCGATGTGAGGTCACTGAAGGTGAACATCACCTCCCTGCGATCCAGCTGCTTCTGTGAGAAGCCCCGTGATGGCTTTTGGTTGACTTGCAGTTGTCCAAACCTGGGGTCCCTGGTGATCCTATACAGGACATTACCTGCCCCACGTGGTGCGGCACCCAGCAGGTGATGGTGGGACACAAGGGCCCTGTTCAGGTCTTGGGGCACCTCCAGCAGTGCCGGGCTGGCAGTGGTGCTCAGGGTAGGCAGCACCTCAATCTCCAGAGAGGTCTGGATGGGTGGGTGGTGGCCACTAGAGAGCCTCAGGGCTAAGGACCCTGGGGCACGGCTCCCAGTGGCAACAAACACCACGTGGCCAGCATTGACATCTGCTTGGGTGAAGCGGCTGATGGGCTCCCGAGGGTTGTGTGCGCTGGCCAGGTGGCCAGCGAGGGGTGTCTGGAGGATGCTGTACACCATCTCCTGTGGGGACACCAGTGGGTCTGCCACATCCAGGTACTCCTGTGACAAGGTGACCATGGAGCCTGGTGGGACCCGCAGCACTTCTTGCCGCTTCACCACCCGTGGTGACTTGGTGCTGCTGGTCACTGTTATGTTGAATGCTTCAGAGATGACCACCCCATCCTGTGGAAAACGGACAGACCGTTGTTCCCGGGGCTGGAGCCAAGCTTTAAAACTGAAATGGTCTTTGGAGATGCTGTCCCCACCATGGGTGTACACCAAATGCCTCGCTGCCAGGTCTGACTGAAGGAAAAATGGCCGTGACTGCTCCAGAGGCACATCGGCCACCAAGAGCTGTCCATGAGCTGGTGGCTCCGTCACCAGGAAGACAACATCATATCCAGCCCTCTCAGGGACCAGGATTTGGCTCAGGAGGTTGGAGGCATCCAACACCGAGGTGTCAATCTCAGCCTGCTGAGCCCTTGTGAGCTGCAGACCTGGCAAGAAAAGGGGTAAGAATCAACTTGGGAAAGTTGGTGAGAGTTTGATGCGATAATGGAAGAAGGAATTAGATGGAGTTTTAGATGTCTGATGTAACATATCAGCCATGGAAAACAACACAGTGGTGTCTTCTTCAGACAAACAAACCCTCCTGAAGAGCTGGTTTGTCCCATGCTTCTTCATCCTACCCTTACCTGCATTTTTCCAAAGCTGAGTCAAGCGCTGGGGACATTTTTCCTCGAAGGAGATCAGGACGAGGAGGATGAAGGAATCTGAGATGGTCGTGGGAGTGACCACACGGAAGCGGATGGCATCTTGGGCCAGCCAGAAGGGTTTATCTGGCATCTCGTGCTGGTAGAAAATCAGCTTGCTGTCCACCTGAAAATAAAAAAAAATCCTTGATCAGCTCCTATCTTGACTCTGGGATGGAACAACCAAGCTCTAATTAAGCAAGAAATGGGGATTTTCATTAGCCATGGCACAGTAGTCACCATGGAGAGCTCATGGTGTTTCTTTACCAGGATGTGAAGTTGTGGCTGCCCCATCCCTGGAAGTGTTCAAGGCCAGGCTGGACGGGGCTTGGAGCAACCTGGGATAGTGGAAGGTGTCCCTGTCCATGGCGGGGGGAACAAGGTGACCTTTGATGTCCCTTCCATTTACCCAAACCATTCTGTGACTCTATGATACTTCTCCCAGCAATAAGGGGAACTGAGGCTCAGAGGAAGGGTTGAGCTTGCTCAGCATCCTCCAAGGGTGAGGATAGCACAGAGGAGCTTCCGGGGGGGATAAACCTGTGTGTTTCTGAGTGATGGAATAAAATAAACCCTTGCTGGGCCCTGCAAAATTTGGCCCCACGGGAGAAGGGTTTTTTCAGAGCAGGGGTGAAAAAATCATGCTTGGCTCTTGCCTTCAGCAGCAGCCAGGCTGGCTGGCTCTGCAGCAGGGAGATGGCCTAGGAAAAGGGATTATAGCTCACTCAGCCTCCCCCAGTGCTAAATCCAAGGCTGGGGCAGCATCTTTTAATCCCTCTTAGCAGCTGTTGGCAGAGCTGGGAAAATCACAGCACGGCTGGAGCCTTGCATTGCCTCCTGCCTGGGATCAGGTGCCTGTGGTGGCAGTGGGGTCAGACTGGGACCCCCATGCTGTGGTGGGGCGTAATGAAGGGCTGTGCTCGGGGTTCTGAGGGGCTGGAGGAGTTGAAATCTCACCTGGGCTTGGGTGAAGTTCCTGATTTCCTCCCCCTGTGAGGTGGTCAGCCTGCCCAGGCGCGGGGCTTGCTCAATGCTGTAGTACAGAGTGGTGGAGCTGGCGGGACTGTTGCTCACTGCCTGCAGGTTTTGGCTGGTGATGGGCTGCAGGGCACCTGGAAAACACATTCAGTATGGATTTCAACCAGTCACCTTCCCAGCCACCTGCAGCCTCTGCCATGGGCACCTTGGCAGCGCTTGAGCGAGGGTAGGAGGTCCAGGGGACCCCATTTGAACTGGGACAACAGGGAACATGCTGGTACCCACCTGGGCAGACAGTGAGGCTCTGCTTCCTGGCCAGGCTGATGACAGGCTCTCTCTGGGCCCTGACAAGGAAGAAGTGCCCAGGAGATAGGTTCTCGCCATCCCACAGATCGAAGGCGAAGCCACCATCTAGGGGTCCTGTGGAAAGCACAAACCTGGGTGTTTGTGGGGGACAGAGGAGATGCAGCTCCCCATTAACCCATCAGGGTTTTGGACCAGGGATGAGGTTAGCATCCCCCGTGGTGGCACAGTGTCCCCATCATGCTGGGGTGGTGCAGGGGGTCTGGCACACCGCAGTCCTGCCCTACCTTGGTGCACAAAGAGGATTAGGCCGTTGTCTATCTGGGCCTGAGTGAATCTCTGGACCTCAGCGCCGGGCGCTGACCTCAGCACAACCTTCCCGTTGGCTGGGGGCTGGATGGAATATGTCACCTCTTCCGCTGGGGAGTCCTCATCCTCGGCACTCAGGATGTGGGGGCTGAGAACAGCCGTGGCACCTTCCCGCAGCTGGGGGATAGGAAGAGGCTGTAATTCCCCTGGGATACCCCTGGCACCTCTCCCCTTTTTCCCATCCCAGCTCAGACCACTCTGCTGGGTGCCAGAGCACATCCCAGCCCAACAAGGGCGCCTTGTCTGTGTCCCGGGTGACGCCTCCATCATCTGGCCTCTTCCCAGCCCTGCATCACCGCTGCCGTGTTTGCCAGCACGTGCCACACAGCTGGGTCTGTGCCTCTGCACGGCATGTGCTGGAGGGCAAGGGTCCCTCAGTTTCCTCAATTCCTGGAAGTGGAAGAGGGCGTGGTGCTCTGGGGCAGGGGCTGTGCCTTTGAGACCTTGCTTTGCAGGGGAAGGTGTTTCAGTGGGGTGCACAAGCTGCTGCTGGGTACACAGTGACCACAAGCGGCCCTGTCTCTCCCTGGCTGGGTGTTTCTCCTCGCTCCTGCTCCCGTCCCTGTTCCCATCCCACCGCCCCCTCGCAAGGCCGCAGCAGGGCCCGCTGTCCCAGCAAACCCTCCAGGAATGACAAGTATGTGGCCAAGTTCAGAGACACTGTGGAACTTCCCAGGACCACTTCCTCCCATCCAGTGGTGCCTACCCTCCCCTGGGAACACTGCCACTCCAAAGTCCTGGTGTGTCCCATCTCCAGCTGCAGGCAATAATTTTCCCAGCTCGTAACCCTGTGCCATATCTCGATCTTGGCAGACCACGGGAATGAATCTTGTGCTGCCAAGCAGGTTCTGCCCACACAGCCCAGAGCTGCCCTTTGCCCTCAGGATGCCTTGAAATCACGGGGTGCATGGATGGAGCCATGCCATGGCTCACGTGGGGGGAGGGGTGGGAGGTGCTGCATCCCACAGCAGTATGAGGCTGGGCTCTTGGACATCTGCATCTTGGGAATCTGCAAGACAACACCCAGGCAGGCGCTGGAGGAGGTGCTCTGCTGGATGAGCTCTTTTCTGCTGTTTTCAGCTGGCCTAACCCAAAACATTGCTTGAGTGGGTGTGGGTGCCGACAGAGAAATTAAATCCCTCAGCAGTCCCCACGGGATGGCAGAGGCAGGCTGGAAAACACAGCTTTGGAGAGGCAGGGTGGGGGAAGTGCTGCTGGACACACAACCAGGACAGGAGCTTCACTGTGCATGCACTGAGTTTTTTGGACTGCTTCCCCTCCCCAGCACCCACAGCAGTTGGAATTGCAATCACACTGGGGGCTTGGAGCCAAAGAAAACTCCCTGTGGGCAAAGAAGGGGGCACTGGCAGCCCCAGGCCACCGCTGTCCACGGGGAGGGGACAGTCAGAGTGGCTGGAGTAGCTTTGCTCCCCACCCAGAGCCCGCGCCGCGGGAGCTGACCCACTTCTCCGTGCTCCTCGTCCTCCCTGAATTATTAAAGCCTTCCGCCTGGCTCCTGCGCTCGCTTGCTCGGCTTATTGTGTTTGCTCAGCCTCCGTGTCGCCTCTGCTCTCGGGGAGAGCACGCAGGGAGGTGGTGGAACAGTGCCGGGAGCGTGGCCGTGTGCTCTGGGGCGGCAGTGGAAGCCTTTCTCTTGGTGGCATGCAGCCATCCTTCCTTCAGATCCAGCCCAAAGCCTGCTGCTTCTTCCCAAGGGGCTCCACTTTGGGGTCTAGACCCATCCTGTTGTCTCCCAGCCCTGTGAGGACTCAGCATCCCTGGAAACCTTTGTGCAATCCCTCTCCCGGGCCTGGCCTGACCTTTAAACACTGAAGTCATCCCTCACCAGAGCACAAACACAGCAGGGCCGGGCCTCTCCCATTATTCCTGTTGGGGGAAGGAAGCCTTTCCCAGCACCAGAGCTCCTCTGGGCAGCTCTTCCCAGGGTGCAAAGGGATTCCCATGGAAAGGCAGACAAGCTGCTGCCTCAGAGTTTATTTTTAGGAGGTTTTTCTGTATTTTCACCCTTATTCTTAGCATGATGGCTGGGAAAGAGGGAAGGCTATTCTTACACTGGGTGTCTGGAGTGGGGAAAAGGGGTTGGCATGGCCCCAGCAGCTGAGGGGTTAACTACTCTCTGAATTTTGGCCCAGGTGAGGTAGATCTACACCAAGGGATTTGCTGGGAAGTTTCCTGGGCTGGAGGGGGAAAACTGGGGCAGGCAGAGGGCTGGGGCTGAGGCTACATCCCAAACTTTGCTGGTATCCCTCAAAATGGCTGTCTCTGGGGCTAGGCAGGGCAGCTCCCTCCCCTTGGGCATCTTCTCCAGAGCCCAGGCTCCCAGAACTCTAACCAAGGCAGCCTCATGGAGTTGGTTGCTTTCCAGCTGCCAGCCTGGGAAATCCTGAGACAGTGAAAGTAGGTGCAGGGGGTTGGGGGGGATGACTGTGCTTCCATGTTTTCCAGTAAATTCTTCACTGGAATTTTGCATTAGTGACCCCGAATGGGACAGGGAGGTGTTGGAAGCAGAAGGTGGGAATTCAGCAGCAGGTGAGACCTCTTCCCTTCTGCCGTTTTCTGGGATGGACGTGAAGAGAAGTGTGAAAGCTGCCCAGATGACTGAGTAATTCCAGCCTGCGCTGGTGAAACGTGGGCAAGCTGCCCTTGGAGCTGCCAGGGATTATCCCGCGAGCAGGGGCTGCGGAGGCGCTGCTGCCGCCGTGGCAGCGCTCGCCGCGCTGGGACCGCGGGGCGATGCTCCCACCTCGCGGCCGATCCCCGCATCAGCGGCGGGGCGGGACGGGCTGGGGGGCGAGGACAGCTCGCTCTCCGCCTCCTCCAGAGCCTCGCCCCGTCGGGAAATCCGTCCTCCTTTCGCCATTCCCCACGGCCCGCCTCTGGGCGGCAGCCCGGTTCCGCCGAGCCCCGGCTCCCCGAGGCGAGCTACCGGGAGTGCAGGGGGGTCCCCACGCTGGGCTGGCCGCCCCTCCCCGTGGCGTCCCACCCTTACCTGCAAACCGGCGTTGACCTTCAGCCGCGGCCCCTTGGTGCTGCGGGGCAAGATGGTGATGAAGAGGGTCCCGGGCTGGCTCTGTCGGGATACCTCGGAGGCGTTGGCCACGATGGTGACACTGTCAGTGAGGGATCGGGGGCCGTCCTGCCTGTACTGGATCTGCTGGTTCTCCACCTGCAGGGCAAGGGCCAGGTGATCCTCCGTGGAGGACACAGGCCACCGGCCCCTCTGGGGAGGGAACTCTGAACCATCCTGGGAGGATGGCAGCCCTGCGGGGTGTATCCACAGGAGTGGGATCTCTGTGGGAAGTAGACCAGGAGCCCAGCATGGGTGCTCTGGCTGCATCCCCACCCCATATCTCCATGGGCTGCAGAGCAAACCCATCACCCCAAACACCTCCATCCCTTCTGCCGGGAGAAGACTCCTGCAGCCCTCCCCAACCTCCCACTGTGGCTGGGGGCTGCAGACCACCCCTGGGCTCTCCCTAAACCCTCGGGAAAGCAGCATGGTGGGCAGGTGGGTGCCCATGGGTGCTATACCTCGCTCCAGGTGAAGCTGTGCAGCCCGCCCTGCTCGGGCCGCTGGCTGCTCAGGAGGGTGCCGAACCGGGGGGGCTCGAGCACCCTGAACTCCATGCCGAGAGCCAGGTAGTGGGCATTGGGAATGCGGAGGATGCTCGAGGAGAGGGTAGCAGAGCCACCTTCTGGCACTGTGATATTGTGGACATCCAAGGGGACGGTGATGGGGAGCACAACCAGGCTGACCACCACCCCCTCCAGAGGGTCTGCACTGCGGGCTGTGATGTCCAGGACAAACTGGTCACGTTCCTTGCTGGGCTTGGAGTGGAGGTAGAGGACTCTGCCACTGTTGATGTCCTCCTGGGTGAAGGACTGGATGGGGTCCAGGCTGGGCTGCTCGTTCAGATCCTGGCTGTGCTGAAGCATTGCCAGGAAGCCGGAGGCTGGAGGGCTGCTCACCAGGTAGATTATGTCTTGGGAAGGGATCTCTTCGTGGGTCACCTGAGAGTATGGGGGAGATGAGGCATGAGAGGGAGGGCTGGTAACTGAGGCTGGCCTGCCCCACAGCCCACCTGCTGTGCAATCAATCCCTCAAAGCTTTGCTGTGGGATGAACTGCAAGAACCACCCTACTGAGGCCATGCCTGAAGCCCTCTCTACCCCTGGGCAAAGCCTGACAACACAAGGCCTTGGCTCTGAGGAGGTGGGAGTAAAATGGAGTCCCATGGGTGGCCGTCCTGGTCTGGTGGCCAGGGAAGTCATGCAGGCATGAGGAATGACTAGAGAAGGGGATACTCACCAGTAAGTCTTCCTCCTTGATTCCAGCCGCTTCCCCCTGGAAAACATAGATCTCCTTGTGGTTGACTATGCTCAGGGGGCTGGGATGGGTATCCAAGAACACGCTGATGGCCAGTGTGTCCTCCACTGCCACCTCATTCGCTTCTACAGTGAACTGGAGCTCATCCCGGGTGTTCCTGCTCCCGTTGTGATGGTAGGAGATCTCTCCTGCCAGCAGGTCCCTCAGGGAGAAGGCCACGACCGGCTGCTCACCTCTCAGCACAGTTCCCCACCTTGGGGGGGTGGTTATCAGGAACCGTATCTCTTCATCTGACCTGATGTCCATGTTGGTCTCCAGGCTGAGGACAGAGGAGTCAATGCTCCCTCGGGTGCCCTGGTGGATGACCAGACCGGTGTTGTTGACTATTTTGATGTAGGGGTCTGATGCCTGCACTTCCAGGAGGGCTGTGGTTTGGTGGAAGCCATCCGAGACCTGTAGCTGGATCCAGCCCCGGTCAGCCCCAGAATGGACAAAGAGGATCTTCTTCTTCCTCAAGTCATCCTGTGTGAATCGATAGACCTGGTGGCTTCTGTCATCGACAGACACGATGCTGCCAAATAAGATGTCCTTCCTGGCCAGCACCAGCTGTGCGTCGGAGAAGCCGGAGTCCTTGTCGGTGAAGGCAATGTCGTCAGTGGTCAGCAGGTGCTGCCCGTTGCGCACCACGTTGAAGACTCTGTTCACTGCCCGGACAGGGCTGTGGTCGTTGACGGGTTGGATGGAGACCCTGAAAACGCCCCTCACCTCCTCGGCCTCAGGCTCGGCACTGCCCTCACCCTGCCTGATGGCTACAAAGGGGATATCATCCTCCAGTGTCTCGGAGTCATCGTGCTGGTACAGCAACCGGCGCTGGAGGATGTCATCATTGGTGAACTCCGTGATCTCCTCTCTGGAGGCCCAGCCATGGGACGCAGCCCAAGCCAGCCTCCCATGTGCTGGCCCCTCAATCACCTCGTAGGCATAGTCCATGCTGTTCACACTCTGCACAAACAAGTGATCCTTGGAAATGACAGCCTGTCCACCTTCCGGCACAGTTAGGAGCACGTTGGTCAAAGTTGGTGCATCAGGGTCCCCACCAATGCTGATTCTGTAGGTATAGACAGGCGAGTGCTGCTCACCAGCGTGGACGCGGAACTGGAAGAAGTCCTCAGCTTGCTGGGAGTTCCTGATGGTCACGCTGTAGCTCAGGTGGTTTCCCTGCAGGTCGTCTTCGGTAAATCCAAAGCCTTCGGTCAGCCTGTTGCCAAGCAGCTCCAGGTTTCCCTTTTTGGGAGCCTGGATGATCATGTAGTGGAAGGGAACTGGGGCAGAGTTTGTATCTTCCAACATTGCCTCCAGCTCCTTGCTGGTGATATTTCTGTGCCGCTTATTCTTCATCTGGAGGGGAGCCATGGTCCTCATCTTAATGGTGGCTCTTTTAATCCTTATGAGGAAGGTGTTGTTTGGCAAGAGCTTCTGCCCCACCTGGACTTTGAATCTCACCTCCTCCACACTGTCTTCCAGGCGGTGCTCTGAGTCTGTACTAAAATACTGGATGCGCCCTTGCTCCAGGTCTTGTTGGTGGAAGGACTCAACTTTTTTCCATTCCCCTCCCATGGTCCCTTGCTTCTGGACCTCACCATACTTCAGGGGCTCCGTGAGGACGTATAGGATGGAGACCCGTTGTTCCACAGCGTTCGTCTCCACTGACAGGTTGGCTGTGGTGATGCGTGCGGCCCCTCCTTGGGAGAGGGAGAGGCCGGTGTTATTGAGCAGGCGGATGTCAGGATCAATGGCGAGGATCCTCAGGGTGGCAATGGGGCTTGGGACTGTGCCATCACTCACCTGCAAGGTGAGCTGTAAGTTCGTGCCCCCCTGGTGCACATAGACTACGTTGCCAGCTTCCAGGTCCCTGCAGGAGAACTCCTCAATGGGCACTCCAGGGTGGAAGTCTAACTCCACATAACCCTCCTCCATCTGCTGACCATGCAGCTGGAATTCGAGGTCATCACAGGATGAATCATCATCCAGGACCTGCAGGATGTCGGTGGTCAGGTGTTTCCGTGTGTGCTTCAGGATTGTCATGTGGTTCCCATGGGGAAAGATCACCTGTGGGGCATCGTTGACGGGGTTGATCATGATGGGCAGCAGGTATCCCTGCCCCTGCCGCAGGCACTCTGGGACCCCTTGCGGGGTGGTCACTGTCACCTCCAGCATCAGCTGGTCCATGGGCCCCTCGGAGCCATCGTGGATGTATCTGACTTTGCGATTCACAATGTCTAACAAGGTGAACTTCCTTCTGCTCCTGGACCCGGGAATGTCCAGCTCCAGATGGCCATGCCTGGGGTCACTGGTGATGCTGAAGAGGATTTGGGACTGACGGATGTTGGCCAGGCTCAAATCTACTGTTGGCTGGGCATGTTTCCACTCCAGGTAGGCCATGCCCCCTTCAGCGATGATGAGGGGGCTGACGTGCAGCAGCCTGCTGATGTTGGCAAAGGCAGGTGGGAAGCTGCTGTCAGGCCGGCATGGTTCCACCACCAGGCCTGGTGCTCCTGAAAAGACATTCGGAGGTGGAGAGGTGGATGCCTCATCCTGCTCATACACCTCCTCATAGTCCCAGTAGTGGTCCTGCTTCCCACAGCCTGCTGTGATGTCCTTTGTGATCACGGCGTCCTGCAGGCTCCTCCTCTGCAGGTTTATCCGCAGGTCTTCCAAGCAACCAACAAACGAGTGGTTGGTCATGGTCCACAATGAGATGAAAGAAAGATGGTGCTCCCTCAGCCTTTGCAAAGCTTTTTCATCCATACCACCAATGAATAGGTTTCCCTGAAGGTCCAGGTAGTTGTTGATGCCCCGGTTGGATGTGGATGAAGCATAGTAATCTATCAGTATCTCAAACTTGTGGATGTCTGTGTGGACTTTGACGTAGTGCTGCTGCTCGTCGCTGATGAAGACATTGTTGTGCAAGACGATGACGCCGTTGCCCTTCTCCACAAACCCTCGCAGGCGCCCGTTGGAGATCTCCAGGTAGAAGAAGTCATTCTCCAGCCCTGCATGGTAGATGAGGGGTGCCTGGGTGATGCTTGTCGTTATCACGAACTCGATGGTCGCTTCCTGCCTCGCATCCCATGTGGGGAAAGCAATGTAGGAGTGTGGCCCCGGGAACCCGAATGGGTCCTCAGGCTCTGCAGAGAACTGTGTGCTGCACCCCTCCTGGACACGGTGGAAGGTCTTGGAGCTGCCATCAGCAGACAGATGGGAGAGAACATCCAGGCCGTTGAATGTCACCAAGTGAAGACAACCCCTGAAGGGAGGGCTGGCCTCAGCAAGGTACGGCAAGTCCAGGCTGCCTGTCCCACCAGCATAGAGGCCATACTGGATGTCCAGCTCCCTTGCTGGCCCTGCGATGTCTGCGGAGCTGTTGAAGAGGCCATCGATGATCAGTGTCATCCTGCCATCTTCCACCAGCAGCTCCACATCATGCACTGCCAGGTTACTGAGCTGCAGCCCTGCTGGGGACTGCAAGGTCACCTCCTCCGAGCCCAACTGCAGCCTGGCCTGCAGGGAAAGACACAAAATCCTCAGCTCAAGTGAGACCTCTCCACCTTCCAGAAATACCTGCTGAAGCATGGACCCACACTCAGGTGCTCTCAAGGGTTTTGGTCCCTCAGTTCACTCCTCCACCTCTGGATGTGCTCCTCCTTCATCCTCCCCATGGACCTGCCCTCTTTGTCCTGCTCTCTGAATTTCTCTCCTTTTTCACTCATTCTCAGCAAACCCAGTCTCAGGGCTGGGGTCCTCCATCTCCCAGTCCCACAGATGGGCTTTTCCTCTCCCCTCACAGAGCAGCCCTGCCAAAGGCTGGCTCCTCCTTCCCTGCACTATCTTGCCCACTGCCCTCCATCCTTGCAACCTGGGCTGCTTCCAGCCCTTTCCCTGGGAACTGGCAGAGGAAATAGCAGGCTTTGCTCCTCGTGGGCAGCAGCCTGGAGCCTGCCTAAGTAGAGGGTTAGCTGGTGGGACACATGGTCTGCATTAGGGACACCTCCGGCCAGCGGCTCGCTTGCTCTTCTGCTTTGGTTTAATGTGGTTGGTAGCCCAGCCCCGGCTGCAGGAGAGGCAGGATGTGTGCCTCGGGTGCTCCCTGCTCTTTTCCTTCATGGTGGTTGCCAACACCCTAACCACAACAGGGAATTTTATTCTTCTGTCTTGATTGTTTCCCATGTTCCAGCTGGGACAAGGGACATCTCTTCTTTCCCTGGATCCTCTTGTCTCACCTCCTCACACCTGAGGGTGTTGTGCACTGTGTCTAACCTCACAGTGCACATGGGGTGCCAATGTCTGGGTGTCCCCATGACCACCCCCAGCATCACCCAGGCAGTGGGTGAGGAGCTTCCCCAGATGGAGCCTGTTTCTCTGTATTTAACCAGATCTTCCAAGACTGTGTCCACTCTCCTCTTGTACTCTTGGCATTCCCTGTCAGGGGTCCTGGCAGCTGGGCTGCCCCTTCATCCTCACACTGGATGAAGCCATGACACAGAGACCCCAGCCCGGGGAGAGGATCGGGGTGCCGGGATGCTGACCTGCAGGCGGCCAGCTTGCAGCTGGAGCAAGAGGTGGTCAGGCTGGCCGGCAGCCAGGAAGAGCAGCCCATTCCCCTGGCTGGTGAACAGCTGCAGGTGGAGCCGCACTGTGCGCGAGGCATCTGCCAGAGGCATCTCCACAAAGCTGTTGCCAAAGAAGGAGGCTGGGGAGAAAAGAGAGAAAGGTCAGGCAGGGAAGGACACCTCCTGCAAGCCCCATCTGAGTGGGTGCTGTGATTATGGAAGCCCCCAAGCCCATCCATCAGCCCTTCCCTTGTTTGCCATCTGACAGGTTGCTGAAGCCCAGCAGTCTAGAAGGACCCTTGGGAGAGTCTGTTTTGCTGATTTTCCTAGAGGTATCCTAGAGGGGTTGGGGTTGGAAGGAACCTTAAAGCTCATCTAGTCCAAGCCTCCCGCTACAGTCAGGGGCATTTCCCATTAGATCAGGGTGCTCCAAGCCCTGTCCAACTTGGCCTTTAAAGAAATTGTGTTTCTTCTCAGTGCTGGAGGAATAAATGTGAGTGCCAGCGATCCATATGTGGATGTGAGAGCACACGGAAACCTCGGCTCGAAGTGGATGCCTGGAGATGCAGCTGGAACATGTTCAACACCCAGTATACATCAGCCCTGGAGGACTCAGCTCAATGGCATGTGGTCATGAAATGACAGACTGTGTCACAGGGCAGAGGCAGGAGAGGGCAGGATTAAGAGTACAGGGAGTGGCAAGGCTTAATTTTAGAGCACTTCTAGTTTTTAGCTGACTCAATGCATGCATGTGCATCTCACACATGTTAAATGTGTGTGGCTGGGGCGGGCAGCCACCCATCCTGCTTGGCTCCAGCTCAGCCTGTGGCAAAACTCTGTGCTTAAGCATAAACACTCCAGCCCTGTAAGCTGGAAATGTTTGGGGAGGATATGTTAGGGACAGGGGGGAAATGCACATTTTCAGTCCATATGTAGTCACAGGCTCTGCTGGAGTTTTTATGTGTGAAGTTTGCCTGTTATGCTTTACTAGAGCACTTCTCAGATCCACCCAGTTGCCGACCTACACTTAGGTTTGGGGTCCCAGATCTGTCTGGCTGAGGTGCCATGGGCAAACAAGGATAGGAATTTGGCTTTCAGGGTCCCAGCCCCCTGATCTCTTTTGGAGAAGGCGGGGTGGACGTTGGATGCTGGGGTGAAACCAATCTTCTGCACAGCGAGGTCTGGGCATAAACACCCACATCTGCTCTTACAGCTACTTCCTTGCCCAGATTTCTGTGGGGAGGACCAGGGTGGGAACGGGCAATGCAGGCTTTGCTCACAGGGTGGCGCAGCAAGTGAAAACCCAACCCAGCAAGACAGCCAGAGTCACTGAGGCGTTTGGAAGGGACCATCTGTAGAGGTGATGGCAAAGGCTGGCAGGGACAGAGTTGGAGCACTTTGTTTTAGCTTCTCACATTTTCTTCAGAGCTGAGCCCTGCAGTGCCCTGCGTGGGGGATGCTCCTCTGAGCCCTTTGGGAATGGGGAGACCTCCTCGTCCGGAGCACCACAAAAAATCATTTCCTGCCTCTGGCAGCAGAGAAAAGTGCCTCAGTTTTCCCCTGTGGTCTGGGAGGATGACGTGGGTGTTGCAAGGACCATCACCCCACCCGTTCTGCACAGGGAGGAAATGGCACCATGGAAATATCTGGCCTTTGCTGTAACACCGAGCCCTTTGCCCAGCCCAGGGCAAGGCCAGCAGGGTGCCTGTTCATTCCCTGGCCCTCGTGCCTGCTGCTGGCATGGGGCACTTTGGGTTCCTTGTCCTCTTCAGCCCAGCCAGTGACTCAGAGGAGCTGCGCTGTTCTTTGCAGGGCTCTGTCCTTCCCTGACCTGCTCCAACCTTCCCGTGGTCCCAGCAAAACCAGCCTTGCCCAGTGGCCAAGGGTGGTGGGTGATGGGGCTCTCAGCACCACCTTGCCCTGGGGCTTGGTGAGCAGGAGTGACGTGGCACAGTGGAGAAGGGAGTTTTCCTGTCCCTCCTTGCACAACCACAGGCACACACGTGTGCACATGTGGTCCCTGGAGACGTCCATGAACGTTATGTGCTGGCTTCAGCCGAGATTCCCTGTGCGTGCTCCACACTCCAGCTCCCCTTGGGATTTTGCTACATTTTAGTGGCTTCCCCTAATTCAAAAAATGTGTTTTTCAGATGGGTACTGAGCGACTGCTCTCACAGGGAGGGAAAGCTTGGCTGGGCTGGACCCATCAGCAGCTCCCATGCCAGCTCAGGGGCTGGGCAGTGTCTTGCCGTGGGTGCTGGGAATGATGGTTTGGGGCTGCTCCAGCAAGACCAGCTTGTTTTCCAGTGTGCCAAGGGGCACCAGCTCCTGCAGCCAGCACATTGTGTCTTGCCTTCACTCTCCCAGAGCTTCCAGTAATGTTTTTCTTCTTCTCTCATAAAATACTACTAATAAAAAGCTCCCAGAGGTGCGGATGCCTAGGGGAGTGGTGCCGTTTGTTGGGGAGGAGGCAGAACCCTTACCCGGATCCAGAAGGTGCTGGGATTTTTCTCCAGCAGCAGAGCAATGTGAGTTACTGCTGTTTTTCTTCCCAAATTCCTGCTTTATTTCAGGGCCACTCTCCTCCCTCATCAGCCCAGACAGGATGTGAACACCACTCGGCCTGTGACATTTCACTTTCACAAGGGACCTGAAGCCTCTCACCTCCATCTCCCCTCTTCCTTGCC